>NW_021027820.1:611885-623504 GCF_004153795.1 Camellia sinensis | reverse complement strand
TCGCTTCCCGGGCTAATGTTGAACACCCTTGGCCACTTTCTTGACTTTAACCACATTTGTGATGTACACACATGGGAGGACACCATCATGTGGTGGCCGGCCACTAAATCAGCTTGACCCTTTTGACCCCTAGCCGGCCGGCTAGGGGGTGTGGCCGGCCGGCCACCTGCACCAAAATAACTGGCCGCCCGAGATCTTCACACTGTTCACTTAACAGCTGTATACTTTATCCCCAGAAAATATCAATATCCGGGATATTTTGTGGGGAAATTGGCCTCCTTTCCCCCACCTTACACCCCCTTTTTTAGGCCCATATACCTTTTAGATAACAGCAAGTATCATATTCATCATTTAACTTTCTCAAGCCCAATACCATATCTCCCTCACATCTTTCTCATTTCCTAAAAAACCTTAAGTCTACACCTTGTTTTCTTCATCACACCAAGCTCTACCACCACCATCATTTCCAGCAACAAGGAGGTCTCAAGGCTAAAGGAGCTGCAAATTGGTCCAAGAAGCAACAAAAGCTTGGTCTTCAAGGGTGAGTGACATTTCTCTCTTTTGACCTTTTTTTCTTGATCCATTTGTAAGCCCTATATGCTTTTTGTTTAAGCTCCGGCCAAAACTGAAAGTGGCCTTTTTTTGAGCTCATTTTCACTTTTCATTAAGGGCTCAACCCTGTTTGAGCCCTCCATATGCACTTGCTTCATTATCCTCTTTATATGTCAAATCTTGCATGTATTTTGGCATGGTTAATTGTTTTTGAGCATGTGTAACTGTAATAGGCTTATTTTGAGCCCCTCTTCAACATTGAAGAAGGGCTCAACACATTTGGGACTTCCATGTTTACTTCCTTTATACTCCTTTTTGTCCCATTTTTGCATGCTTGGCAGCCTACCATGCTTTGTTTTTTGGCCATTTTACAGTTCTGAAAATAGTCTTATTTTGGTCCATTCTTCATGTTTCATTTAGGGCCTTTCATGGTTTGGGACCTCCATATGCCACTTCATGTTATATCTCTCTTTTTCCCCATTCTTGCATGTTTTGTTAGCCTATCATGCTTTTGTTTTTGGCCATTTTACAGTTCTGAAATAGTCTTATTTTGGCCTCTTCATGTTATTAACATTTTTTTTTTTGGCTGTTTGGTGATTATTTTGCATACTTCATGTTATAGCACTTTTGAGCCTCATTTTGTTTTTTTTAGCATGTTTGTATATTGATTTGAGGTTTCATATATCTTAAAATTCAATTTTTTGGTCCCTCTTCAATGTTGTAGAAGGGAATTTTTCAGTTTGGATTTTTGCTTATATACACTTGCTTTCATTACCCCTCTTTGGCCCTATTCTTGCATGCCATTTTCCCTACCTATGCTTGCTTGTTTGGCATGTTTTAATTCTGTGAAAGTGCCTTTTTTGGGGCTGCCTAGCTTCTGTTCTTTGCATTACATGTCCTGAGGCATGTTTGGCATAGCTATAGGCCATTTCGGGTGCCTAAATTCGCATTTCGGGACTATTCCTGCATTTGGTGTCATTTCGCCTCATTTCGGGACTGTTTTCCCATAATTTCATTGTGAATTCTATTAGAATGATTTGCTTTCACTTTCATGTCATTCATCGCATTCTACCATTGCTCGGTTTGCGTGCCCGTGTGCACGCATTTCGAGGCACTCCATTTTCATCCATCGGCATCCTATGTGAGTGTGGCTGAGGCTCCTCATGTTGGTATAAGCCCATATCATATTTTCATGTCATTGCATTGCATATGCCATTGCCTCGGTTTGCGTGCCCGTGTGCACGCATTTCGAGGCACTTCATTTTCATCCATCGGCATCCTATGTGAGTGTGGCTGAGGCTCCTCATGTTGGTATAAGCCCATATCATATTTTCATGTCATTTGCATTGCGTATGCCATTGCCTCGGTTTGCGTGCCCGTGTGCACGCATTTCGAGGCACTTCATTTTCATCCATCGGCATCCTATGTGAGTGTGGCTGAGGCTCCTCATGTTGGTATAAGCCATATCATGTTTTCATGTCATTTGCATTGCGTATGCCATTGCCTCGTTTGCGTGCCCGTGTGCACGCATTTCGAGGCACTCTTTTCATCCATGGCTCCTATGTGAGTGTGGCTGAGGCTCCTCATGTTGGTATAAGCCCATATCATATTTTCATGTCATTTGCATTGCGTATGCATTGCCTCGGTTTGCGTGCCCGTGTGCACGCATTTGAGGCACTTCATTTCATCCATCGCCTCTTATGTGAGTGTGGCTGAGGCTCTCTCATGTTAGTTAAGCCATATCAATTCCATGTCATTTCATTGCATGCCATTGCCTCTTTGCGTGCCCGTGTGCACGCATTTCGAGGCATCTCATTTTACAGCATAGTGCATACTAGGTGTATCTTAGATCAGACTCTGTCATTTTTCTCGGTTTGCTCCGTGTGCACGCATTTCGAGGCATCTCATTTTCAAGCATAGTGCATACTAGGTTGTATCTTAGATCGCATTCATGCATTTTCTCGTTTGCGTGCCCGTGTGCACGCATTTCGAGGCATCTCATTTCATAGCATTGTGTATGTTAGGATTGTATCTTAGTTGCATTTCATGCATGTCATGCATATTGCATCGTGTCGGATAGGAGTTAGCCGGCACGGGAAACGAGGTCATTCGTACTCCGAGTGACGGATGTGTCTCAATTCCAGTCACCGACATCGGATATCCATGATGGAGTTAGGTTTTTTTGTGTTTCATGTGCATTCATCCTATATTGAATTGTGCATTTCGATCCTCGGCCATCATGCCTCGGTATGCGTGATTGGTGGCACGAGGATCGAGGCATGCATATATTGTGAAAATACATTGCTATGCCCCTTTCCTGCTCTCTGTTGCAGCAAAATGAAGAATCAGCAACTTTTGAGTTTGGCGCGCTTTCGAAAATGTGTAAACAGAGGCTAATTGGGGCATCCCGTGGATTTCCGCGCGAGCAGCCCAGACATGCATCATCATCAGAAGCAAGGCAGTCCCTGGCTTGCAGCCAGTTTTTATTTATTTCTAGTTAATTTGTAATTAATTAGGAATTTGTATATTATTGGACTGTAATATTTGGACTGTAATATTTTTTATTCGGACTGTATATTTATTCGGACCCTCCGAGCGAGGGCAAACTGTAATAAGTGTGCGTGGTGTGTGTATGTCTTCCAACCCCACGTCTTTCTCCCTTTTATTTTACCGCTTATGATGGTTAGATTAGGGCATATTTCAATTAGCATACAGTATGACAGCATGTTTGCATCATTCATCTGTTTTGCATGCACCGGGCTCGGCGCATCATACTAACTGCATTGTATTTTCAATTCCAAATTGAATACATGTTAGTTGTAGCATTCCATATGCCATGTTTAGAATAGCCGAGCCTGCTATAGTTGCATTTTGCATGTGTTGCATTAGGCATTTCTGTATACTTAGGTATGCATGATTTCTAATGAGTTTCTTTTTTGGCTTGGAGTACCGGTAAGTTTATGCTTTAGCATCCTTGCATGCTGTGAGTGACTGCCATGAATAGCATGCTACCATGAGGCTATTGCTTATGTGATATAATGCCTGAATGCCTGTGGTGAGAGGAATTGGAGTAAATCATCAAAATGTTTCAAGTCTACCTGCGGGTAGCAAACCATTTTCAAAAACAAACATGAAATGTTTTGTTCCAATTAGCGACCGGTCTATACTTGTATGCTGTGCGCATCACATAGTAACCTAGGCTAATAACCGGATTAAGACACACAAAGTTTCAAAAATATGATATCATGGTTAGTAGAGGCCGGTCTTGACCGGGCGAGCGGGGGTGCTCACGAAGTGACCTTCCCCAATCGTACCCAAGTTCCCGAGCGAGGCAACTTTGGTGATGACGGACACGTGGCCTTTGGCACCGAGTCAGGTTTCCTAAATTTCCCAAAATAAAATATTTAGGTGGCGACTCTGTATCTGGCAAAGCAGTCCATGTTTGGCACTTCTTTCAAAAAATCTGTTTTCTCAAAACGATTTGCCGGATTTGGACTCTTTGGTTCAGACTTAGAACCGTGACAACAGTCGAGTCCGAGCTGTACGAGGTCCCCGCGGGCTTGTTAACACCGATCTAGAGAATGCATTAACAATTCAGTTCTTTTGATGAGCTAGTATTCTTACATGGCCTATCTGCTTATTGATTTGTTTGTATTTGAATGGTTCGTATCAGACAATTTTGGGTGGTTAAGTGATGAACCCGACAGAGTATGAAGGAATCTGAACTTTGAAGCTGGAAGATCAGAAAAACTGTGGAATCGTTGCAATGGCCAGAAAGGGCCGATGATAAGGGTAAACTGCAGAAATAACAACTCGGTGTAGAAAAATGGCTTCATGGAAAACTTGAGCAGTGTATAGTACTGTAGACACAAAGTAAAGAAGCCGCTACTGAAATGGTTTGAACGAGAATGAGGTGAAAACAATCCTGGAAAGCTGGAAAATCCCGGAAAGGGGTTCAAAAGGGTCAGGTGGAATTACTGCCGGCCACCAACTTTTAGGTCCTCCCATGTGTGTACATCACAAATATGTGGTTCAAAGTTCAAGAATGTGACCCCAAGGTGTTCAACATTAGCCGGAAGGAGGGTTCAAAAGGTCAGGTGGAATTACTGGCCGGCCACCAACTTTTAGGATCCTCCCAAGTGTGTACATCACAAATATGTGGTTCAAAGTTCAAGAATGTGCCCCAAGGTGTTCAACTTAGCCCGGAAGTGTGAAAAACGGCGCGGAGGGCGTCGGAGGATGTATAACTGGTTGCTGCAACAATTACTGGCCTCCACCCTTCAGTGACCTCCCCGGTGATAAAACAGAGGTACCTGCCAAAATGAACGAAAACCGTTGCAAAACGAATGTTCGGGGGCAAAACGCGCAGTTCGAGGTCCCGAAAATGGGCTGTTAAGCACCGAAAGTGGCATTCGGCCACGAAGTGGGTTTCTCAGACCCAGTGTCCCTCAAAAGGGAGAAAATAGGAAGTATGCCAAAAATCAGAACAAAGGAGATGGTTAGGCGGTCCGAACCGAGGCACACGGCCAACGATCCAAAAACCGGAAACCGGACTCCGAAATGGGCAAAATGGCCTGCGGCCACAAAATGTAGCCACGGCACTGAGAGATGGTCTACGGGACCTCTCCCCCCTCAGGAAAAGAAACAAAGAAAACGAGCCTGGTTCGCAAACCGAGGCAAGAGCACAAAGAGGGTTCGAGTCCGGAGGCAAGGCTCACGGCCGCGACTCTGAAACTTCTGAACGAGCACAATATGCAACATCACCAAGCGCTCAATCAGTGACGTCTGAGTCTTAAGGTCGAACTTCTGAACGAGCACAATATGCAACATCACCAAGCGCTCAATCAGTGACGTCTGAGTCTTAAGGTCGGTCAAAAATGGGGTTGTCTACAGTTGCCCCTCTTTGACAGAACTCGAAAGTCACAAGTGACGGGAGTGAATGTCAAAGCCCAGAGACGACCCATTTTTGACAAGGCCGAAGACTTAGACAAACGTACAAGATAAACGGAGATGCGCCCGCAGGCATGCCCGCAGGCAGGGGCAAAATGCAAATGATATGCAAGAAGCCGAACATAATTCAATGATCATGCAAATGCAGCAAGCTGTAATGAAGCAAGTATTCGCAAATAGATGCAACAGTTTTAAGCAAGAATGCAAAGCAACAACTACATTTCATGCAGTTAAGAATGCGAAGGATTATTCAATCCCCGCCACATCTCACACGGAGAAGATACGATACCTGTGTGATTCGTCTGGTCGCACCAGCCTCAATTGAACCGTACATACAATATCGTGCCTGCAAAAGAGAGAATTTGCAACAAGTACAATATGCTACCAACATATATTCAATGTGATTCTGGAAGTTTGACATACGCAGTGCCGGTGAGTGAATGCATCGCAATGTAAGAGTGGAACATGCGTGACAACGCATGCTCATGCATAGAGGTATGCCAATATCAAGAAATGTGCATAAAAATGAGAGTATGCTCATGAGAATGCAAGTTATGTGCATGATAGTACAAAACGAGCATAAATCAGGATGTTCATTTGTCATGAAATAACGAGTACGGAAACGCGTGTTTCGGCGAAGGCAACTCGATCACGGCCTCCGATCCGTTTCCCGGAAAGGCTACAACTCATTCAAAAAGGATACACTTCTATTTCGATGAATGATGATGAGACATATGTCAGAACTTGAAGCTGAAGTCCCGGCAGATCATTTCGCGACCGGAAGTGTACTTTTCTTGAACTTTTTCAGGTCCCGGGAACTCCGATCTTCCTCAAAATTTGCAGGGAACTAGGTGAGCCTGTGAGGGACATGGCCGGCCGGTTATGTGGGAAGGGGGAGGTGGCCAACCGGTTTTCCAAAAAGCAAATAGCTGGCCGGCCGGTTTTCCAAAAAGGAAATGGCTGGCCGGCTAGAAAAGGTGGCCGGCCGGCCATATGCCCAAATCTGAGGGCATTTTCGTCCTTTCACCTCCCTTTTCATGCTCCTTCATCCCATGACTTGGAGCCTATATAATGCAGCCGAGTTCTTCTCCTCTCTTGCCTCCTACAACACTTTCTTCTCCAGATCTGAGTTCCATACGCGTTTTCCAACGCCCCACGCAAGTTGTTTCCGCAAAAACATTCAGTTTCGAGCACTTTGGAGCGATTAAATTCGGTTCGGAGCTTCTTTTCTCATTTTCGCCACTTGAGGTGAGTTTGTCTCAATATTTGGAAGATTTTCTCGGGAGTTGACTTTTGTTGACTTTTTCATTTCCCGAGAGTTGACTTTTGTTGATTTTTTCCAATTTTGGCTCATTTTGCTCATTTTTGCTCCCCTTTTGCAGATTCTTGAAAATGGCGGGCAATTCTCCCCATGGTGGAGGTTTTCCAGGTGCCGAAGATGATTTCGATCCTATGACTCTACCCCCGAGGACTCGACCTTTTATTCCCGGGAGGTACAATCCGCCAGCACATGTCCTCCCTCATGCTGTCTTCCGTCACTTTACTGATTTTGATGAGCGAGCACCTGGGGATCTGCTTCTCCGAGAGCCAGAGCATCACCTCTCTCATGAGGCCCGAGAGGTATTTACTTCGTTTTCTGCATTTTTCGTACATTTCGCACCTTTTCCATGCTTGAACACGCAGTTTAGCTTTGACATAGTACTTTGCTTCCATCCTGAACACGTAGTTTAAACATTCAAATTTGTGAACACTTGGCTCATTAATTAATTGCGAACGCACGGTACACATTAGTTTAGAGGTGAACACACAGCTCAAACACTGATTTGTCGAACACACAGCCCGAATTCGAAAGTGAACACACAGCCCATACTTTAAATTTTCTGAACACACAGCCCAGATTAGAATAGTGAACACGCAGCCCACACTGATTGAAAGTTGAACACGCAGCCCAAACTTTACATTTTCTGAACACGCAGCCCAGATTAGAATAGTGAACACGCAGCCCACACTGATTGAAAGTCGAACACGCAGCCCAAACTTGAAATTTTCTGAACACGCAGCCCAGATTAGAATAGTGAACACGCAGCCCACACTGATCGAAAGTTGAACACGCAGCCCGAACTTTACATTTTCTGAACACGCAGCCCAGATTAGAATAGTGAACACGCAGCCCACACTAACTGAAAGTTGAACACGCAGCCCAAACTTCATATTTTCTGAACACGCAGCCCAGATTAGATAGTGAACACGCAGCCCACAATTTAACTGAAAGTTGAACACGCAGCCCAAACTTCATATTTTCTGAACACGCAGCCCAGATTAGATAGTGAACACGCAGCCCACAATTTAACTGAAAGTTGAACACGCAGCCCAAACTTCATATTTTCTGAACACGCAGCCCAGATTAGATAGTGAACACGCAGCCCACAATTTAACTGAAAGTTGAACACGCAGCCCAAACTTCATATTTTCTGAACACGCAGCCCAGATTAGATAGTGAACACGCAGCCCACAATTTAACTGAAAGTTGAACACGCAGCCCAAACTTCATATTTTCTGAACACGCAGCCCAGATTAGATAGTGAACACGCAGCCCACAATTTAACTGAAAGTTGAACACGCAGCCCAAACTTCATATTTTCTGAACACGCAGCCCAGATTAGATAGTGAACACGCAGCCCACAATTTAACTGAAAGTTGAACACGCAGCCCAAACTTCATATTTTCTGAACACGCAGCCCAGATTAGATAGTGAACACGCAGCCCACAATTTAACTGAAAGTTGAACACGCAGCCCAAACTTCATATTTTCTGAACACGCAGCCCAGATTAGATAGTGAACACGCAGCCCACAATTTAACTGAAAGTTGAACACGCAGCCCAAACTTCATATTTTCTGAACACGCAGCCCAGATTAGATAGTGAACACGCAGCCCACAATTTAACTGAAAGTTGAACACGCAGCCCAAACTTCATATTTTCTGAACACGCAGCCCAGATTAGATAGTGAACACGCAGCCCACAATTTAACTGAAAGTTGAACACGCAGCCCAAACTTCATATTTTCTGAACACGCAGCCCAGATTAGATAGTGAACACGCAGCCCACAATTTAACTGAAAGTTGAACACGCAGCCCAAACTTCAAATTTTCTGAATACGCAGCCCAGATTAAAATTTGCATGTAGCTTATTTCACTTCATCGGCATACAGCCCAATTCATCTCATTGGCACACAGCCCAGTTCAATCTCATTGGCACACAGCCCATTCATTCCATTGGCGCACAGCCCAGTTCATTTCATTGGCGCACAGCCCATTCATTCCATTGGCACACAGCCCATTCATTTCATTGGCGCACAGTCCATTCATTTCATTGGCGCACAGCCCATTTATTTCTTTGGCGCACAGCCCATTCATTTCATTGGCGCACAGCCCATTCATTTCATTGGTGACACATGTATTCATTCTGAATGCAGGTTGGTTCCCGCAGTGTGCGGGGGTATGGTTCCACCATCGCGCGGGACTGGTATGCCGAGCTCCCAGAGGCCGTCTGAGATTTGGTAGATTTGGCAGGATTCGGGCCTTTCTGCGTCGGGTTGTCACGTTGTCCTGCCAGGAGGACACTGATGGCAGCCTTGGTAGAGAGATGGTGGGACACCACCAACTCCTTTCATTTCTCTGCTACCGGGGATATGACCATGACCCCTTTTGACTTCGATGTATTGACCGGCCTTGACATCGGAGGTTGGTCCATCCCCTACGATGAGGATATGGGCGAGTGGGAGGCCGCCTGGATGTATCTATTGGGGGCTCGCCCACCTGTTGACAGGGTCTCTGGGAGAGTCCGATACACTTGGTTCTCTTCCCATTTCCGGCGGGCGGAGATGGTGCCTGAGACTCCTGAGGAGACAGAGCAGTATGCCCGTGGTTTCCTGATGTTCCTCTTCGGGACTACCCTGTTCGCCGTAGAGGGAACACAGTCGGGCTATACCTGCTGAGCGCTCTGGTTGACTTATCACAGGTCAGTCGATATGACTGGAGTGGCGCCGGCCTGGCTACCCTTTACTTTTATATGAGCGCGACCTCCCGCGGGCGGGGAGATTTACTTGGCGGCTACTGGAGAGCTTGGAAGGTACTTTTCTGTCCCCTTGATTTACATTTCTGCTCTTCATTACTTGTACATTGCACGCACAGCACACTTTTACAGTCTGTATTTTGCTCTCAGTATTTCGTACTTACATTCTGCACTGCTTTTCTCAGCTATGGGTCTATGTATACTTCCCAGCATTAGCCCCAGAGTTGGAGGTGGCAGGGCCCCCCATGACCCCATATTCACTAGTGTTTGAGGGCCCGCACCGGCCGAGACCCCGAGAGACCCTCATTTACTTGCAACAGTATTTTGACACTGTGCGGCAGTCGGAGGTACTTCAGAACTTTCAGTTCCTTTCATTTTCATCTTTGATTTGCTCTGTATATTCCCGATTTCTGATTGGTTTATGCATTTATCATCCGCAGATCTCATGGCAGCCTTGGGCGCCCCTGGGTGATGGTCTCCGACTTCAGTATACTGGAGGGTCGGACACCTCCCAGTATAGGGTCCTGCTCGAAGGCCCGGTTGGCAGGGCATGGTTCCTGGGGGAACGCTTTCTGCGTCAGGTATGGGGGTATCTTTCTCAGGATCCTCCCGCATTACCCCCAGTCAGTATGCAGACTGCTGACAGGCTCTCTTTCTCGGAGGTAGTCGGCGCTATGCTGGGTAGCGATGCTTTACTATATCTCGAGGAGGGGGATTACGGCACTTACCGTCATACATATTTGATGCCTCCATTGACGGGAGCTCGTACCCCGATGACGAGGCCTGCTGGTATGTCATCCTCGGGCCAGGCCCGGGCTCGGGCTGCAGACGCCCCTTCCACCAGCGGGGCTGGGGCATCTAGAGGTGGGGGTAGACCGGTTCCTCCGATTCCGTCGACTTATCCTCATCTTGGATGGCCAGATATGCCAACTGAGTTGATGGCGTGGCAGTATGGGGCTATCTCTCCGACCCCAATCCCGCTAGAGCCTTCGATGCCCAGTGATCGATACGCCATTGATCCTGACTCACCGCTGGTATGCTCCACTGTTTTTCATTCATCATTCAGATGTTTAGACATTCTTTCATTCACTGATGATTATGAGCTCATATTTGCAGCCACCGCGAGGGTACATGGAGGAGGTGGTTGGACTGGTGGCCACACTCGAGGGCATGGTCCTGCGTAGGGAGGCACAGTTGTCTGTCGCGGGCATTCAGGTACCCTTCAGTTTTCTGGCATTTATCATACTTCTGATGACATGCTGATTTCTACTGCATCGATAGACCACTGGTGTAGAGCACATCTGACACATACCCCACTTGTACACTGCATTTACATGCACCCACTTCACGTAGCCTTTGCTTGTATCTGCATCTGATGTATATATTTGGACTGATGTATTTGAATTGAACTCTTTGTTTTCAGATGCCTTCATGGTCCGGTCAGCCGCAGGCCAGGCCACCCGGGCCTCCTTGGGGAGCTGGGCCATCTGGACCTTTTTAGGGAGTTGGGTCACCCGGGCCTTTTCAGGGGGCGGGGCCATCCCGGCCTTCCCGAGGAGCCGGGCCATCTAGACCTTTTCGAGGAGCTCGAGGAGGGCCCGTCCGCAGACACAGGGCTCACGTTGTAGAGGCGGAGCCTGATGAGGAGGAGGAGGATGTTGAGGAGGAGGAGGAGCAGACAGGATAAACAGAGATACGCCCGCAGGCATGGGGCAAAATGCGAATGATATGCAAGAAGCCGAAGGTAACCCAATGATCATGCAAATGCAGCAAGCTGTAATGAAGCAAGTATTCGCAAATAGATGCAACAGTTTTAAGCAAGAATGCAAAGCAACAACTACATTTCATGCAGTTAAGAATGCGGAGAATTATTCAATCCTCGCCACGTCTCACATGGAAAAGATACGATACCTGCGCGATTCGTCTGGTCGCACCAGCCTCAATTGAACCGTACATACAATATCGTGCCTGCAAAAGAGAGAAATTGCAACAAGCACAATATGCTAACCAGTTAGGGCCGGAGCTTGAAACAAAAAGCAAGTG
>NW_021027820.1:431160-596401 GCF_004153795.1 Camellia sinensis | reverse complement strand
CTGAGACGTCCAAGTCTTGAGGACGGTCAAAAATGGGGTGTCTACAGTTGCCCCTCTTTGACAGAACTCGAAAGTCATAACAATGACGGGAGTGAGTGTCAAAGCCAGAGACGGCCCATTTTTGACAAGGCCAAAGACTTAGACAATGCATACAAGCTTCAAATAAAGATATGCGCCCGAAGGCAAGGGCAAAATGCAACTAACAATGCAAAAAGCCGAGCATAACTTATGATCATGCAAAGAAAGCTGCAACGAAGCATATACATACAATAAATGCAACAGTTTTAAGCAGTCTAACATGAATCCAACTACACTACAATGCAGAAAGGATGTAAGAGAATTATGTAATTCTTGCTACATTTCACGCGGAGAATACAATACCTGTCCGGCTCGTCTGGTTGCACCAGCCTCAAATGAACCGTGCATACAATATCGTGCCTGAAAGAGAAAGAAAACTTAACAGGTATGATATCGTTAGCACCATGCATAACATGCAAAATGAATGCAAAATGATATGTAATATATACAAAACTATGTACAATAATGCAAAAGAAAATGCAATATAATTAAATCATGATCCAATCATGAGTGGTTCAAAACCACACGAATGTCAAATAGATTGATGGAGGTAACAAGTCCGTCTACCATAGAAAAGGTCACACAAAACTATGAGTGATGTAGACGGACACAAGAACAAATAATTGGGTGGGATGACATTGGTGGGGAAATGACCCGCTGAAGAAAGACGAATGATCCTAATGTTGGATGCAAAAATTACACTACAATGTAATATATATGATGGATATGGTGTGCGGGCCAAACCAAATCTTGCCTAGGAAAGGCATGGACACACACAAACCACGTCTAACATAGAACGGTCATACAGAACTATGAGTGTATAGAGGTAAAAAGTATGGGCACATACCAGACCAAGCTCAAAATGGAAAGGCGAAAGCCCTAGATGGAAGTGATGCGGTGAATGCATGCAAACTACAATGCACTATTTACAAATATGCAATGGAATGGAATATTTACAGTGGAAACACATGACATATGCATTATATTACGGTGAAATGCATGACATATGCATTATATACAATAATGCACGACGTATGCACTATCTACAATGATGCATGATATATGCATTATTTACAATGTAATGCATGACATATGCAGTATTTACAATGATGCATGTTGCTTTTTCGAAATACGCGACAGCGCGCGGCGTAGGACGCATGATAATGCATGAACTTTAAATGTGCGGCAACGCGCGGTTATTGAAATACATGATAATGTAAATGGACTGTGCACATCAATGCACTAAAGGTCTTGCACCTTTCGAGGATTTAAGGTCTCCTAGACCGTCGTATATAGAGGACGATGTGATGCGCAAAATAGCACGATTGAATGCATGCAAAATGCAATGAGATGCGCAAAATAGCGCGATTGAATGCATGCAAAATGCAATGAGATGCGCAAAATAGCGCGATTGAATGCATGCAAAATGCATTAAGATACGCAAAACAGTGCGATGCGTTAGACAACGCGAGTGCACAAGACAGTGCGATGCGCAAGATAGCGCGGTGGAATGCATGCAAAATGCAATGAGATGCGCAAAACAGCGCGATGCGTTAGACAACGCGAGTGCACAAGACAGTGCGATGCGCAAGATAGCACGAGCGATTGAATGCATGCAAAATGCAATGAGATGTGCAAAATAGCGCGATTGAATGCATGCAAAATGCAATGAGATGCGCAAAATAGCGCGATGCGTTAGACAACGCGAGTGCACAAGACAGTGTGATGCGCAAGATAGCACGATGGAATGCATGCAAAATGCAATCAGATGCGCAAAACAGTGCGATGCGTTAGACAACGCGAGTGCACAAGACAGTGCGATGCACAAGATAGCACGATGGAATGCATGCAAAATGCAATGAGATGCGCAAAATAGCGCGATGCGTTAGACAACGCGAGTGCACAAGACAGTGTGATGCGCAAGATAGCACGATGGAATGCATGCAAAATGCAATCAGATGCACAAAACAGTGCGATGCGTTAGACAACGCGAGTGCACAAGACAGTGCGATGCGCAAGATAGCACGATGGAATGCATGCAAAATGCAATGAGATGCGCAAAACAGCGCGATGCGTTTAGACAACACGAGTGCACAAGACAGTGCGATTGATTTGAAATGCACAAGACAGTGCGATTGATTTGAAATGTACAAGACAGTGCGATTGACATGTGATGCACATGGGGCAACTTTTGAGTTTTGTAAAAGCCAAAAGGATACGGAAAGGATACACCTCGCATGAATTCGAGCGCCAGTAGCTGGAGCAGGAGCTGGGGCAGGGACGTCGAGGACGGCTCGTGTCTGTGGCAGGAGCTGAGCTCGGAGGGGTCAGGGGGTTAGCTGGCCAGCGCTACCCCCGATGATGACATGCTGAGGGCAGGGTGGGGCGACGTACCAGATCCCCTTTGCTCCTCCTCCGGCTGACCATGAGTTGGTCGGTTTCCATGACTTGCCTCCGGTATGTACTACTACATTTTATGCATCTTGTATTGGCATTTCATTTCAGTTTATTTGATATTCTGCAAAATACTGATGCATCTGATACTTTTGCAGGCTTCTTCCGAGTATACCCGGCAGTCCTTGGAGCTGAATGCCTCCATGATGGGGATGTTGTAGCGGACTTTCGACCTCCTGGCCCTCTACAGCATTCCGATATGTTCTTCTGATCACGGCCTCAAACCATACTCATAAGTTGCTTCACATAATCTGGTGCACAACACAACACTTGATAAGCTGCTCACCTCATTCATACACTGTACTCATACACTGTATTCTGCACTGATAAACTGCTCACGGCATTTGCACACTGTACTCACAAGGATTGTCCCATTGGGTTGACTAATTTTAGGCCTATAAGCTTGGTAAGTTCAGTGTATATGATCCTAGCAAAAGTTTTTTCTCGAAGACTAAGGCAAGTTCTTTCTATGCTCTTAGTGAAGTCCAATCAGGTTTTTTGAGTGGTAGATGCATATTTGATGGGATTTTAATTGCTAATGAGGTGGTGGACTGGTGAAAGAAGACAAAGAGAAAAATGAGTTATTCTTAAGTTGGATTTCGAAAAAAGGCTTATGATTCCGTAAACTGGGGTTTTTGTTTTCAATGATGTACAATTTCGGCTTTGATGATAAGTGGGTGGGTTGGATCAAGACATGCATATCCACAGCTAGAATCTCTGTGCTAGTTAATGGGTCTCCCACTTCAGAGTTCTCCCCTCATAAAGGGCTGAGGCAAGGTGATCCACTTTCACCTTTTCTTTTCAATTTAGTGGCAGAAGGGACGAATATTCTAATGGAGAGAGCAAAAGATTTGGGGCTGGTCAAAGGAGCTGTGGTGGGACATAGTGAACTCAAGTTGTCTCATCTTCAGTTTGCTGATGATACGATTATTTTTTGCGAAGCCAATTGGGAGGAAATCATTGCAATAAAGAGAATTTTGAGATGTTTTGAAGTAATGTTTGGGTTAAAGATCAATTTTCATAAATGCAAAGTTTATGGGATTAGTGTAGAGGATGATTTGGTTAAAGAGTTTGCCAAAAAAGTTGAATTGTTTAACTAAAAAATTGCCATTCAATTATCTGGGTATGTCTTTAGGTTCAAATCCAAAGAGGAGGAGAACCTGGCAGCCAATTGTTGATAAGTTCAAAAAGAAGTTAGCACATTGGAAGAGGAAATGTTTATCATTTGCTGGAAGGCTAGCGCTGATTAAGTCTGTTCTATCAGGTTTGCCTCTGTTCTTTTTATCCTTGTTTAAGATGCCTATGGGTATTGCTAAGCTGCTAGATAGAATCCAGTGTACCTTTCTTTGGGGTAGTGATGAGGTGAAGAGAAAAGTACATCTTGTTAAGTGGAAGGAGGTGTGCCAAAATCAAAGCCAAGGTGGGCTTGGTGTGAAGAGGCTCAGTGAGGTTAATGACTGTATGTTAATCAAATGGTGGTGGAAGTTTGGTTTGGACGATAAAGCACTATGGAAACAAGTGGTGTGCAGCAAGTATGGTCAAAGTGGTGGCAGATGGAGTCCAGTGACAGTGGAGTCAAGGGGGCTGTCTATTTTGTGGAAGGATATTATGTCCTTAGCTTCCAATAATCCATCTTTGAGGGAGTTTTTTGTGTCTGAGTTCAGGATTGTGGTTGGGAGTGGTCTTAGGATAAAATTTTGGTTGGATGAGTGGCTTAATGATCAGAGTTTATCTCTTGCTTTCCGTAGACTTTTTTCACTATCAGTTGAGAAGGATGGTTCATTGTTTGATTTTTTCCAAAGAAAAGATGGGGGTGATGAATTGAATTTCATTTTCCAAAGATCGCTTTTTGCCTGGGAAGAGGAGGAGCTTCAGAACTTGGTTGTGTCTCTTCAGGGTGCACCCAGTTTAAGAATTCAAGTAGAGAACTCTTGCACATGGTTTGCTCATTTCTCTGGAGCATTTTCTAATCTCATAATTACTAAGACCATTTGGAATAATAGCGCTCCTCCGAAGGTACAATTTATGACATGGTTAGCGTGGAAAGGTAGGATAAAATCTACTGTCTTTTTGCAAAGGATTGGGGTGTTGAAGCCTGATGCAAACATTTTCTGCATACTTCGCAAATATGAGGCAGAGTCACAGAATCATGTACTATTGCATTGTAGTTGTATTTGGAAAGTGTGGTCTGGGATTGTGGATTGGTGCGGTTTGAGTTGGGTCATTCTTGGGTCTGTGGATTCCTTGTTGTGTTGGTGGGCTGGTGTTAAGGTCCAAAAGAATGCGATGGAGATTAGAAAAATTGTGCCTCTGGCTGTGTTATGGTCAATATGGAAACTACGTAATGAATGCTTATTTAATAATTTTTAACCTAATTTTGTGGATTTGGAAGATTTGGTGAAGCTCAGAGTGGCTGTTTGGGCAAAGGCTAAACTGAAGAACTTCCCTTACTCTGTGTCTGATATTATTTTCAACTTATGTCAGATTTGCTACTAATTATAAGTTATTGGCTTTTTATGGCTAATTGGATGATGCAGATGGAGGGACATGTTGCCTTATAGAGTTTGTTGGGTGGAGTTCAGGGCTACAGGGTCTTTGGGTGTGTATTGTCAGTTGGTGGAGAAGCTGAAAGTATATTTGCTGCTGTACAGTCCAGAAGTGCAGTTAATGCTGCTGGCCAGATTTGGTTATTATACTTTGTCTCTACACCAAGGAAAAATAGCAAGAGTGCTCCAGTGGTTATAGGGATGACTTGAGGTCCAGGGTGTAGCAGTGATCTGGTTTTGTTCTATGAAAATGGTTCCTTTCATATCTTTAACAACTTGTCTATCATTTGGAATCATTTTGGTTGGGACCAGGAATAAAATCAAATCTAAGCCAATTAGGCATTCAAGTAGATGTTGTTCTGCTGTGTAGTAGAGTATTACATTGAATTAAGGTGAACTAGCAGGTTGTGAAGGAGTGGCTGAACTGAGGTTGCTCTGCTGTTGTTTTCCTTGTTATGCTCTTGTGGTCCTGTCCTTGTGGTATGCTTTGATGTTTAATAGTGGACCGCTGGTCTTTTGTGGGAATGAAAGTCCTGTCTAATTTGTTTCTGATTGAAGGATGGAATAAGGCAAGAAGGATGGATATGAGTAGAAGTTTTAAAAATATGCATTATACTAAAATAGTGGCATCAAATTCAAGTTGTTATGTATGGGTTCTGTTTTGGTTCTGCTGATGATGAAATTGTGGGGGTTGTTTGTTGCTACCAGGGTGTTAATTACTTAGTGTATGTTGCTGGTGCAAGGAGCTTGCTGGTGTTTTGATTATGAGTACTGGAGGAGTTTGTTGGGGGTGGAGCATGCTGCTGATCTATGTGGCTAGTCTACTCAAGGATTTGGTGCCGGTGTATGTTGTCTTATGTTGTTCTCTTTTATTGTTTGCTTTTTTTTTTTTTTTTTTGTTACTCTTGATTGTTTCTCACCAATCTTTGGGTTAGTGCTTGCAAATGATTGTGCTTCCTTAGCGGTGCCAACCTAGTTGGGATTGTCAAGGTTAGCGTTGATGCTCTTTGCACTTCCCTCTTTGCTGATGTAAGTTATTCGCATGTTTTTGCTTTCTTCATCAATAAAGTTTCATTTTGCTGATCAAAAAAGAAAAAAGTATGGTTGTGCCCGCTCTTGGTTGGGACGTCATTGTATATTTACCATCCTATGGTTGATGATGAGATTTGAAGATGGAAATTGTGCATTGAATAACATCACTAAATCTCAAAAGAGAAAAATATGAGAATTTTACCCTGATATGGATCATATGCATTTCATTCATTTATATACTCTATTAATAGTATTTCTACTGGACAATTGCTTACCCTAATCTAACCAAACTTTTAGGACTTGATGGAATGACCATGCCCAGGTGAGAAGGCGGTGGAGATGTTTTGGATGGAGCACGAAGGCTCATTGAAAGCTACTTGCTGAAGCTCCAGGGCTATTTTGTGTTTTGGGATAGATGTCCACACTTTGGTTTAATCAAGGGAATGCCCTTGAAACTTGTACGCCACTAGGGTATATTTGTTTTGATATCTCTCTAACCCGTTGAACTATGATTTGTATTATAAATAGAAGATGTAATGTTTTGAATTAGTTCAATGAGAAAGAAATTGTTTTTTTAAAAGATTATGTTCATTATTAATATTTTCTTATAATGGGTTTAGGGAATATTTAATGGTTTTTAAACAATAAATGGATTGTAAATTTAGGAGCATTACAAAGTTTATAATTCTCCTCTTAAAATTATGACACATGTCAACCATTTGCGTATATTTTATAAAAAAATGCCAAGAGTTATAATCAATTAAACTAAATTAAAACAAAATTATAAATTCAATGTCAAAATCAAGCCAATTAAAATTATAAAGACAAAATGATAGAAGAATAATGTCGTAATTTATATAATTTTTTATCTCCCTTACAATATACTCTGATGCTATTCGAAAAAAAATAAATCACTATCTTTGGTGGAGTTGTACGATTAACCTGTAGTGATAACAATGTCATACTTTCAAATCTTTAAAAACAGATATTTCATCATAAGAATACCTTTAAAAAAAAAAATTCACATAATAAAGTGGAAATTTGGGCCAAATCTCCATTTCTTTTCTTCCTTCTTTTTTTTTCTTTTTAAATTTTTACAAATAGAAAATGAAACACCAATTGTAAAAGGACCCATTAAAATACAAGGCATGTCCAACAAAATCCTTATTTGAACATGTCCTTCCACCCACCAATTGCATTCTAATGTTCTCATTTTGCAATTTTCAAGTTGTGACAATTGAATCACTAATCAATAATTGGTGATTGTCAATTTCATCACGAGCGCACCAAATTATTAGAAAATACTATTTTTTTTTTGTTTTTTTTTTATAGATTGGAGAAAATACTTAATTTAGTGATCATGAGTAAGCATTTAAAAATTAATAAAATAAGATTCTATATTCAAATTAACGGAGTGACATTTTTCTAAAATATTATTTTACTTAAAAAAAAATCCAATTATTCATTGTCGACATTGTCACAAATACATTTGTCAACTCTCATCACCATTCACATCCATCAATTTTTATGGACTGAAAAATAAATAGTTGTGAAAGTATTTATGGCCATGTGCGCCATGCCATTTGGAAAGCGAGATTGTCTGGTGACAGTTAATTTTATGGCATGGCATGCATGGTACAGTCTGAACCGCACGTGCATAATGTCTTCTAATCATATACTTTAGTTAAAAAAAATATGTATTGAAAATATTTTTGCTTTCTGAAAATTATCACTAATCTTAAAGGGAGCTTTATTCATAAATTTCATTTTCAAGATTTTTATATCAAAATTTCTAAATCATTTTTTATTATTCCATTAGGTCTCATTCAGTGCAGTAATACCAAAATATCCTCCTTCCATTTCTCCCGCGCATACTCCATTCTGAAAAATCAACCATTCCTATTCCATCTCTTCACTCCACAACACATTCATTCCCCTAAAAAAGCTCATCGTTGGCACCAAAAAATTCCCAAACCGTAACCCTAAATTTCACATCGCCTCACCACCATCGTCCACCACCGCCAACCATCGCCGGCCACTGCTATTCCACATCAACGCACCACTGCGAAGGTTTACATCGAAAGGATTGGGGTTTGTTCTGCCTAGGTTCTCACCGGCCGTCGATTTACATGTCCCACCCACAATGAGGACCAAAGGTAAACACCATCTTTCCACCCTCTGTTTTTCAAACAATGATAATATAGTCTAATCACAAATGTATATGTTTACATTGCCCTTGTTATTATTGTTGTTTTTAGATTTCATTTTGTAATGAACCCCTTATTTTCACTCTCTGTTTTTTTCCCTCTGTCAATGTTGGTATTGTTGATTGTTGATGTCCATAGAACCCCTAATTTCCCCCCAAATTGAAATATTATAGAATATGATGTAAATATCATATTGACAACTGTACAACATTTACAGGGTGATCAACTATGATGTGAATATGGTGTAAATATTCACATTGATGTAAATATCTACTTCAATGTCAATATTCACATTATGAATATAATGTAGGTATTCAACTTCTAACATCAATGAAATATGATGTAAATATTTACAGAGTTGTTGGTATTGTTGCGTGTTGATGGTTATAAAGCAATTACAGCCCCTAATCTTGGATCGTTGTCAACCATGTTTTAGTTCAATGTGTATTCCATTATACATAATCTGTATAACATTAAAGGGTGATCAAATATGATGTGAATATGGTGTAAATATTCACATTGATGTAAATATCTACTTCAATGTCAATATTCACATTATGAATATAATGTAGATATTCAACTTCTAACATCAATGAAATATGATGTAAATATTTACAGAGTTGTTGGTATTGTTGCGTGTTGATGGTTATAAAGCAATTAGAGCCCCTAATCTTGGATGGTTGTCAACCCTCTTTTGGTTCAGTGCATGTTCCATTATACATAATCTGTACAATATTTACAAGGTGATCAAATATGATGTGAATATGGTGTAAATATTCACATTGATGTAAATATCTACTTCAATGTCAATATTCACATTATGAATATATTGTAGATATTCAACTTCCAATGTAATCACCAGTGTATATATTTACATTTCTTTTCACCCCTTCTGTTTTTCAGTCAATGATAACATAATGTAATCACAAATGTATATATTTATAGTATTATTGTCGTTTTTGGATTTGATTTTGGAATGAACTCCTTATTTTCCCTCTTTGTCCATGTTGCTGATGTTCATTTTTTTGTTGAATATTACATTCATTTGTTATTAATGTTGTTTATGGTTGTGATTTGGTAATGAACTCTCTAGTTTTTTCCCTCTATCAATATTGGTATTGTTGATTGTTGATGTCCATAAAACCGCCAATCTTTACCCAAAAATATGATGGAATATGATGTAAATATTCACATTATGGTTGTCAATCCTCTTTTCGGTCAATGTGAATTCCATTATACATAATGTCAATGTTTACATCAGATTGTTAAATATTGGTAATGACTAGTTTGTCTTAAATTGTCATGTGTTATTGTTTTGTAATACACTCCTTAGACCGCCCGAACCCCGCTCCGCGCGCGAGGACGCGAATTGTAGTTCTAGTTACTACAGTTCGGACTCCTGTCACGGTTCTGAATCTAATCTCACAAAGTGCAACGTAAGACTGATAAATCACCAAAGAGTCCAAATCTGACAAATCATTTTGGAAAATCGATTTTAATCAAAAAGCACCAAACGTGGACTGCTTTGCCAGATTTCAAAGTCGCCATCTAAATATTTTATTTTGAAAAATTTAGGAAACCCTGACTCCTGCCTAAGGCCACGTGTCCATCATCACCAAAGTTGCCTCGGCTCGGGAACTTGGGTACGAGAAGGGAAGGTCCTGAAATGAGCACTCCCGCTTGGCCGATCAAAGGATCAGCCTCTATTAACATGATATGTTGTTTTTGAAAACACATGTGTTCTTATTCTGATTTATCAGCTAGCTTACTATGTGATGCGCACATCACACAAGTATAGACTAAATCACTCAATTTGGAACAAAACATCTCATGTTTGTTTTCGAAAATGGTTTGAAGTTGCTACTTGCAAGTAGGCTAAGACGCGGATTTGCCACCCTCAAGTGGGCTTAAAACTCGCATTTGATGAATTGTTCCAATTCAAGCAATGAAGCCTTCATCCACAGGCATTCATGTAGTTAAATACTTAAGCAGTTAGCCTCATGGCAAGCATGCTATCATGGCAGTCACTTACACACATGCAAGGATGCTAAAGCATAAACACTCACAGTGTACTCCGAGCCAAAACAGAAGCTAATTAGAAATCATACATCAATCCTAACTATGCTAAGATGCCTAAGCAACACAGGCAAAAATGCAACTAAAATAGGCTTGGCTATCTAGAATGGCATATGAATGCAACACTTGATAACATGTATTCAAATAGGAATTAAAATACAATGCAACTTGTATGATGCATCGAGCCCGGTGCATGCAAGGCGAATGGATGATGCACGCATGCGAAGCATAAGTATGCTAATTGAAATATGCCCTAAACTAACCATCAAAAGCTGATAAGTAAAAGCGAGAAAGAAATGGGGTTGGAAGGCATGCATCACACACACGCACAATTATTACAACATTTGTGCCCTCTCGACGGAGGGTCCGAAAGAATAAACTAAGCTAGCTACACTAAGCTAAGCTACTTAACTAATCTAATTAGACTAGTTATTACACAACACATTGAATAACTAGCTACAACTAATTATTACATCATTTTAATTAATTAACAAAATAATTAAATTACATAAACATACTAATTAACAAATAAGCATAAAACTACACTACTCAGCTCTACTTTGGAAAGTTGAACAATGCATGCACTTGGCTTCTCACTCGAAAATCCATCGCTATACCCCAACTTGCCTCTGTTTCTACTTGATCTTAGAACACTACACAAAGCTCTAGATAGCTTCTACCCCATCATGGGAACCTCCAAGAAGGCTGTCGACCACTTGATGGTGTTGTAGACCACCTGTAGACCACTTAAGTTTGTTGTAGATCAGAAAAATTTGTCGGCCAGCTAGTTTTTCTGGTCTGCCGACCAGAAAATTCTGCCCAACTCCATTTTGCTGCAACAGAGAACAACAAGGGGCACAACAGTGTATTTGCAAGATATATGTGCATAACCACCCTCCCTATCATTTCTTAACTTCAAGGGAGTACGGTTCTCGACCCTCGGGCCACCAACTGAACATCGCAATGCATGATGGCCGAGAAGCCAAGTTTGCATAATTCAATTTCAATGAAAGCACAAATAACACATTTGGGCCTTAACCTCTATCATGCATGATCAAGAGGGTTGGCGGCAAAGAAATGAGGCACGTTTCATCACTTCAAGGATGAAACGTGCCACATTCCTTATATTTGGATCAACGCTCGATCCAAACACAATGCAACATATACAACATGATCAACCTATCAATGCTAATGGCATGCATAAGATTTCTGTCATGTGAATAATGCATGCATGGTATGTTTGAAGGCTAAAGCATTAAAGAAAGTAAAGAGCATCATATAAGAGGCATGCAATACAATGCTCAATGGACTTAAACCAACCCCAAATAGACCTCATGAATGCCCAAACAATGACCAAAATGCACTAAAATGATGGCATGAAAGGCAAGATAATGGTGCTCATGTAATGGCTCATCAACAAGGCATAAGGGCACAATTCTCAAACACGTTGAAAGAGTAGAAAATGTGAGAGTGTGGTAATGAAATATACTCTGAAATCAAGTAAGAAATGATGCTAAATCATCCAAACAACACAAGCATAGCATCCTAAGGACCTTGAATCATTTAGGCTAGTCAAAGCTATTGCACTACAACCATGCATAACCAATCCTATATGACCCAAACTACTCAAAACAAAGTTGAGGCATGCTAAATCAATGCCAAAACATGCTAAAGCATAGGCTCAAAAGGGCAAGCAATGTGTACTCATTCATTGGCTCACAAACATGGCACAAGGCATAACCCTCAAGAGCAATGAAAGAGTGATAAACATGGGAGTATAGACAAGACATAAGCTTTGAAATTCCATTCCAAATGATGCTAAATCATGCAAATTGCCTAAGCAATGCTTGCTAAGAGGCTCAAAGCTTAAGGCTAGCAAAGGCACTTGCACCATAGCCATATTAAGAAAGCCCCAAAGGGCCAAGGTGAATCAAAACAGTCCCAAGGCTGGTCAAAACAATGCCAAAAACATGCTTGAACATAGCCAACATATGCTAGAATAAAAGGCATGAAGCATGGAGCATACAAGGCCAATGAGGAGGATTACACTACACATACCAAAACCAAGCATGAGATGACTTCACCAATAAAAATTAGAGTGGTAACATGGTAAAATAACACCAAAAAAATGCTAAGATGGTAGCCCAAAAGCTTAGGCAAGCATGCATACATATTGGCTCATGGACAAGGCATGAAGACACAACTCTCAAACATGATTAAAGAGTGATAAACATGAGAGTATGGAAAAGATATAAGCTCTGAAATACCATGCCAAATGATGCCAAGGCATGCAAACATCACAAGTATAGCATGGTAGAGGCCTCAAAACTCAAGACTAGTCCAGGCATTTGCACTATAGCTATGCAAAACATGAGTCACGTGGCCAAGGCAACCCAAAATAGTCCTAAAGCATGTCAAAATAATGCTAAAACATGCATGGAGTATAGCCAAGGTAAGCTAGCATGAAGAGCCAAAACACTCTGTACACTAGGCTATTGGGCAAGATTGCACTACAAGTGCACAAACCAAGCAAAAGGTGACTCCACCAACCAAAAACAGAGTTATGACATGTCAAAATAACACCAAAAATGGGCTGAGACTAAGCCAACACATGCTAGAATAACAAGCTAACTCATTAGGCATGCAAGGCTAGCGAAGATGATTTACACTACAAGTGCATGAAGCATGCAACCAATGATCAAACAAGCCAAAAACAAAGTTAAAGCATGTTAAATAATGGCCAGAACTGTGCTGGAGTGGAGCCAAAACATGCTAGAATTATAGGCTAAAATAGCAAGCATACAAAGCTAGTGAGCAAGGTTTACACTACAAGTGTAGAAGGCATGCAAGAGGTGAGTCCACCAATCAAAATCAAAGTTATAACATGCCAAAATAACACCAAAAAAGCATGCTTGAACTAAGCTAATTCAAACCCCAAGAGCATGCTACTTTGTAAGGCTAACAAGGCTAGTGAGCAAGATTTGCACTACAAGCATACAAAACAAGACTCAAAGAACCAAACCAGCCCAAAACGGTCCTAAAACATGCCAAATTAGAGGCAAAAATATGTTGGAACTAAGCCATTAAAAGACAGAAAAGCATGCTCACATGTTAGGCCACCTACTCATGCAAACAAGACACAAGGAGGGGAGGCCACCCCCTCCTATCTTGGACCTTAAAACATGGTTTTTGCCACTGAAAAACCTCTGGTTTTTAGTGGTTTAAAGGGCCAAAAAGTTTGGTTTAAAGGTGGTAAGAAGTTGCACAAAAGGCCTCACAAGCCAAGGAACAAAAAGAGAGAACAACCCCCTAACTCACCAAGCCTTAAACTACCCTTCATACACCCTAAAAACATAGAGTTTTTGACCGTCCAAAACCAGCCCCAAAATAGTCCAAAACAATGGAAAAGGGTGGTGAAGCAAGTGTGCAAAACAAGTACAAAAGGGGAGAATTATACCTCTTGAAGCCAAACACACTTTAGAGCAACAAAACAAGCTTAAACCAAGCTAAAATCCTCTTCTTGAGCTCCAAGAAGGTCCAAAGTTATCTCAACCCAAAGGTGGAGGCATTTGGTCAAGGATTGTTATGCAAAAGCTAAGGGCTTGTATGCAAACTGGAAGTGATTCCCCACTTGTATGCATAAGAGTGCAAGAGAGAGAGAATTCTATAGAGAGAGAGGTTTTTTAGAGAGAGAGGCTCCCAAATCTTCCAAACTTGCAAAATTTGAGATATATCTTCCATATATAGCAATTCAAGAGCTTTGGGTCGGAAATATCTGAATTGCAAATATCTGAAGCAGTGTGCAACAGCTGGAAAAGAAATATCTGGGAATGTTGGGCTTTCTGGGAATTTCTGGTCGACCGACCACTTCAACTGGTCAGTCAGCTACCTTTTCTGGTCTGCAAGGATCATTTCTGGTCAGCATATGGTTGGCAGGCTCAAAAAGTGGTCGCCACACTCCCTTGGTGGTCTGCAGCAAAAATTAGTCCTGGTCCCCGACTTGAAGCAAGCCTAACTCCTTCATCTGGATGCCTTTTCAGGTCATTCTTGTGTGTAAATTGAAGCCCCGGAAGTAAGCTTTTCAATGGTAGCATCCTTGGATCAAAATTCGAAGTGTGCTAAGAGATATCCCTCTTTTAGTGAAGATTGCTCAGTTTCAGTCCAACCGATTGATGCCTAATTTCAACCAGCTATATCTCTCCCGTCCGGACTCGGCTTCAAGAGATTCTTGAGTGAAAAATGAAGCCCCGGAAGTAATCTTTCCAACAGTGGTGGCCTCATAGCTGAAATCCAAGTATTCAAAAGGATAGGCTTGATTTAGCAAGGGATGCTCGACTCTCTCTTAACGATTCATGCCCATCGTCTTCTCCAACTTGGTTTCTTCCCTCTTCTCCTTTTTCTTCAACTCCAAACCCCTAAACAAGGTGTTTTGAAAGATTTTTTAAATATTTCATCTCTCTTTCATTCATTTCCACTTTGTCCTTGCTCGGTTTACCAAAAAGCGCAACATTTAACGAAATGCGAGCGTCGGAACATCGTTGGAACTTTGTTTCAAAAATATTTTGAAAGAGAGGATTTTAAGGTCTAAAATCTTTGGTCAAAATAGTTTTGGTCCAAAAATAGGGTATAAGGTTTGGATTTGGCTCTCTCATTGCCAAAGAAACTAAACCTTTACACTGCACAACTTTCAACACCAAGTAAACCATTAGTAACGCCCAAGTCTTAAGGGCGGTCAAAAATGGGGTGTCTACAGTTGCCCCTCTTTGACAGAGGTCAGAGTCATGAAATTACATGAGTGAATGTCAAAGCCCAGAGACGACCCATTTTTGATAAGGCCGAAGACTTGGACAAACAAACAAAATACAGATACAGAAACAAATGGTTGCGCCCGCAGGCTGCCTACGTATCCCTTTGCAAGGAATCAAACCAACGTAGTTCAGGGACAGGATGCAAAATGATATGAAATATTACAGAACATTGTAATTGACATACAATGTAACAAAACAATGCAAATGATATGCAATGTAATTGAATCATCAGACCACAAGCAGTGCAAAACCACACAAATATCATAAAGGGATGGAGATGCAAAATCAAACTACGTTTAACATGGAAAAGGTGTCGGAGCCCTCAAACCACAATTCTCTTAGTGGAGTAGGCATATGCACAGGAAGAACTATGTGTTTCGCAGAAAGAATACAAGTAATTTGGTGCCATGATATAAGCGAGGAATGATCTGCGGAGGAAAGATGGTGATCCTACATGCTGGACGCAACAAAACAAACTACAATGCAATGGATGCAGTGAATAAGGCATGCGGCCAAACAACATCTTGCCTAAAAAAGCCATAGACACAAAACAGACCGCGTCTAACATAGAAAATGTGCCGACACCCTCAGACCACAATTCTCTTAGTGGAATAGGCGCATACACATAATCACAGAACCATGCTTTAACGCGAAAAGTGTGGGCACATGCCAAACTAAGCTTTAACATGGAAAGGATGCAGGCGATACAATGGATATGCAGTAGATGCATGTGGTAAATGCTATATGCAATGCAATGTAGTAGCTAAAATGCAATGCATTAAACATACTAGATGATGTAACTAGGAAGTGAAAGTACCTTACAGGGGCAATCGGTGATGACTGACCTCATGCTACTCGTAATCTCCCGCTTCTTCTCGGTTGACCGCAGGTACTACTTTTCTCCCTGGCTATGGTCGCAACTTTCCCTATTCTCCAATAGGATGACAGACTAGGTTGGTTCAGTATCCAGAATTGAGGCGCATACGTGCTACCTCAATCTATAGGGCTGCCATACAGATTTCAAGCCGGGGATACACCCCTGGGTATTTAAACCAGACTTTAGTCTCGGAAATCCCAAACCTTTGCGTTCTAGGCATCGGCCATTCGAACTCTGGTTTCCACCGTCTCAATTGATCTCTTAGGAACTCACTACAAACACAGGCAGGTGGCTATACCAGACCACCAGAAGTCGTTCGGGCATGATGAGCAACAAAGGAATTGCACCTTTAGAGGATTTAAGGTCTCATAGACCGGAGAGTGCACAAGACAGTGCGAGGGGAGATGTAGGATTTAAGGTCTCCTAGACCAGAGGATTTAAGGTGTCCCAGACCAGGTGAGTGCACAAGACAGTGCGAGTGATACAAAAATACAATGTGCACAAGACAGTGTGATGCAAAGTGAATGCACAAAACAGTGGTAAGAAGATGCACAAAACAGTGCGATGCAGGTTGAAATGCACAAGACAGTGCTAACAAGATGCACAAAATAGTGCGATGCAAGAGTGAATGCACAAAACAGTGCTATACAGGTACACATGACAGTGCGATGTGGATTAAATGCACAAAATAGTGCGATGCAATGCACTAACAAGTACAGGTAAGGTGCGCAAGATAGCGCGATGTAATGCACTAACAAATGCAGGTAAGGTGCGCGAAATAGCACGAGCAATGCACTAACAGGTGCAAGAATGGTGCGCAAGAAAGCGCGAGTGTAAACTGCACAAAACAGTGCGATGTGCAAGACAGCGCGAGTGTAAAGTGCACAAAACAGTGCGATGCGCAAGAAAGCGCGAGTGTAAACTGCACAACAAAGTGCGATGCGCAAGAAAACGCAAGTGTAAACTACAGAAGAAAGTGCGATGCGCAAGAAAGCGCGAGTGATTGGAAATGCACTAAACAGTGCGATACGCTAAACAACGCGAGTGATTTGAAATGCACTAAATAGTGCGATGCGCTAAACAGCGCAAGTGATTTGAAATGCACTAAACAGTGCGATGCGCTAAACAACACGAGTGTAATGCAATGCACAAGATAGTGCGAGTGAAACACAACCACTAGATGCACAAGACAGTGCAATGCAATGCACTTACAAGTGCAGGTAAGGTGCGCAAAAGAGCGTGAATGCAATGAGCATTTTCTATGCAAGTATGGAAGAGTGCATTTTCTATGCAAAAGATATGAGCATTTTCTATGCAAGTATGGAAGAGTGCATTTTTTATGCAAAAGATATGAGCATTTTCTATGCAAGTATGGGGGTATTTTCTATGCAAAAGATACGAGCATTTTTTATGCAAGTATGGGGGCATTTTCTATGCAACAGACAGGCACATTCTATGCAAACTTGAAAGCATATTCTATGCATGATTAAAAGCTTATTCTGTGCAATATTGAAAGCATATTCAATGCATGAGGCAGGCATACTCTATGCAACAGGCAGGCATATTCTATGCATGATTAAACACATATTCTATGCATGATTGATAAACGATGCGCGGCACACATGCAACAGAAGTGTATATGAAAATGCACATTCTATTCAATAGAGGGGCATCAAATATGTACTTTGGTGCATCCGATTTACCTCTTAGAGAACTTTGCAACACACTCAGCTTAAAAAGGGCACACCCTGTTTATATTGGCGAGAGATAACATCTGCTGCTGCTTTAATTGCCAGCTTGGGGTCGAGATACACTCATACTTCAGAGAAAGGCGAGGTCTGACAAGATGCACCTGGAATGCAGTCTTGGAATTTGCTGGAGTTGAAACACACTAAGATGCTCCAAATTTTCCCTCTTTTCTTTTGCTTTGCAGTCCGGAACCTATATAGCTTTAGATAGGTCCTTGTTCTATTGTTCTCACATGACCTGGGTTAAACCCTGTGGTTTATGAAAGAAAGAATCTTTTTTTGTACAAATGTGGAGAATGGCATAGCACTCTAAGCACAAAATGATTTGTTTTTGAAATGAAATCAAGAAATGAGTTCTAAACCGTGTATTGAGCCTACAACTGACCACAGCCAAAACGACTCAACAAAGAGGAAAGACAAGGTAAACAACCTAAACACATCTATTGACACTCAAATCGACTGAAAACAAGAATCGAAACAAAACAAAAACAACAAACACAACACTCGGATGTGTACCACCAGTGGGAGACTTCTCAGTTCACGAGGAGCCTGTAGCTTCTTCGGGTATTATTTCCCACCCTTTTCTCATTTTTGATTCTCACATCACTCTGGCACTCAATCTCTTTTTCTCTAAAAAGCCTTTTTCTCACTTTTCTCTCAACGCACATCTCTCTATTCTTCAATCTCTCTTCTTTTTTATCCCTCCCCTGGGTGGTTAACGGATAAATAAGAAGTTGCGGGCTCTTGCCCCTAGCATTCTGCTAGATTCTCTTTATTTCGCTCATAACGGTGAGCTTTTCCACAAAGGGGTTGTGATGCGGTTGGATGTGCAGCAGATCCGCAATTGACATCAGTTGATGATGCCCTTAGCCAGTTCGGATGTGACCAGACCTTTTTGGATAAGGGAGTGAAATATCCTGCTCCCTTTCCAGGTCGTGCTTCGCACTTGACTTGATACCTCACTGCTCAGAGGATGAGAGAGCTTTCGGCCTTTTGCTGTTAGCTTCAGTTGTGCCCTTTTTTGGTAGGTAGAGTGCCTTTTCTGGCAAGTATGTTGACAATGGGGAAAAGCCAGAACACCTGACTCAACTGTGCCCCTAGTTCATCATTTTGACCATTTTTTGTTTTTGAGCTTCAACTAAAACAATTTTGACCAAAAAGAGAGTTTGATTAACATGCTTGTTCGATTTTCAGATTTGAAATCATGCAAGTCAGGTTGTGAGCACTGAAAATTTTCTTTTTTTGGGACCAAGAAATGGTCCAGTTTTGGAAAAATGAAATAATTTTTGAGAAAATTAGTCAACCTCATTAAAAATCCCAAAAACTATTTTTGTAAATGGCCACTGCTCGACCAACACAGAATCTACTCTTGAGATGCACAACCTCAGATCCAAAACAATGGAAAATTGCCCCTTGTTTAAATGGCACTGCATGGCAATGGAAAGTTGCCCCTTGTCTGAATGGCACCACAGCGCACTGTAATCAGTCCTCAAAGTGACGATCACAACCAAACTCTCGGATATAGAGAAGATAAAGATGATCAGAACCATTACATGGACACAATCGATTTGGAAGTGTTTATGGCTGGACTTCAGAATGAAGTTGCCTACGTATCCCAAAGATGGGAATCAAGCCTGACGTAGTTCCGGGTTAAGGAACACTCGGGTATTTAACTGCTCCTTTTACGCTCTAACTTTTGCTAAGGCCACCCTTCCGGGTTTTCAACCTTGCGAGCTTCGTTTTTCATTTCTTTTCATTTCATCTTTTCTTCGTTCATTTTTTTTCAGAATTTTTTATTTCTTTTTCTTCATTTCTTTTTTTGTTCTTTTTGCTTTTATTTTCATTTTTCTTCTTTTTCTTGCTCTAACTTTTGCCTGGGTCACCCTTCTGGGTTTTCGGCCCAGCGAGCCTCTCAAGGGTAAAAGTGTAGCTTTGTCCATGTTAATCGGTTTGAGATCTTTAAGCCATCTGAATCGAAGAGAATGGTTGCTGTTTGCTGATGATGTAGAAGTCCATGCAATAGGGGCTGAAGTTACCCCTAGTGTTGTGGATAGGAACTTGGTTGTCCTTCAGCAATACTTTCTTCTTTAAGCTGCTCGAATTTGGCTTTCAGGCCAGTTTTCATTGGTTTGCAAAATAACTCATCTTTGACTCTTCGAGTACATCTGCCATTTTTGCCCCTAGTTCGAGGGGTGCTTCTGATCTAGTTTCGCAAGCTTCCTTTGATAACATTTGACCTTCTTGATCTGACTTTCTTGCCCCTAGTTCGAGGGCTGCTTCGAATCTGGCCATACAAACCATACTTTGTCATTGACCGTTGAACATTCTGAATCCAAGTTCAAGGTTTGAAAGCAAAAGGGGTTGAGTCTCGAGACGAAGAGCGATCCTAGGCTGCACAATCTCAAGAGCGATTGCACACAGGTCTTCGCAGGACGGCGCAAAATTTTTTTTGAAATCATTTAAGACAACGACTAGTCGCTCTCGTTGAAGACAATGTAGAACCAATCTGGGTCAAGCCAGGATCCTTCCCAGTACTCACATTAACAAACATGATCTCCTTCATTAAGGGCTTAGCAGGCCTCTCTTTCTCTCAATTGATCAAATTTTTGCAAATCCCAAGGAATTCCTTCCTCTTTGTTTTCATCACAGTGTTCGAAAAGTTTTGAAAAACTTAGGTCAATGGAATGACTTCAAGGCACATAAAAAGTAGGTGAAAAGCACTGCCGCTTCATTCAAACTTGCTAGCACAACTGGCTCAAGATAAAAACAAACACAAAAGTGTGAAAATCATTGTTGTTTCATTCAGATCTTCTGGCTCAACTGGCTCGATGGTAGAAATAGACACAAAAGAAAGGGTGTAAAAGACAAACACAAAACAAGCAAGTGATGCCTGAGGTAACACCCCCGAAATCACCCGACTCTAACACAACAGGATTGACTCGATACAACAAGACAGACCCAACTGACTCAGTACAAAAAGACTGACTCAATACAACACAACAAGACTGATCCAATACCTGAGTCATAAAGTAAAATTAACAGCATTCGCAAATGCTCAAAGCAGTGCGTGCCATCCCCAAATCTAGAGTAAACTAAGCGCCATCGGCAGCTGGTTCATCCCTCGATCAAATGATCACATTATCTCCCAAGTTTACTGACCCAGTGCCGATAGACTTTGCAGGACCTGGTGCGACGATGACCTCTTTATCAATCAGATTTTGTATTTCATGGCGAAGACGAAAAAACATGTCAGTGTCATGGCCGGCTTGTTAATGAAAGGCACAGTACCTTAGCCGGGATGTGGGAGAGAGGAAGTTTATTCGGTAATGGCCACGGCTTCAGGTGTTTGAGATGGCCTTGTCCAACGAGGATTTGGAAAGCTTTGGACAAAGTCATGTAGAGGGCATGGAAGACCCTCTAACCTCGGGGTTGGTGCTTCGAGGTTTGTGGATTTTTGCTAGATTGACTAGCAAAGGGATTGATAGGCTCTGATTGGGTTTGCTGATCTTTTCTGAGTGCAGGATTAGAGCTGAAAGGAACGTTTCTGGTACGATGGCCCTCATCCCGGCTTGCCCCTTGATTCAAACTGCCCCCAACTTAAGTGGCGAAAGTATCATCCACAGTCTTTGCAACAGCTGCAATCCCTTGCTGTTTGTTCAGTCCCTCGGCTTTCAAAGCCTCAACAGCCCACTGAAGGTGTTTATGGGGACCAATGCCTGCCCTTACCTTGTTCTTACCACTCGCTCCACTTTGCCAAGGGATTAGCCTTCTTCCAATGCAACCCGTCCCAAGATTAGGGAGCCTTTTCGCGTGAAACTTGTAGCATGTGATGTGGTCGATGATGGAGCCAATATCCCAAAGGCCAGATCTGCCACAGTTCTTTGAAGATCTTCAATCATTTTCACCAGCTCAGAAGTAGTGGGTTCACGGGTTTGAGATAATTGGGGTTCGACTGCATTCATCATGCATAAGTTCATGCTGACTGGAATGAACATGTCCGGCTTGGGTAAATGGGCTGGGGTGATGTATATGCTGGGGTCGTAAGGGACGGCCAGTGTATGGATTAGGTTGAGATGTGGATGAGGTACTTGGTCATTGGGGTCTGGAGGTAGAGCTATCGTCCGGTTGTCGATGAGATTTTGTACCTCATAAAAAAGGCGGTAGCAACGATCGGTGCCATGACCGCGCTGTTGATGGTACACATAATACTTGGAGGGGTTATGCCTAGCAGGGAGTGGGTCGGGCAGAGGTTGAGGATCAAGGGGTTTGAGATGCCCTCTTTCCATCAGGACTTTTAGTGCGCTGGTTAGGCTCACATAGAGGGGAGTGAAAGTTCTACCCTGAGCTCGAGTTGGGCCGATAGTTTGTAGGCTTGATTTGGCAAAAAGGTCGGCTGTCGTGACTGTATTGATTTCAGTGGGTTTGGAAATAGTGTTATTACCAGCATTGGTACTCCCTGCAAAAACCCTCATTATCGGTTCACTTGTTCTAGGAATGATCCCACTGTTGAACGCATTCTCGACCTGAACCCCCAGTTCATGCAAACTTTTGAAAGTGAATAGTGGAGCGACTATCAACTTTTGCAACCTATCATGCTCGAGGTTTTGCACCACTATCCGCACTTGATCCCTCTCAGAAGGGCGATCTGTCATCTGTGCTGCCTTTGCTCTTCACCTTGCAACAAATTCCACAAACGGCTCTGTAGGATTCTGGTGGGTTACTTCAAGCTCTTGGGTGGTCATTTCAACTTGGGTATTGTAAGAATACTGATCAACAAAGGCCTCAGCCAATCCTTCCCAGTTCTGTTTCATTGTATCCTCCAACTTGGCATACCAAGTGGCTGCAACACCTGACAAGGTTCTTCTATACGGAGAGAGTTTTTGTGGCTTAGTCAGACCCATCGGCTTCAGGACATCCAAGAAAAGCCGGATATGTACCATAGGATCTCTAGACCCGTCGAAACGGTCAATATGTGGCATTTCGAATCTGTCTGGGAGCCTTACGGCAGCCTCGGTGTACCCATCCTCAATGTCTGGAATGGAGTTAAGGCCCTATGCCTTTTTGAATTGCTTCTCAAGGTTAGCAATTTTCACTGAGGTCGGATCGAGCTCATTAATATCATGGGGATAAAGCCTCTCATTAGACTGCACCAGGGGCCTGAAAACTCAGGCTTGTGCCAACCCTTCCTGGGGATCTGGATCATGCAAATCTTTAGCTGGCGAAAGTGGGTCAAAGTTCGGCTGGGGTCCGGAGACCGGATGTGTGGCAGATGCCCCAGATGGGCATTGCATTTCAATATTGGTCTCATCCTGCACGACAGTTCCCTGATTTAATGCTGCTATCACAGCCACAACTTCTTCCGAACCCTGTGCCATCACAGTCTGTTGAGTTTGAATAGAGGTGATGTGACTGGTGACTATCGAATTGGTTGAACCGGTGAGTCCTGACTGGTCTTTCTTTGCCTTGCCTTCGGTGAAGGTAACACTGGTTGCCGTTGAACTGAATCTCTGACCTGACAAAGTCTATCAACACAAGTCCAATGCACCCGGGGGATATTGGAGCCTTCTGAAGCTATAGTTCCCAGACTACCTTGCAAAAGAGAAAATAGACAGCATCTCAGCATGATTTCACTTGAACGGATATGAGCATAGCTGAATGACTATGCACCCTACAGAATTCTGCCCCAAATTATGCTTGTAAACTGATACCCTCAGGCCGATACTCAGACTTGCAACTGATACATACAACCTGTAGAGACGCACTCTGACAGCACATACCAAGCAAGTAAGAGCCAAAACACCCATATGGTGGGGTAGGGTTTCCCTGTCCTATTTTGTCAGGAGCTAGGGTTTCACTACGCACACAGCGGTTTCAAACAACCTGCAATCTAGTAAGCAACTTGTCCTAGCTTGGAATGGTCACTACGGATTTCGATATGCACTAGGTCGAATGGTCAAAAAAGGTGCCTCGGTAAAAACTGAGGTTTGTGTTCCCATCATGGTAGAGCCCGCAACTGGTTAGCCTTATGGCACGCTTTTACAAGCAAGCCTCTGGCAAACCGTTCAGGAATAGCAGCCAGTAAACATGGTGTCCTAGCCCCACCGATACAAATGCAATGCAAAGAAACACATAAGTATAGACAAAACAACACAGCATAGTGCTCGAGTCAAGTTCTCTAAATCCCCAGCAGAGTCGCCAGAAACTGTAGACCGCCTGAACTTCGCTCCGCGCGCGAGGACACGAATTGTAGTTCTAGATACTACAATTCGGACTCCTGTCACGGTTCTGAATCTAATCTCACAAAGTGCAATGTAAGACTGATAAATCACCAAAGAGTCCAAATCCGACAAATCGTTTTGAAAAACTGATTTTAATCAAAAAGCGCCAAACATGGACTGCTTTGCCAGATTTCAGAGTCGCCACCTAAATATTTTATTTTGAAAAATTTAGGAAACCCTAACTCGTGCCTAAGGCCACGTGTCCGTCATCAACAAAGTTGTCTCGGCTCGGGAACTTGGGTACGAGAAGGGAAGGTCCTGAATGAGCACCCCCACTCGCCCAATCAAAGGATTGGCCTCTACTAACATGATATATTGTTTTTGAAAACACATTTGTTCTTATTCTGATTTATCAGCTAGCTTACTATGTGATGTGCACAACACACAAGTATAGACTAAATCACTCAATTTAGAACAAAACATCTCATGTTTATTTTCGAAAATGGTTTGAAGTTGCTACTCGCAAGTAGGCTAAGACGCGGATTTGCCACCCTCAAATGGGCTTAAAACATGATTTTGCCACCCTCAAGTGGGCTTAAAACTCGCATTTGATGAATTGTTCCAATTCAAGCAATGAAGCCTTCATCCACAGGCATTTATGCAGTTAAGCACTTAAGCAGTTAGCCTCATGGCAAGCATGCTATCATGGCAGTCACTTACACACATGCAAGGATGCTAAAGCATAAACACTCATAGTGTACTCCGAGCCAAAACAAAAGCTAATTAGAAATCATGCAAGAATCCTAACTATGCTAAGATGCCTAATGCAACACATGCAAAAATGCAACTAAAATAGGCTTGGCTATCTAGAATGGCATATGAATGCAACACTTGATAACATGTATTCAAATAGGAATTGAAATACAATGCAGTTTGTATGATGCATCGAACTCGGTGCATGCAAGACGAATAGATGATGCACGCATGCGAAGCATAAGTATGCTAATTGAAATATGCCCTAAACTAACCATCGAAAGCTGATAAGTAAAAAGGAGAAAGAAATGGGGTTGGAAGACATGCATCACACACACGCACACTTATTACAACATTTGTGCCCTCTCGACGGAGGGTCCAAAAGAATAAACTAAGCTAGCTACACTAAGCTAAGCTACTTAACTATTCTAATAATCTAATTAGACTAGTTATTACACAACAAATTGAATAACTAGCTACAACTAATTATTACATCATTTTAATTAATTAACAAATTAATTAAATTACATAAACATGCTAATTAACAAATAAGCATTAAACTACACTACTCAGCTCTGCTTTGGAAAATTGAACAATGCATGCACTTGGCTTCTCACTCGGAAATCCATCGCTATGCCCCAACTTGCCTCTGTTTGCATTTGATCTCATAACACTGCACAAAACTCCAGACAACTTCTACCCCATCACGAGAACCTCCAAGAAGGCTGCCGACCACTTGATGGTGTTGTAGACCACCTGTAGACCACTTAAGTTTGTTGTAGACCAGAAAAAGTGGTCCTGAGGGATGGTCAGCCAAGAGGGATAGCCATCGGCCTAAGTTGATGGCCATCGGCCACTTCTGATAGCCGATCGGCAATCTTAGTGGCCGGTCGGCAGATTTGATGGCCAGTCGGCCACTGCTTCCTGCAATTTCTCCTTTTGCTGCAACAGAGCACAAACAGAGGCATGGTAGTGTATTTGCAAGGAATGTGTGCGCAATCACCCTCCCTATCATTTCTCAAGCTCAAGGGAGTGTGGTACTCGACTCTCGGGCCACCAACCGAGCATCGCAATGCACGATGGCCGAGAAGCCAAGTTTGCACAATTCAATGTCAATGAATGCACAAATAACACATAAGAGCCTCCGCCTCTATCATGCTTGATCAAGAGGGTCGGCGACCAAGAAACGTAACACGTTTCATCACTTTAAGTACGAAACGTGCCACATTTCTTGTGTTTGGATCAACGCTCGATCCAAACACAATGCAACACATACAACATGATCAACCTATCAATGCTAATGGGATGCACAAGATTTCTGTCATGTGAATAATGCATGCATGGTATGTTTGAAGGCTAAAGCATTAAAGCAAGTAAAGAGCAAGATACAAAAGGTATGCAATACAATGCTCAATGGACTTAAACCAACCCCAAATAGACCTCATGCATGCCCAAACAATGACCAAAATGCACTAAAATGATGCCATGAAAGGCAAGATAATGGTGCTCATGTAATGGCTCATCAACAAGGCATAAGGGCACAATTCTCAAACACATTGAAGGAGTAGAAAATGTGAGAGTGTGGTAATGAAATATACTCTGAAATCATGTAAGAAATGAAGCCAAATCATCCAAACAACACAAGCATAGCATCCTAAGGACCTTGAATCATTTATGCTAGTCAAAGCTATTGCACTACAACCATGTATAACCAATCCTATATGACCCAAACTACACAAAACACAGTTGAGGCATGCTAAATCAAGGCCAAAACATGCTAAAGCATAGGCTTAAAAGGGCAAGCAATGTGTACTCATTCATTGGCTCACAAACATGGCACAAGGCACAACCCTCAAGAGCCTTGAAAGAGTGATAAACATGGGAGTATAGCCAAGACATAAGCTCTGAAATACCATTCCAAATGATGCTAAATCATGCAAATAGCCTAAGCAATACATGCTAAGAGGCTCAAAGTTTAAGGCTAGTAAAGGCACTTGCACCATAGCCATATCGAGCAAGCCCCAAAGGGCCAAGGTGACTCAAAATAGTCCCAAGGCAGGTCAAAAACATGCCAAAAACATGCTTGAACATAGCCAACATATGCTAGAATAAAAGGCATGGAGCATGGAGCATACAAGGCCAATAAGGAGGATTACACTACACATACCAAAACCAAGCATGAGATGACTTCACCAACAAAAATCAGAGTTGTAACATGGTAAAATAACACCAAAAATCTTGCTGAGATGGTTGCCCAAAAGCTTAGGCAAGCATGCATACATATTGGCTCATGGACAAGGCATGAAGACACAACTCTCAAACACAATTAAAGAGTGATAAACATGAGAGTATGGAAAAGATATAAGCTCTGAAGTACCATGCCAAATGATGCCAAGGCATGCAAACATCACAAGTATAGTATGGTAGGGGCCTCAAAACTCAAGACTAGTCAAGGCATTTGCACTATAGCTATGCAAAACATGAGTCATATAGCCAACACAACCCAAAAAAGTCCTAAAGCCTGTCAAAATAATGCAAAAACATGTATGGAGTATAGCTAAGGTATGCTAGCATGAAGGACCCAAAAACCAAGTACACTAGGCTAATGGGCAAGATTGCACTACAAGTGCACAAACCAAGCAAGAGGTGACTCCACCAACCAAAAGCAGAGTTATGGAATGTCAAAATAACACCAAAAATGGGTTGAGACTAAGCCAACACATGCTAGAATAACAAGCTAACTCATTAGGCATGCAAGGCTAGCAAAGAGGATTTACACTACAAGTGCATGAAGCTTGCAACCAAGGATCAAAAAAGCCAAAAACAGAGTTAAAGCATGTTAAATAATGGCCAAAAATGTGCTGGAGTGGAGCCAAAACATGCTAGAATTATAGGCTAAAATAGCAAGCATACAAAGCTAGTGAGCAAGGTTTACACTACAAGTGTATAAGGCATGCAAGAGGTGAATCCACCAATCAAAATCCAAGTTATAACATGCCCAAATAACACCAAAAAAACATGCTTGAACTAAGCTAATTCAATCCCCAAGAGCTTGCTACTTTGTAAGGCTAACAAGGCTAGTGAGCAAGATTTGCACTACAAGCATACAAAGCAAGACTCAAAGGACCAAACCAGCCCAAAACAGTCCTAAAACATGCCAAATTAGAGGCAAAAATATGCTGAAACTAAGCCATAAAAAGATAGAAAAGCATGCTCACATGTTAGGCCACCTACTCATGTAAACAAGACACAAGGAGGGGAGGCCACCCCCTCCTATCTTAGACATTAAAACATGGTTTTTGCTACTGAAAAACCTCTGATTTTCAGTGGTTTAAAGGGCCAAAAAGTTGGGTTTAAAGGTGGTAAGAAGTTGCACAAAAGGCCTCACATGCCAAGGAACAAAAATGGAGAACAACCCCCTAACTCACCAAGCCTTAAACTACCATTCATACACCCTAAAACAGAGTTTTTGACAGTCCAAAACCAGCCCCATAATATTACAAAACAATGGAAAAAGGTGGTGAAGCAAGTGTGCAAAACAAGTACAAAAGGGGAGAGTTATGCCTCTAGAAGCCAAGCACACTTTAGAGCAACAAAACAAGCTTAAACCAAGCTAAAATCCTCTTCTTGAGCTCGAAGAAGGTCCAAAGTTATCTCAGCCCAAAGGTGGTGGCATTTGGTCAAGGATTGTTATGCAAAAGCTAAGGGCTTGTATGCAAACTAGAAGTGATTCCCCACTTGAATGCAAAAGAGTGCAAGAAAGAGAGAATTCTAGAAAGAGAGAGGTTTTTTAGAGAGAGAGGCTCCCAAATCTCCAACCTTGCAAAATATGAGATATATCTTCCATATATAGCAATTCAAGAGCTTTGGGTCGGAAATATCTGAATTGCAAATATCTGAAGCAATGTGCAACAGCTGGAGAAAAAATATCTGGGAATTCTGGGCTTTCTGGGAATTTATGGTCGACCGACCACTTCAACTAGTCAGTCAGCTACTTTTTCTGGTCTGCAAGGATCATTTCTGGTCGGCATATGGTTGGCATGCTCAAAAAGTGGCCGGCACACTCCCTTGGTGGTCTGCAGCAAAAATCCGTCCAGGTCCCCGACTTGAAGCAAGCCTAACTGCTTCATCTGGATGCCTCTTCAGGTCATTCTTGTGTGAAAATTGAAGCCCCGGAAGTAAGCTTTCCAATGGTGGCAGCCTTGCATCAAAATTCGAAGTGTTCTAAGAGATATCCCTCTTTTAGGGAAGACAGCTTAGTTTCGGTCCAACCGGATTGATGCCCAATTTCAACCAGCTATATCTCTCCTATCCGGACTCGGCTTCAAGAGATTCTTGAGTGAAAAATGAAGCCCCAGAAGTAAGATTTCCAACGGTGGTGGCCTCATAGTTGAAGTCCAAGTATTCAAAAGGATAGGCCTGATTTAGCGAGGGATGCTCGACTCTCTCTTAACGATTCATGCCCATCTTCTTTTCCAACTTGGTTTCCTTCCTCTTCTCGTCTTTTATTCAACTCCAAACCCCTAAAAAAGGTGTTTTAAAAGATTTTTCATAGATTTTTCAAAGATTTCATCTCTTTTTCATTCATTTCCACTTTGTCCTTGCTCGGTTTATCGAAAAGCGCAACATTTAACGAAATGCGAGCGTCGGAACATCGTAGGAACTTTGTTTCAAAAATATTTTGAAAGAGAGGGTTTTAAGGTCTAAAATCTTTGGTCAAAATAATTTTGGTCCAAAAATGGGGTATAAGGTTTGGATTTGACTCTCTCCTTGACAAAGAAACCGAACCTTTGCACTGCACAACTTTCAACACCAAGTAAACCATCAGTAACGCCCAAGTCTTAAGGGTGGTCAAAAATGGGGTGTGTACACCTTGTGTCAATGTTAGACTTGTTGGTGCTGTTGGTTGTTGATGGTCATGAAATAATTACAGTCCAAACTTTGGATGGTTGTCAACCCTAATTTGGTTACATGTGAATTCTTGTAGGCATGCTGTAAATAATAACATCATATTGTTTCACTTGTTATCGATTAACATCAATGTCAATATGCACATTCTGAACGTAATATCAATATGCACAATATGACATCAATGGCAATATTCACATTATGAACGAAATGTCAATATTCACCTTCCGACATTAATGGAATATGATGTAAATATTTACGGAGCTGCTGGTATTATTGCTTGTTGATGGTTATGAAAAATTAGAGCCCCTAATCTTTGGTGGTTGCCAACCCTCTTTTGGTTCAATGTGAATCCCATTATACATAATGTCAATATTTGCATCAGATTGTCAAATATTGGTAATGACTAATTTGTCTTAAATTGTCATGTGTTATTATTTTGTAAAACACTCATTATCTTTTCCCTTGTGTCAATGTCAAACTTGTTGGTGTCGTTGGTTGTTGATGGTCATGAAATAATTATAGACCAAACTTTGGATGGTTGTCAACCTTATTTTGGTTACATCTGAATTCTTGTAGGTATGTTGTAAATAATAACATCTTATTATTTCACTTGTTATTGAGTGACATCAATGTCAATATACACATTCTGAACATAATGTCAATAATTACATTCTGAACATAATGTTAATATTCACATTGTAACATTTTGAACATAATGTCAATAATTAAATTCTAAACATCATGTTAATATTCACATTGTAACATTCTGAACGTAATTTTAATATTCACATTCTGAACATAATGTTAATATTCACATTGTAACATTCACATTGAATATTCACACCATATATTTGGCTGTGAACATTCACAGTCAAATATATAATGCAATGATGTGAAGATTAACATCATGTATACATTGTGTTAGTTTAATATTAATAATATGTTATTATTCCATATTTCATCTGTTATTTTTCTCCAATTTTTTGGTTGTTGTAGACCGCCCGGAACTCCGCTCTGCGCGCGAGGGTGCGAATTGTTGTTCTTAACTACTACAGTTCAGACTCATGTCACGGTTCTAAATCTAATCTCACAAAGTGCAATATAAGACTGATAAATCACCAAAGAGTCCAAATCTGGCAAATCGTTTTGGAAAACTGATTTTAATCAAAAAGCGCCAAATATGGACTGCTTTGCTAGATTTCAGAGTCGCCACCTAAATGTTTTATTTTGGGAAATTTAGGAAACCCTGACTCGTGCCTAAGGCCACGTGTCCGTCATCACCAAAGTTGCCTCGGCTCGGGAACTTGGGTACGAGAGGGGAAGGTCCTGAAATGAGCACCCCCGCTCGCTCGATCAAAGATCGGCCTCTACTAACATGATATATTATTTTTGAAAACACATGTGTAGAGTCGCCAGAAACTGTAGACGTCCCCGAACGTCCCGGGAGTGAATCCCGTTTTGTTCATTTGGGGCTCACTACAGTTCAGACTCAAATTGTCAGGGTTCTTAATCTGATCTCGCAAAGTGCAATGCAAGATTGATAAATCACCAAAGAGTCCAAGTCCGGCAAATCGTTTTGGAAAATAGATTTTTAGAAAGAAGTGCCAAACATGGACTGCATTGCCAGATACAGAGTCGCCACCTAAATGTTTTATTTTTGAGAAATTTAGGAAACCCTGACTCGTTGCCTAAGGCCACATGTCCGTCATCACCAAAGTTGCCTCAGCTCGAGAACTTGGGTACGATTAGGAAAGGTCAGCTATGAGCACCCCCGCTCGCCTGATCTGAAGATCGGCCTGTACTAATCATGATATTTTGTTTTGAAAACATATGTGTTCTTATTTCGGTTATTAGCCTAGATTTATTATATGATGCGCACAGCATACAAGTATAGACTGGATCGCTTGAATTGGAACAAAACATTTTATGTTTGCTTTGAAAACGGTTTTCTACTCGCAAGCATGCTAAAATATGGATTTGCCACTCTCAAGTGGGCTTTAAAACTCACAGTCAATGCATTATTTCAATTCTGATAATCCAACCTTCGCCCACAGGCATTCAGACAGTTATATCATATAAGCATATAGCCTCATGGTAAGCATGCTGTCATGGCAACACTCACACTCATGTAAAGATGCTAAAGTGTAAATGCTTACCGAGTACTCCAAGCCAAAGAAAGAAGCTAATTAGAGATCATGCATGAGCCCTAACTATGCTGAAATGCCTAATGCAACACATGTAAAAATGCAACTACAACAGACCCGGCTATTCTAAACATGGCATATGGAATGCAACAGATAACATGTATTTAACTCAGAATTGAAATACAGTGCAGTTAGTATGATGCGCCGAGCCCGATGCATGCGGGACAGATGAATGGATGCAAACATGCGAGCATAAGTATGCTAATGGAAGCATGCCCTAATCTGACCATCATAAGCTAGTAAATAAAAGGGAGAAGATGTGGGGTTGGAAGACATACACACACTCACGCACACTTATTACACAATCGCCCTCGCTCGGAAGGTTCAAAAGAATAATACAAATTTAATTAACTAACAAGCTAATTAAATATTACACAACCACTTAACTAATTAACAAATTAACTAGTCAACTAAAGCAGTAAAGAGGCCGCCGCAGCTCCACCTCGAAATGCTTGGATGATGCATGCTCGATTCGCGTCGCTTGGAAACCCGTCGCCATGCCACTGTTGCCTCTATTTACACTGTTCTGCACCTCTGAGAACCATGAAAACATTTGTGATGCTTTTGAAACACTCCCTGCACACTTTGGGATGCCACCGGCCAAGATAGAACATTACCGGCCAAGGAAATGTAGCCATCGGCCAAAGATTGGATCACCGGCTTGGCATTGATGGTCGGTCGGCAGTAAAAGTGGCCGGCCGGCCACTTCTTCCTATAGAATACTGGTTTTGCTGCAATAGAGGACAGACAGTGCATGGCATGGAATTTTCAAGACAGTGTGTGCATAGCCACCCTCCCTATCATGCTATGATCTCAAGGGAGTATGGCCCTCGGTCCTCGGGCCACCAATCACGCATTTCGATGCTTGATGGCCAAAGGTGCCGAGTTTGCAAATCAATGTAAAATGAATGCAATGAAACAAATGAATGCTACACACTCTACCATGTTAGGATCAAGAATGTCGGCGACCGAGGTTTCAGGCGTGTTTTGTCACTTTAAGTACGAACACACCTCATACCTCATGTTTGGTTTGACACCCCAAACCAAACACAATGCAATGCATGTATGCTATATGGCTCAAATATGAAAAATGGCTAAGTTAGCAAAGCATGCCAAATGCAATGCAACCTAAACATGGCAAATGTACAATGTGCTAAGCATGCAAGATGCAATGCAATGCGACCTAACATGCAAGCTAAACTAGTGTAACAAGAACATGTAAACATGATATAATGCGAGCTTGCAAATGATGTAATAAGAGGCAACACTTAACCAAACATGCAACTATGTACAAAGATGGACTTAAACCGAAATGGGAGACCTCAGCCATGCCCCAAAACAGTGGCCAAGGTGCAATGGAAATGATGGATAAAACGCAACTAAGCATGCTCATGCAAAAGCCCCAACACTTAGGCACAAAAGGCAACTTGTAAGGACACTTAAAAGAAGACAATCATGGACACTAGACCAACATGTTAAGCTCTGAAGCACGTGCAAATGATGATGCCAAGTCAAATAAAACATGCAAGCAAGGCATGCAATAAGGTCCACAACTTGAGGCCAACAAAGGGGTTCAAACCATAGCTATGTCAACCAAACCCCAAAGGACCAAAGTGACTTAAAATAGTCCCAAGGCACTCCAAAACAAGACTAAAGCAGTCATGGAACAAGGGTAAAACATGCTAAGAAATGGGCACGAAACAAGGGGCATTCAAGGCTATAAAAGGGAGCATTCCACTACAACTATCATGGCCACACATGGCATGGATTATGCAACCAAAAAACAGAGTTTCAATGCATCAAAATACACCCGAAAACCCACTGATATGGCAGCCCAAGGACTTAAACAAAAGGCATACACTGTGACCCATTTTAAGGCATGAAACGACAACTCTTCAAAGAATGGAAAGGATGATGAATGCAAGCATACAAGCATGGAACATGGACTGAAATAGCATGGCAAGTTATTCCAAATCACTGAAATAACCCAAATAAGGCATACTAAAGACTCACACACCCGAAGCTAACAAGCTAGAATGCAAAGAGGCTATACAAAACATGAAAAGCATGACCAAAACAACACCCAACAGAGCTTAAACATGATAAAACATGACTAAAAGCTTCATGAAGTCAAGCTAAAACATGCAAGTATGGGGGGTCTAAATGCATGGTGCATGTTGTGACAATAGAGGAGATTACAAAGCAAGTGTATGATGCATGGAATGGACTATTAATCCGACAAAAAACAGAGGTATAATATGACCAAATAGCACCAAAAACCCTCTGAAATGGAACCAAAATTGACTAAGCATGCATGCTACCCTTATAAGCCAAAAACACAAGCAAATGAGACACACAGGGAGAGGGGTGTTCCTCCCCTATACAAGACCTCAAAACTCCTTCTCCCCCACTGAAAATCCTTTTGATTTCAGTGGTGAGAAGGCCAATACACGAAAGTTCTCAAAGCTCAAACAAAGAAGGCACAAAAGGGCCAAACAAGGCCTAAGAGGGGGAGGACAACCCCAAACACCAAAATGACATTAATGAAACATCTTAAACATGAAAAATAAGAACTTTTATTAGTTATACACTAAGCTTAAAACACATACAAGATAGGCTGAAAGCTAGTGCAAAAATGGGAAATATAAAGCAATAGTGCTCACCCTTGAAGAACACTTCAAGAACAGCAACTCCAGCCCCCTCCTTCTGATCAAAACCAACTCAAAACTCCAAGAACAACCTCTCAACACCTCAACAACTCAAGTATGGTGTAACACTAGGTGTCTTAGTGCAAAACTAAGAACAAAACACACTTTAACGCACTCTAACGCACACAAATGTAGCGAGAGAGAGAGGAAGATATATAGAGAGAGAGAGAGATATATGAGATATATATGTCTGATTTGCTGAACCTCTCTAATGGAAGGAGAGGCCTCCTTTTATAGAGCAAAACAAGGACCAAAGCTTCTTAGAGAAGCTAAGGTAAAGGGGTCAAGCTTCCTCAAGAAGCTGGACCAGAGGTCCAAGCTTCTTGGGGAAGCTAAGACAAAGGGTTCAACCTTCTAGAGGAAGCTAAGACAAAGGTCTAAGCTTCTTCAAGAAGCTTAGAGCAAAAGGGTGCAAATAGTGCAAGTCCTCCATACACGTGTATGGAGGACAAGTTCGTGCACTCTAGTTGGCACAGTTGGCATGCACAAAGCCTAAAAAGGGCAAAAAGGAGGCACCGGCCAGGAAAATAGACAATCGGCCAAATATCTGTGCCGACTGACCAAACAATTGGTCGGTAGAAAGAAAGCAAGGCCGGTGGCTTTATGCCACGGCCGATGGGTTTAAGGGATGGCTAACAAGCCACTTCCTACCCTCAAGTGCAAAAACCACAAGTCCTTGGTCCACAACCAAGCACAAAACAGTCAAGTCGAGAGATCCTAAGGCAAGTCGCGCAGCCGAGTCCTTTGGGATCTCAAAATGAACACGAACATGGATGATCACCGAGTGTTCAAACAATGACGTCTAAGTCTTAAGGACGGTCAAAAATGGGGTGTCTACAGTTGCCCCTCTTTGACAGAACTCAAAAGTCATAACAATGACGGGAGTGAATGTCAAAGCCCAGAGACGACCCATTTTTGACAAGGCCGAAGACTTAGACAAGCATACAAGCTACAAACGAAGATATGCGCCCGGAGGCAGGGGCAAAATGCAAAACAGTGCAGAAAGCCCAGCATAACTTATGATCACGTAAAGAAAGTTGTAATGAAGCATAACATGCGACAGTTATAAGCTAGCACAAACCAAACTACACTACAATGCAGAAAGGATGTAAGAGAATTATGTAATTCTCGCTACGTTTGACGCAGAGAATACAGTACCTGTGCAGTTCGTCTGGTCGTGCCAGCTTCAAATGAACCATACATAAAATATTGTTCCTGTCCGGTTCCTCTGGTCGTGCCAGCCTCAAATGAACCGTAAATACAATATCGTGCCTGAAAAAGAAAGAGAACTTAATAGGTACAATATCGTTAGATACATGCATAGCAATGCAAGTGAAAAGTACGTGACAACGGGAGTGAGAGGGTGCATGACAATGCAGGCAGAAGGGGCGCATAACAACGTAACCCGAGTGTGCGCATAACAATGCGATTTGAAGCAAGCATAACAATGCTATGAAGGCACAAACACATATAAGTAAAGTACACGTGACAACATGTACAATGTGTGGAGGTGAGGAAGAGCATATACATGTAAGTAAAGTACGCGTGACAACGCATGCAATGTGTAAAGTAAGGAATAAAATGTACACATGTAAGTAAAGCACATGCGACAACATGTACAATGTGTGAAAATAAAGGAACTTGAACACATATAAGTAAGACATAACGCGACAACGCATGAAATGTGTATAGGAACCTGAACACATATAAGTAAAGCATAACGCGACAATGCATGCAATGTGTATAGGAACTTGAACACATATAAGTAAAGCATAACGTGACAACGCATGCAATGTTTGTGCAGAAGGATGCAAGACAATGCAACCTAAGAATGCGAAACAACGCGGGTGGACGGGAGGATGCAAGACAATGCAACCTAAGAATACGAAACAACGCCGGTGGACGGGAGGATGCAGGACAATGCAACCGCAACCTAAGAATGTGAAACAACGCGGGTGGACGGGTGGATGCACGACAATGCAACCTAAGAATGCGAAACAACGCGGGTGGATAGGAGGATGCAAGACAAGGCAACCTAAGAATGCGAGACAACGCGGGTGGACGGGAGGATGTAACACAACGCAACCTAAGAATACGAAACAACGTGGGTGGAGGGGAGGATGCAAGACAACGCAACCTAAGAATGTGAAACCACGCGGGTAGACGGGAGGATGCAAGACAACGCAACCTAAGAATGCGAAACAACGCGAGTGGACGGGAGGATGCAAGACAACGCAACCTAAGAATGCGAAACGACGTGGGTGGACAGGAGGATGCAAGACAACGCAACCTAAGAATGCGAAACCACGCGGGTGGACAGGAGGATGCAAGACAACATAACCTAAGAATGTGAAACAACGCAGCTGGACGGGAGGATACAAGACAAGGCAACCTAAGAAAGCGAAACAACGCGGGTGGATGGGAGGATGCATGACAACGCAACCTAAGAATGCGAAACAACGGGGGTGGACGGGAGGATGCAAGACAACGCAACCTAAGAATGCGAAACAACGCCGGTGGACGGGAGGATGCATGAAAAGGCAACCTAAGAATGCGAAACAACGTGGGTGGACGGGAGGATGCAAGACAACACAACCTAAGAATACGAAACGATGCGGGTGGACGGGAGGATGCAAGACAACGCAACCTAAGAATGTGAAACGACGCGGGTGGACGGGAGGATGCAAGACAATGCAACCTAAGAATGCGAAACGACGAGGGTGGACGGGAGGATGGAAGACAATGCAACCTAAGAATGCGAAACGACGCGGGTGGACGGGAGGATGTAAGACAATGCAACCTAAGAATGCGAAACAACGCGGGTGGAATACGCATAACAATGCAAGATAAGAGAAATGCATGACAATGCAAATGGAAGCGAAACATGCGTGTCGACGCAAGTGAAGAGTGCATGACAATGCAGGTGGAAGTGAAACATGGGTGTCGACGCAGGTGAAGAATGCATGACAATGAAGGTGGAAGCGAAACATGCGTGTCGACGCAAGTGAAGAGTGTACGACAATGCAAGTGGAGGCGAAACATACGTGTCGACGCAAGTGAAAAGTGCATGACAATGCAGGTGGAAGCGAAACATGCGTGTTGACGTAAGTGAAGAATACACGACAATGCAGGTGGTATGCATGATAATGTATGTAAGGAAATGCATGGCAATGCAAGTTATTGGAATGTAAGACAATGCAGGTTAAAGTGCGTAACAACGCAATTCACTAACAAGTGCAGGTAGACTGTGCAAGACAGCGCGAATGTAATACAATGCGATGCAAGTGCAGGTGGGATGCGCAAGATAGCGCAAATGAAACAATGTAATGCACAAAACAGTGCGATACGCAAAATAGCGCGAATGAAAATACAATGCACTAACAAGTGCAGATGAGGTGTGCAAGATAGCGCGATGCGCAAAATAGCGTGATAATATACATGCACGATGCAAGTAAGGTGTACAAAACAGTGCGATTGAGGTACCCAAAATAGCGTGATTGAAATGCAATGCACAAAACAGTGCGATTGAGGTGCGTAAAATAGCGCGAATGATGCAATGCAATGTACGGTTCACAAAACAGTGCGATGCGCAAGAGAGCGCGATGCGTTAGACAACGCGAGTGCACAAGGCAGTGCGAATGCACAAGATAGTGCGACGTGCTAGAAAGCACGATGCGTTTAAACAACGCGAGTGCACAAGACAGTGCGAATGCACAAGATAGTGCGATGCGTTAGACAACGCGAGTGCATAAGACAGTGCGAATGCACAAGATAGTGCGATGCGCTAGATAGCGCGATGCGTTAGACAACGCAAGTGCACAAGACAGTGCGAATGCACAAGATAGTGCGATAAAATGCATCTTCTGTGCAAGTAAGGGGGCATTTTCTATGCAAGATGGAAAGCATATCCTATGCAATATTGAAAGCAAAGCATATTCTATGCGGAATCGAAAGCAAGCATATTCTATGCATGAATCATAACGATGCGTGACACGCTTGCAACAGAAGTGTATATAAAAGTGCACAATTTATGCAATAGAGGGGCATCAAACATGTACTCTGGTGCCTCCGATTTATCTCTCAAAGGGCTTTGCAACACACTCAGCTTGAAAAGGGTACACCCTGTTTATATTGGCAAGAGATAACATCTGCACGTTAAAACCACATGTCCTGCTTGGACTGCCATTCTAACTTGAAGCAGGCTTAAGCTTGGGGTCAAGATACACTCATACTCCAGAGAAAGGCGAGGCCTGACAAGATGCACCTGGAATGCAGTCTCGGAATTTGCTAAAGTTGAAACATGCCAAGATGCTCCAAATTTTCTCTCTTTTCTCTTGCTTTGCAACCCAAAACCTATATAGATTCAGATGGGTCCTTGTTCTACTGTTCTCTCATGACCTGGGTTGAACCCTTGCAGTTTATGAAAGAAAGAATCTTGTTTTGCACAAATGTGGAGAATGGCAAGGCACTCGGAGCACAAAACAATTTTATTTTTGAAATTGAGAGATGAGTTCTTAACTGGGTATTGAGCCTACGACTGAACACAGCGCACTATGACTCAACAACGGAATACAAAAGGTAAACAACCTAAACACATTGAGTAACACTCGAGACAACTCAAAACAAGAATCGAGATAAAACAAAAAGACACGACACTCAGACGTGCACAGGGAGCCTGTTTCACCGGGTATTGTTTCCCACCCTTTCTCACTTGTGATTCTCACATCACTTGGCACTCAATCTCTAGTTTTCTGAAAAAGCCCTTTTCTCACATTTTCTCTCAACGTACATCTCTCTATTCTTCAATCTCTAATTTTTTTTTTCATCCCTCCCCTGGGTGGTTGATGGATAAGCAGGAAGTTGTGGGCTCTTGCCCTTGGTATTCTACCAGATTCTTATTCTTGTTCACAACAGTGAGTTTCTCCCACAGAGAGGTTGTGCTACAACTGGGTGCGTAGCAAATCTGCAGCTGACATCGGTTGACGATGTTCCGCTGGGAAGTTTGGACGTGATCAAATCTGTCCAAATGAGGGAGTGGAATATCTTGATCCATTCCAATTCATACTTCGCACTTGGTTTGATACCTCGTTGTTTGGAGGATAAAAGAGCTTTCAGCCCTTTATTGTTAGCTTCAATTGTGCCCTTTTCTGGCAGGTAGAGTGCCCTTCCTGGCAAGTGGAGTGCCCTTTCTTGTGAGTATGTTGATAATGGGGAAAAGACAGAACACCTAACTCAACTGTGCCCCTAATTCATCATTTTGACCATTTTTGTTTTGGTTTTCTACTAAAACAATTTTGACCAACATGAGAGTTAGATTAACACACTTGTTCAATTTTTGATTTGAAATCATGCAAGTTAGGTTATGAGCACTGAAAATTTTCTTTTTTTGGGTCCAAGAAAAGGTCCAGTTTTAGAAAAATAATTTTCGAGAGAATCAGTCAACCTCAGTAAAAATTCTCAAAAATTATTTTTGCAAACGGCCGCTGCTCAACGAGCTCGGAACCTACTCTTGAGATGCACAACCTCAGATCCGAAGGAAAATTGCCCCTTGCTCGAAGAGAGCTGCATGGCAACGGAAAGTTGTCCCTTATTTGAATGGCACCGCATTGCATTGAATGGCAACGGAAAGTTGCCCCTTGTCTGAATGGCACCGTAGCGCATTGTAATCAGTCCTCAGAGCGATGAACACAACCAAATTCTCGGACACAGAGAAGGCTAAGATGTTTAAAGCCATTTCATAGACACAATTAATTTGGAAGTGTTTGTGGCTGGACTTCAGAATGAAGTTGCCTATGTATCCCAAACATGGGAATCAAGCCTTACGTAGTTCAGGGGTGGTACACTCGGGTATTAACCTCTCCTTGTGCGCTCTAACTTTTGCTAAGGCCGCCCTTCCAGGTTTTCAACCTTGCGAGCAATGTTTTTCTTTTCTTTTTTCATTTCTTCTCTTTTTCTTTTTTTCTTTTCTTTTCTTCTTTTCTTTTTTTTCTTTTCTTTTCTTCTTTTTTCATTTTCATTTTTTTTATCTTTGCATTTTTTCTCTTTTTTCTTTTTTCTTTTTTCTTGTTCTTTTCTTTGCTCTAACTTTTGCTTGGGTCGCCCTTCCGGGTTTTCGGCCCAGCGAGCCTCTTAAGGGTAAAAGTGTAGCTTTGTCCATGTCAAATGGTTTTGAGATCCCAAAGTCATCTGAATCCAGGAGAATGGTTGCTGTTCACTGGCGATGTAGGAGTCCATCCAATGGGGGGCTGAATTTTCCCCTTAGTGTTGCAGATAGGAACTTAGTTGTTCTTCAACAATACCTTCTTCTTTCCTCCCTTATGGGATTTGGCACTCTTGCCAGTCTTCATTGGTTTGCAGGAATGACTCATCTTTCGCTCTTCGAGCACATCTGACATTTTTCTGCCCCTAGTTCCAGGGGTGCCTCTGATCTAGCTTTGCAAGCTTCCTTTGATCACATCTGATATTTTCGCCCCTAGTTCATGAGCTGCTTCTGATCCGGCCACACGGGCCTTACATTGTGGTTGACCGTTGAACATTCTGAATTGAGGTTCAAGATTTGGAAGCAAAGGGGTTAAGTCTCGAGGCTGAGAGCGATCCTAGGCTACACAATCTCAAGAGCGATTCCACATAGGTCTTCGCAGGACCGCACAAAACATTTTTTGAAATTTTTTGAAGAAAGCGACAAATCGCTCGCGCTGAAGACAGTGTAGAACCAATCTCGGTCAAGCCAGGATCCTTCTCAGTACTCACACTAACAAGCATGATTCCATTCATTAAGGGCTTAGCATGCCTCTCTTTCTCACAATTTGATCAAATTTTACAAATCCCGAGGAATTCCTTCCTCTTCGTTTTCACCGCAGCTTCGGAAAGCGTTTTGAAAAACCTAGGTCAATGCAACAATTTCAAGGCACAAAAGAGCAGGTGACGAGCATCGCCGTTCCATTCAAACCTCCTGGTACAACAGGCTCCAGGCCGAAGCAAACACGAGAGTGTGAAACTTACCGCTGTTTCATTCAGATCTTCTGGTGTAATTGGCTTCAAAACAGAAACAGACTCAAAAGAAAGGACGAACACAAAATAAAATAGTGATATCCGAAGCAACAACCCCGGAATCATCCAGTTTCTATACAACAGGACTGACTCGATACCATCAAGACAGACCCTTAATCAGAAAGACTGACTCAAAATAAAGAGACAGACTCAAAACAAAACCACATAACTAACTCAACACCTGAGTCAGAAACTACAAAAGTTAGCATTCGCAGATGCTCAAAACAGTGCGCGCCACACGCCACATCTGAAGTAAACCAAGCACTGCCCACAGGTGGGCTAACCCCTGATCACATGCTTGCATTATCTTAGAAGTCCAGAAACTCAGTGGTGACAGACTTTGCTGAGCTGGGTGGGAGGATGACATCATTATCGATCAAGTCTTGCACTTCGTGGCGAAGACGGAAGCAGTTGTCGGTGGTGTGACCAACCTGTTGATGGTACACGCAGTACTGGGTAGCATCATGACCCAGTGGAAGATGAGCAGGGAGAGGCCGAGGCTCAAGGTGTTTGAGATGACCTTTTTCCGTGAGGACTTGAAGCGCCTTGGACAAAGGCATGTAAAGGGCATGAAAAGCCCTACGCCCTCGGGGCAGATACTTCAAAGTCTGTGGACCTTTGCTGGACGCACTGGCAAAAGGATCAGCAGGCGCTGCCCAGGCTTTCTGATCTTTTCCAGGTGCAAGATTAGGGTTAAGAGGAACGGTTCTGGTACGACGGTCCCTATCTTGATTTTCCCTCTGGCTTGAACTGTTCTCGGCCTGAGTGGGGAAGATGTCATCCACAGTCTTAGCCACGACCTAGAGTACTTGCTGCTTATTCAATCCCCCGGCTTTCAGAGCCTCAACAACTTGCTGTAGTTGTGCATAAGGATCTGCATCTGCCCTCATCTTGTTCTTTCTACTAGCCTCAGCTTTGTGGGAGATTTGGGTTGTTGCTTCAGTGCGAAGCCCCGTTGTCTTTGATACGTTATTGCCAGAGTTTGAGACAGGTTCCAGCTAGCTGAGCTCAATTACAATTCGCCCCAGTAGCGGGGGCTCCTTTGGCATGAAATTCCCAACATACGATGCAGTTGGTGACAGGACTGACATTCCATAAGCTAGATCAGCCATAGATCTCTGGAGGTCGCGAATCATTCCCCTTAACTCAAACGTGGTGGGTTCACGAGCTTGAAATAACTGGGGTTCTCAGATCGGGCGCGCGGCAGGTGACCTGAGCGGGTGTGATATCTCAACATTGGTCTCACCCTGTAAGATGATCCCTTGGTTTAGTGCGGCTGCCATAACCACAACTTCCTCTGAATTCTGTGACATCATAAATCCGCTAAACTGAACGGAGGTGATGTGATTGGTGACTTGATTGATCAGATATCTGCCTTGCTTCGGTGAAGGAGAACACTGGCTATTCTGAACTCAAATCTCTGAAATTCCCCCCTCCTCCTGAAAGAGAAAACAGGCAGTGTCTCAGCGCAATTTTACCCAAACAATCGCAAGCACAACTGAACAACGGTATTCGATCACTGATCACTGTTCCCTAAAACTACTACCCCAAAACTGAATCTGATACCCGCAGATACTACTGATCCTCAAAACACTGACACTGATGCCCGTAGGCCTGATGCCCAGACTTGCAAACGGATTTGTGCGCAACCTGTAAAGGTCAACTCTGAAAGCACATATAACAAGCAAATGAAAGCCAATACACCCCTATATTGGGGTAGGGTTTCCCTGTCCTATTTTGTCAGGAGCTAGGGTTTTACTGCGCACTCAGCGGTTTCAAACAACCTACAATCGGATAAGCAACCTGTCCTAGCTTTGGAATGGTCCGTATGGATTTCGAATATGCACTAGGTCGAATGGTCAAAAAGGGTGCCCTGGTAAAACCGGGGTTTGTGTTCTCGTCGTGGCAGAGCCCGCAACCGGTCAGCCTTATGGCACGCTTCTCGAAGTGAGCCTCCGGGAAATCATTCAGGAATAGCATACGGCAAACACGGTGTCCTAGGGGCACCAATGCACATGCAATGCAGAGAAACACATAAGTGTAATCGAAACAAGATATCATGAGTTCGAGTCAAGTTCTCTAAATCTCCAGTAGAGTTGCCAGAAACTGTAGACGTCCCCGAACGTCCCGGGAGGGAATCCCGTTCTGTTCATTTGGGGCTCACTACAGTTCGGACTCAAATTGTCACGGTTCTTAATCTGATCTCGCAAAGTGCAATGCAAGATTCATAAATTACCAAAGAGTCCAAGTCCGGCAAATCGTTTTGGAAAATAGATTTTTAGAAAGAAGTGCTAAACATGGACTGCTTTGCCAGATACAGAGTCGCCACCTAAATGTTTTGTTTTTGAGAAATTTAGGAAACCCTGACTCGTTGCCTAAGGCCACATGTCCGTCATCACCAAAGTTGCCCTGGCTCGGGAACTTGGGTACGATTGGGGAAGGTCAACTATGAGCACCCCCGCTCGCCCGATCCGAAGATCGACCTGTACTAAGCATGATATTTTGTTTTGAAAACATATGTGTTTTTATTCCGGTTATTAGCCTAGATTTATTATATGATGCGCACAGCATACAAGTATAGACTGGATCACCTGAATTGGAACAAAACATTTTATGTTTGTTTTGAAAACGGTTTGCTACTCGCAAGTAGGCTAAAATATGGATTTGCCACTCTCAAGTGGGCTTTAAAACTCACAGTCAATGCATTATTCCAATTCTGGTAATCCAACCTTCACCCACAGGCATTCAAACAGTTATATCATATAAGCATATAGCCTCATGGTAAGCATGTTGTCATGGCAACACTCACACTCATGTAAGGATGCTAAAGCGTAAATGCTTACCGAGTACTCCAAGCCAAAGAAAGAAACTAATTAGAGATCATGCATGAGCCCTAACTATGCTGAAATGCCTAATGCAACACATGCAAAAATGCAACTACGATAGGCTCTTCTTTTCTAAACATGGCATATGGAATGCAACAGATAACATGTATTTAACTCAGAATTGAAATACAGTGCAGTTAGTATGATGTGCCGAGCCCGGTGCATGCGGGACAGATGAATAGATGCAAACATGTGAGCATAAGTATGCTAATTAAAACATGCCCTAATCTAACCATCATAAGCTAGTAAATAAAAGGGAGAAAGACGTGGGGTTGGAAGACATACACACACTCACGCACACTTATTACACAATTGCCTTCGCTCGGACGGTCCGAAAGAATAATACAAATTTAATTAACTAACAAGCTAATTAAATATTACACAACCACTTAACTAATTAACAAATTAACTAGTCAACTAAAGCAATGAAGAGGCCGCCGCAGCTCCACCTTGGAATGCTTGGATGATGCATGCTCGATTCGCGTCGCTTGGAAACCCGTCGCCATGCCACTGTTGCCTCTGTTTACACTGTTCTGCACCTCTGAGAACCATGAAAACATTTGTGATGCTTCGGAAACACTCCTTGCACACTTTGGGATGCCACCGGCCAAGGAAATGTGGCCATCGGCCAAAGATTGGATCACCGGCTTGACATTGATGGTCGGTCGGCAGTTAAAGTGGCCGGCCAGCCATTTCTTCCTACAGAATACTGGTTTTGCTTCAACATAGGACAGACAGTGCATGGCATGGAATTTTCAAGACAGTGTGTGCATAGCCACCCTCCCTATCATGCTATGATCTCAAGGGAGTATGGCCCTCGGTGCTCGGGCCACCAATCACACATTTCGATGCTTGATGGCCAAAGGTGTCGAATTTGCAAATCAATGTAAAATGAATGCAATGAAAACAAATGAATGCTACACACTCTATCATGTTAGGATCAAGAGTGTCGGCGACTAAGGTTTGAGGCATGTTTCGTCACTTTAAGTACGAACACACCTCATACCTCATGTTTGGTTTGGCACCCCAAACCAAACACAATGGAATGCATGTATGCTATATGGCTCAAATATGCAAAATGGCTAAGTTAGCAAAGCATGCCAAATGCAATGCAACCTAAACATGGCAAATGTAAAATTTGCTAAGCATGCAAGATGCAATGCAATGCGACCTAACATGCAAGCTAAGCTAGTGTAACAAGAACATCCAAACATGATATAATGCAAGCTTGCAAATGATGTAATAAGATGCAACACTTAACGAAACATGCAACTATGTACAAGGATGGACTTGAACCGAAATGGGAGACCTCAGCCATGCCCCAAAACAGTGGCCAAAGTGCAATGGAAATGATGGATAAAACACAACTAAGCATGCTCATGCAAAGGCCCCAACACTTGGGCACAAAAGGCAACTTGTAAGGACACTTAAAAGAAGACAATCATGGACACTAGACCAACATGTTAAGCTCTGAAGCACGTGCAAATGATGATGCCAAGTCAAATAAAACATGCAAGCAAGGCATGCAATAATGTCCAAAACTTGACGCCAACAAAGGGGTTCAAACCATAGCTATGTCAACCAAACCCCAAAGGACCAAAGTGACTTAAAATAGTCCTATGGAACTCCAAAACAAGACTAAAGCAGGCATGGAACAAGGCTAAAACATGCTAAGAAATGGGCATGAAACAAGGGGCATTCAAGGCTATAAAAGGGAGCATTCCACTACAACTGTCATGACCACACATGGCATGCATTATGCAACCAAAAAATAGAGTTTCAATGCGTCAAAATACACCCCTAAACCCACTGATATGGCAGCCCAAGGACTTAAACAAAAGGCATACACTATGACCCCTTTTAAGGCATGGAAGGACAACTCTTCAAAGCATGGAAAGGATGATGAATGCAAGCATACAAGCATGGAAGATGGACTAAAATAGCATGGCAAGTGATTCCAAATCACTGAAATAACCCAAATAAGGCATACTAAAGACTCACACACCCGAAGCCAACAAGCTAGAATGCAAAGAGGCTATACAAAACATGAAAAGCATGACCAAATCAACACCCAATAGAACTTAAGCATGATGAAACATGACTAAAAGCTTCATGAAGTCAAGCTAAAACATGCAAGTATGGGGGTCTAAATGCATGGTGCATGTTGTGACAATAGAGGAGATTACAAAGGAAGTGTATGATGCATGCAATGGACTATTAGTCCGACCAAAAATAGAGGTATAATATGACCGAATTACACCAAAAACCCTCTGAAATGGAACCAAAATTGCCTAAGCATGCATGCTACCCTTATGAGCCAAAAACACAAGCAAATGAGACACAAAGGGAGAGGGGTGTCCCTCCCCTATACAAGACCTCAAAACTCCTTCACCACCATTGAAAATCCTCTGGATTTTAGTGGTGAGAAGGCCAATACACGAAAGTTCTCAAAGCTCAAACAAAGAAGGCACAAAAGGGCCAAACAAGGCCTAAGAGAGGGAGGACAACCCCAAACACCAAAATGACCTTAATGAAACATCTTAAAAATGAAAAATCAGAACTTTTATTAGTTATACACTAAACTTAAAACAACATGCAAGATTGGCTGAAAGCTAGTGCAAAAATGGGAAATATAAAGCAATAGTGCTCACCTTTGAAGAGCACTTGAAGAATAGCAACTCCAGCCCCCTCCTTCTGATCAAAACCAACTCAAAACTCCAAGAACAACCTCTCAACACCTCAACAACTCAAGTATGGTGTAACACTAGGTGTCTTAGTGCAAAACTAAGAACAAAACACACTTTAAGGCACTCTAACACACACAAATGTAGAGAGAGAGGAAGATATATATATATATATATATAGAGAGAGTGATATATGAGATATATATGTTTGATTTACTGAACCTCTCTAATGGAAGGAGAGGCCTCCTTTTATAGAACAAAACAAGGACCAAAGCTTCTTAGAGAAGCTAAGGTAAAGGGGTCAAGCTTCCTCAAGAAGCTAGACCAAAGGTCCAAGCTTCTTGGGGAAGCTAAGACAAAGGGTTCAACCTTCTGGAGGAAGCTAAGACAAAGGGTCTAAGCTTCTTAAAGAAGCTTAGAGCAAAAGGGTGCAAGTCCTCCATACACTTTGTATGGAGGACAAGTCCGTGCACTCCAGCTGGCACAATTGGCATGCACAATGCCTGAAAAAGGAAAAAAGGAGGCACCGGCCAGGAAAATAGACAATCGGCCAAATATCTGTGCCGACCGACCAAACAATTGGTTGGTAGAAAGAAAGCAAGGCCGGTGGCTTCATGCCACGGTCGGTGGGTTTAAGGGATGGCTAACAAGCCACTTCCTACCCTCAGGTGCAAAAACCACACGTCCTTGGTCCACAACCAAGCACAAAATAGTCAAGTCGAAAGATCCTATGGCAAGGCGCGCAGCCGAGTCCTTCGGGATCTCAAAATGAACACGAACATAGATGATCACCGAGTGTTCAAGCGATGACGTCCAAGTCTTGAGGACGGTAAAAAATGGGGTGTCTACAACAGTAAATGCAAAAAGGTAACATACTCCAACCACGCTGAAATCGTGAGAAGGGGTGAACAAATTCCAAACACGCTAAAATCGTGTGAGGAAGGAACAACTCTAACCACGCTGAAACCGTGAGAACAGGTAAACAAAATCCAAACACACTAAAATCATGCGAGGAAGGAACGACTTTAACCACGCTGAAATCGTGAGAAGAGGTAAACAAATTCCAAACACGTTGAAATTGTGTGAGGAAGGAACGACTCTAATCACGCTGAAATCGTGAGAAGAGGTATACAAATTCCAAACACGCTGAAATCGTGTGAGGATGGAACGACTCTAACCACGCTGAAATCGTGAGAAGAGGTAAACAAATTCCAAACACGCTAAAATCGTGTGAGGAAGGAATGACTCTAACCACGCTGAAATCGTGAGAAGATGTAAACAAATTCCAAACACGCTGAAATCGTGTTAGGAAGGAACGACTCTAACCACACTAAAATCGTGAGAAGAGGTAAACAAATTCCAAACACGCTGAAATCGTGTGAGGAAGGAACGTCTCTAATCAAGCTGAAATCGTGAGAAGAGGTAAACAAATTCCAAACACGTTGAAATCGTGTGAGGAAGGAACGACTCTAACCACGCTGAAATCATGAGAAGAGGTAAACAAATTCCAAACACGTTGAAATTGTGTGAGGAAGGAACGACTCTAACCATGCTGAAATCGTGAGAAGGGGTAAACAAATTCCAAACACGCTGAAATCGTGTGAGGAAGGAACGATTCTAACCACGTTGAAATCGTGGGAAGAGGTCCTAAAACAACCGCTCAGGGGCGCACTCGACGCAACCTGAGATGAATTCCAAACACGCTGAAATCGTGTGAGGAAGGAACAACTCTAACCATGCTAAAATCCTGAGAAAAGGTAAACAAATTCCAAACACGCTGAAATCGTGTGAGGAAGGAACGGCTCTAACCACGCTGAAATCGTGAGAAGAGGTCCTAAAACAACCGCTCTGGGGCGCACTCGACGCAACCTGAGATGAATTCCAAACACGTTGAAATCGTGTGAGGAAGGAACGACTTTAACCATGCTGAAATCATGAGAAGAGGTCCTAAAACAAACAATCAGGAGCGTGTTCCACGCAAACTGAGAAAGCCCTGGGGGTCAGCGATCCTAAACACTGCTCACCGTAAAAGGATAAATGATTCGAGATAACACAAGATGCAAATAAATGCAATAAGTGTGATGATATGATACAAGCAATGCAGTGCATGATGCTTAGGGAACGTAATAATCAAACAAAGTGGCGCTTTAGCAAGCACCTCATGGGGCGAGTGGCGATGAACCGCGGTGAACCGCTTTACTCTGACGGAGATCTCCCCTTGTGTTCTTCGAAATCTTACCTTTATCTCACAGTACAAAGGTCCTGAAATGATAACAAGGGGTAACTTCTGCATGTAGAAACCACAAATGCCGTTTTCCTTCCTGATCGTATTCACAACGTTTCCTATTCTCCAATGGGGTGATAGACTAGGTTGGTTCAGTATCTAGAATTGAGGTACACACACATGCTATCTCAATCTATGGGGCTTCCATACAGATTTCAAATTGAGGATACACCCCAGGGTATTTAAACCAAACTTTAGTCTCAGAAATTCCAAACCTTTGTGTTCTAAGCATCAGCCATTCGAACTCTAGTTTCCACTATCGCAGTTGATCTCCTAGAAACTCATTGCAAACACGGCCAAGATGCCTCTGGCAAGGACTAGTACTCAGGGAGAGCACTTATGATCGCCATTCTGGCTTGAAGCAGGCTTGAGCTTGGAGTAGAAGCACACTTATACTTCGGAGCATTGACAAGGCCTGAGAAGGTAGATATGGAATGCAATCTCAGAATTTGCGGAAGTTGAAACACACTCAGATGCTTCAATTTTCCCTCTTTTATTTTGCTTTGCAGTCTGGAACCTATGTACCTTCAGATAGGTCCTTGTTCGACAGTTCTCATATGACCTTGGTTGAACCCTGCAGTTTTATGAAAGAATAAATCCTGTTTTGCACATATGTGGAGAATGGCACCGCACTCTAAGCACAAAACAAATCATTTTGAAATTGAGAAATGAATTCTTAACCCGGTATTGAGCCTACGACTGACCACAGTCAAAACGACTTAACAAAGGAAAACAAAGGTAAAACAACTGAAACACATCTATTGACGCACGAAACGACTGAAAACAAGAATCGAGACAAACAAAACAACACACATGACACTCAGACGTGTTCCAATGGCAAGAGAGCTCTTAGTTCACGAGGAGCCAGTTTCTTCTGGTATTGTTTCCTACCCTTTCTCATTTGTGATTCTCACATCACTCTGGCACTCGGCACTCAATCTCTATTTTTCTGAAGAAACCCTTTTCTCACTTTTTCTCTCGGCGCACGTCTCTCTATTCTTCAATCTCTCTTCTTTTTTATCCCTCCCCTGGGTGGTTGATAGATAAGCAGGAAGTTGTGGGCTCTTGCCCCTGGTATTATACTAGATTTCTTCTTCTTTTGCTCACAGTAGTGAACTTTCCCATAGTGGGGTTGCGCTAAGACTGGATGTGCAGCAGATTTGCAACTGACATTGGTTGACAACGCCCTTGGCAAATTCAGATGTGACCAGACCTTCTCGAATAAGGGAGTGAAATATCCTGCTCCATTTCCAGTTCGTGCTTCGCACTTGGCTTGATACCTCGTTGCTTGTAGGATGAGAGAGCTTTCGGCCCTTTGTTGTTAGCTTCAGTTGTGCCCTTTTTTGACAGGTAGAGTGCTCTTTCTGGCAAGTAGAGTGCCCTTTCTGGCAAGTATGTTGACAATGGAGAAAAGACAGAACACCTGACTCAACTGTGCCCTGGTTCATCATTTTGACCATTTTTTGTTTTGGCTTTCTACTAAAACAATTTTGATAAATATGAGAGTTAGATTAACCTGCTTGTTCAACTTTTTGATTTGAAATCATGCAAGTCAGGCTATGAGCACCGAAAATTTTCTTTTTTTGGGTCCAAGAAATGGTCCAATTTTGGGAAAAAAAGGAATAATTTTCGAGAGAAAATTAGTCAACTTCATTAAAAATTCTCAAAACTATTTTTACAAATGGCCATTGCTCGACCAACACAAAATTTACTCTTGAGATGCACAACCTCAAATCCAAAACAATGGAAAATTACCCCTTGCCTAAATGGCACTACATGGCATCAAATCAAGCAACGGAAAGTTGCCCCTTGTTTGAATAGCACCGCAGCACACTGTAACCAGTTCTTATAGTGACAATCACAACCGAACTCTCGGATACAGATAAGACAAAGATGATCAAAACCATTACATGGACACAGTCGATTTGGAAGTGTTTATGGTTGGACTTCAGAATGAAGTTTCCTACATATCCCAAACATGGGAATCAAGCCTGACGTAGTTTCAGGTTTAAGGTACACTCGGGTATTAACCTCTCCTTTTGCGTTCTAACTTTTGCCAAGGTCGCCCTTTCGGGGTTTTCAACCTTGCGAGCTATGTTCTTCTTTTCTTTTCAATTCTTTTCGTTTCTTCTTTCCAGAATTTTTCATTTCTTTTTCTTCATTTCTTTTTTTTCTTTTTGCTTTTCTTTTCATTTTTCTTCTTTTTCTTGCTCTAACTTTTGCCTGGGTCGCCTTTCTGAGTTTTCGGCCCAGCGAGCCTCCCAAGGGTAAAATGTAGCTTTCTCCATGTTGATCGGTTTGAGATCTCAAAGCCATCTGAATCCAGGAGAATGGTTGTTGTTCGCTAATGATGTAAGAGTCCATCCAATTGGGGGCTGAATTGCCCCCAATGTTGTGGATAGAAACCCGGTTGTGCTTCTGCAATACCTTCTTCTTTCCTCCCTTCTGGGATTTGGCATTCTTGCCGATCTTTGTTAACTTGAGAAATGTCCCACTTTTTTACTCTTCGAGCACATCTGACATTTTTTTGCCCCTAGTTCAAGGGGTGCTTCTAATCTAACTTCGCAAGCTTCCTTTGATAACATCTAATCTACTTGATCAGACTTTATTTGCCCCTAGTTCGAGGGCTACTTCAAATCTGGCCATACAAGCCTCACATTGTGGTTGACCGTTGAACATTCTGAATCCAACTTCAAGGTTTGGAATCAAAGGGGTTGAGTCTCAAGGCTGAGAGAAATCCTAGGCCGCACAATCTGAAGAGTGATTCCACTCAGGTCTTTACAGAACCACATAAAATATTTTTTTGAGAAAGCGACAAATCGCTCGTGCTAAAGACGGTGTAGAACCAATCTAGATCAAGCCAGGATCCTTCTCAGTACTCACATTAACAAACATCATCTCATTCATTAAGGGCTTAGCATGCCTCTCTTTCTCTTAATTGATCAAATTTTTGCAAATCCAGAGAAATTCCTTCCTCTTTGTTTTCAACACATTGTTCAAAAAGTTTTTAAAAAAAACTTAGGTCAATGCAATGATTTCAAGGCACAGAAAAGTAGGTGAAAAGCACTGCCGCTCCATTCAAATTTCCTGGCACAACTGGCTCAAGGCAGAAACAAACACAAAAGCGTGAAAATCACTGCTGTTTCATTCAGATCTTCTGGTGCAACTGGCTCCATGGTAGAAACAGACTCAAAAGAAAGCAAAAAAACAAACACAAAACAAGCAACTGATGTTCGAGGTAACACCCTCGAAATCATCTGACTCCTATACAACAGGACTGACTCGATACAACAACACAGACTCGACTGACTCAGTACAAAAAGACTGACTTAAAACAACATAACTGGACTAACTCAATACCTAAGTCAGAAAGTAAAATAAACAGCATTCGCAAAATGCTCAAAACAGTGCGTGCCATTCGCAGGTGGTTCATCCCCTGATCACATGGTTACATTATCGCCCCCAAGTTCACTGATCAAGTGCCGATAGACTTTGTAGGACGTGGTGCGGCGATGACCTCGTTATCAATCAAATCTTGTACTTCGTGGCGAAGACGAAAGCAACTGTCGGTGCCATTACCGGTTTGTTGATGGAAAGCACAGTACTGGGCATTATCATGCTTAGCTGGAAGGGGATTTGGGAGAGGCCGAGGCTCAAGGGGTTTGAGGTGGCCTTGTCCAACAAGGATTTTGAGAGCTTTGGACAAAGGCATATAAAGGGCATGGAAGGCGCTTCGAACTCAAGGTTGGTACCTCGAGGTTTGTGGATTTTTGCTGAATGCACTAGCAAAGGGGTCGGTAGGTGCTGACTTGCTTTGCTGATCTCTTCCGAGTGCAGGATTAGAGCTGAAAGGAACATCTCTGGTACGATGGCCCTTCTCCTGGCTTGCCCCTTGATTCAAACTGCCCCCAACTTGAGTGGCGAAAGTGTTATCCACAGCCTTTGCAACAATTGCAATCACTTGCTGTTTGTTCAGTCCTTCAGCTTTCAAAGCCTCAACAGCCCACTAAAGGTGTTTATGGGGACCAATGCCTGCCCCTACCTTGTTCTTACCACTCTCCTCCACTTTGCCAAGGGATTGGGTCGCTATATCAGAGCGGAGCCCAGTTGTCATCGACATGTCATCGCCCAAACTTGGGATGGCATCAGGTTGGTCAATTTCAATTGCAATTCGCCCCAAGATTGAGGAGCCTTCTGGCGTGAAATTCCCAGCATGTGATGTGGGTGATGATAGAACCAATATCCCAAAGGCCAGATCCGTCACTGTTCTCTGAAGATCTTCAATCATTCTTAACAGCTCAGAAGTAGTGGGTTCATAGGTTTGAGATGATTGGGGTTCCGAGACTGGATGTATGGTAGGCGCCCTAGATGGGCGTTGTATTTCAGCGTCGGGCTCACCCTGCATAGCGATTCCCTAGTTTAATGCTGCTGTTATGGCCACAAGTTCTTCCGAACTCTCTGTCATCACGAGTCTGCTGAGTTAAACAGAGGTGATGTGACTGGTGACTATCGGATTAGATGAACCAGTGAGCCCTGACTGGCCTTTCTTTGCCCTGCTTCAGCAAAGGGAAACTGGTTGCTCTGAACTGAATCTCTGACCTGACAAAGTCTATCAGCACAAGTCCAATGTACCCGGGGGATATTGGAGCCTTCTAAAGCTATGGTTCCAAGACTACCTTGCAAAAGAGAAAACAAGCAACGTCTCAGCCCAATTTCACTGGAACAGATTTGAGCATAGCTAAATGATTGTGCTCTGTACTGAATTTTGCCCAAAATTCTACTTGTGAACTGATACCCTCAGGTAAAATTGATTCCCCCAAATACTGATGCTCGCGGGCCTGATACCCAGACTTGCAAACTGATACATACAACCTGTAGAGACACACTCTGACAACACGTACCAAGCAAGTAAGAACCAAAACACCCCTATGGTGGGGGAGGGTTTCCCTGTCCTATTTTGTCAGCCGCTAGGGTTTCACTACGCACACAGTGGTTTCAAATAACCTATAATCGGGTAAGCAACCTATCCTAGTTTGGAATGGTCACTATGGATTCCGATATGCACTAGGTCGAATGATAAAAAAGGGTGCCTCGGTAATAACCGAGGTTTCTGTTCCCATCGTGGCAGAGCTCGCAACCGGTTAGCCTTATGGGATGCTTTTTCAAGCAAGCCTCTGGCAAACCGTTCAGGAATAGCAGACGGCATATACGGTGTCCTAGGCGCACCAATGCACATGCAATGCAAAGAAACACATAAGTGTATATAAAATAATATATCATGAGTTCGAGTCAAGTTCTCTAAATCCCCAGCAGAGTCGCCAGAAACTGTAGACCGCCCAGAACTCCGCTCCGCGCGCGAGGGCACGAATCGTTGTTCTTAGCTACTACAGTTCGGACTCATGTCACGGTTCTGGGTGCCTCGGTAATAACCGAGGTTTCTGTTCCCATCGTGGCAGAGCTCACAACCGGTTAGCCTTATGGGACGCTTTATCAAGCAAGCCTCCGGCAAACCATTCAGGAATAGCAAACGGCAAATACGGTGTCCTAGGCGCACCAATGCACATGCAATGCAAAGAAACACATAAGTGTATATAAAATAATATATCATGAGTTCGAGTCAAGTTCTCTAAATCCCCAGCAGAGTCGCCAGAAACTGTAGACCGCCCAGAACTCCGCTCCGCGCGCGAGGGCACGAATCGTTGTTCTTAGCTACTACAGTTCGGACTCATGTCACGGTTCTGAATCTAATCTTACAAAGTGCAATGTAAGACTGATAAATCAGCAAAGAGTCCAAATTCGGCAAATCGTTTTGAAAAATTGATTTTAATCAAAAAGCGCCAAACATGGACTGCTTTGCTAGATTTTAGAGTCGCGACATAAATGTTTTGTTTTCGGAAATTTAGGAAACCCCGACTGGTGCCTAAGGCCATGTGTTCGTTATCACCAAAGTTGCCTCGGCTCAGGAACTTGGGTACGAGAGGGGAAGGTCTTGAAATGAGCGCGCCCACTCGCCCGATCAAAGATCGGCCTTTACTAACATGATATATTACTTTTGAAAACACATGTGTTCTTGTTTCGATTTATTAGCTAGCTTTACTATGTGATGCGCACAGCATACAAGTATAGACTCAATCGCTCAAGTTGGAACAAAACATCTCATGTTTGTTTGTTTGAAAATGGTTTGAAGTTGCTACTCACAAGTGAGCTAAGTCGCAGATTTGCCACTCTCAAGTGGGCTTGGAAAACATGATTTGCCACTCTCAAATGGGCTTAAAACGCACATTTCGACGAATTGTTCCAATCCAAGCAAAGAAGCCTTCATCCACAGGCATTCATGCAGTTAATCACATAAGCACATAGCCTCATGGCAACACTTACACACATGCAAGGATGCTAAAGCATAAATACTCACAGTGTACTCCGAGCCAAAATAGAAGCTAGTTAGAAATCATGCATGAATCCTAACTATGCTAAGATGCCTAATGCAACACATGCAAAATGCAACTAAGATAGGCTCAGCTATTCTAAGATGGCATGTTAATGCAACTTGATAACATGTATTCAAATATGAATTGAAATACAATGCAGTTTGTATGATGTGCCGAGCCCGGTGCATGCAAGACAGATGAATGATGCACGTATGCGAAGCATAAGTATGCTAATTGAAATATGCCCTAAAACTAACCACTGAAAGCAGATAAGTAAAAGGGAGAAAGAAATGGGGGTTGGAAGACATACATCACACACACGCACACTTATTACAACAGTTGTGCCCTCTCGACGGAGGGTTCGAATAATAAACTAACTAGCTAATCTAAAGCTAATTTAAACTAATTATTACAAAACGAAACTAATTAACTAATCCTAGTTAACTAATTAGTTATTACAACACAAATTGAATAGTTAAGCGCATTAACTAATTAAGTACAAAAACGAATGCATTAGTTAGCTTAAGTAAAGCAACTAAGTAAAGCAAATAGAAGAGGTCCTCAGAGCAAGAAGTGCATGCATGCTCGGTCGCCTCTGTTTTCAATTGTTCTCAGAACACTGTACAAAGCTCCAGATAGCTTTTGCACCACCATGGGAACCTCCAGGAGCATGGCCGACCACTTGGTGGTTTTGCCGACCACTTGCCGACCACTTGCCTTTGCTGCAGACCAGAAAAAGAGGTCAACCAGCCACTTTTACTGGTCTGCTGACCAGTTTTTGCTGCCAAACTCCAATTTGCTGCAACAGATAACAAGAAGGGGCATGGCAATGTATTTGCTAGATATGTGTGCACAACCACTCTCCCTATCATTTCTTAGGCTCAAGGGAGTATAGTTCTCGACTCTTGGGCTACCAACTGAGCATCGCAATGCACGGTGGCCGAGAAGCCAAGATTGCATGAATCAATGTAAATGAATGCGCAAATAACACAGAAAGGCTTAACCTCTATCATGCATGATCAAGAGGGTCAGCGACTGAGAAATGAGACACGTTTCATCACTTCAAGTATGAAACGTTCCTTGTTTCTCGTGTTTGGATTAACTCCCTATCCAAATACAATGCAATGCATGCACAAGATTCCAAACACAATGCAAGGCATGCACACACAATACAAACAACAATCATATAAATATCATGTAATGCAACAAGCATGCAATAACATGCAATGCAACAAGCATGCAACAACATGCAAATAACAATGTCATATGGACTTAAACCGAATATGGACAAACCTCAATCATGCCCAAAACAGTGACCATAATGCATCCAAACTAAGGCACAAAAGGGCTAAGAACACACGCTCATGCCTTGGCCCATCAACTAAGCCTAAGAGCACAACTCTCAAAAATGCTCAAGGAGTGACAAATGTGGAAGTGTAACAACACTATATGCACTGAAATCAAGTGTGAAATGATGCCAAATCATTCAAACAACACAAGCATGGCATGCAAGAGTCCTTAAGCATGAAGCCTAGTAAAGGGGACTACACAAGGGGCATGCAATACATGGCACAAATGAATGAACCAAACATGGACAGAGCTCAAATAGGTTAAGACAATGACCAAAACATGCGAAGTTAGGAGCTCAAAAGTCTAGGCACGCATGCATACAAGCTAGGCCACAAACAAGGCAACAATGCACAACCCTTAGAGGCACTCAAAGGGTGAACGAAGTGAGAACATGGCAATGCTATATGCTTTGAAATAACATGATGAATGATGCCAAATCATGTACATGTCACAAATGAAGCATGCTATGGTACTCAAAACTCAAAGCTAGCAAGGCCAATTGCACTACAGCTATACAATATAAGAACCATATGGAAAGTACAACCCAAAACAGTCCTAAAGCATGCTAAAATGATACTAAAACATGCATGGACCAAAGCTAAAACAAGCTAGCATGAAGGGCATAAGGCATGATGTATGCAAGGCCAAAATGGAGGATTACACTACACCTATCAGGACCAAGCATGAGATGGCTTCACCAACAACAGTCAGAGTTGTATCATGGAAAAATAACCCCCAAGTACACACTGAAATGCTAGCCTGCAAGCTTAGGCATGATGGCATACACAATGGCTTATGTTTAAGGCTTAAAGCATAAACCCCCCAATGCATGGAAAGAAAAAGTGATAAATGTGAGTGCATGACCATAAAACATGCACTGAAATCTCATAACAAATGGTGCCAAATCATGTAAATAGCCCAAGCAATGCATGCTAGTGGACTCGTTACATAAAGCTAGTAAGCTAGATTGAACCATGGCTATACAAAGCAATGCATGCATGACCCAAAACACTTAAAATAGAGCTAGAGCATGCAAAAACATGAACAAAAGCTTCTTGAAGTTGAGCCAAAAGCATGCTAGAATGATGGTCAAAAGCATGATACATGTTAGGCTAGTTTGTGGAATTGCACTACAAGTGCAAGGAGCATGCATGGGGCTATGAAACCAACCCAAAATAGATCTAAGGCATGTTTAAGAAAACACTAAAAACATGCTAAGATATGGCCAAAGTGGGCTAGCAAGACATGCTAAGACATGAGGCATACAAGGCTACTTTGTAAGAATTACACTACAAGTGTACAAAGCATGCAAGGGATGACCAAACCAAGCCAAAATTCCATGTCAAAATAACCCCAAAAATAAGTTGAGAATAAGCCAACACAAGCTTGACAAACATGCTCAAACATGAGGCCAATAAAGCAAGCAACCAAGATACAAGGAGAGGGGATACCCTCTCCTATTTAAGACCTCAAAACACAAGTTTTACCACTAAAAATCCACTGGATTTCAGTGGCTAAAAGGCCAAGAGAAAGTGATCTCAACGGCCTAAAGTGTTGGTGTAAGACAAAGCCAAACAAGGCATGCAAGGGTGTAGATCACCCCCAACACCAAACCTTAAACAAGCATGTTAAACACTAAAAATCAGAACGTTTTACAATAGAAATTTAGGCCTAAAACAACATGCAAATAGGGCCAAAAGCTTAATAAAAAACAAGGGTTTAAGAGGTTAGAAGCCCACCCTTGTAGAATAACTTTAGAGCAACAACTCCAGTAGCTTTTTTGGGTCAAAACCAGTCCAAAAACACCAAAACCAACTTCAAAGTGCCTTAGCTCCAAGAGTATGGTGTTTCACTATGTGTTTGTGTGAAAAAGTGTGAAGAAACTACACTTTTGAGCACAAATATAGAAGGGAAGGAAGAAGTATAGATATAGATGATATGTATAGTCCTCAGCCAAATTTTTCAACCTAAGACAAGAGGGAAGAGGTTCCCTCTTATAGAAAAACAAGAATCAAGCTTCCTGAACAAGCTAAGAGCTTGAACCAACCCATCCATTCACGTGTATGGAGGATGCAATCTGTGCACTCCAGCTGGCACAGCTAGTATCCACAACACCTGCAGAATGTGAAGGACAGCTGCCGACCACTTGAAGTGGTCGGCCTGCTACTTAAAGTAGTCGGCCAGCCACTTAAAGTGGTCTCCTAGAAAGAGAAGTGGTCGGCTAGGGAGGGAGGGGTCTGCACACAAAAAGCAAGGTGGTGGCATGGTAGGAGACCACTTTTTCCAGCTGCAAAACCACTTGTAGACCACCAAAAGTGGTCCACAGGGAAGAAAACTGGCTGGCGGGGAAGAAAAGTGATTTTCAGGGAGAGAAGCTGCTCTCCCATCCTTATTCCACCCTCCAAGCAAGGAAAACAAGGTTTGTGCCAAAAACAAACAAAAAAAGATGAAAGACGAGAGTCCACGAATCAAGGCGCGCAACCGAAAACTCCGAAAACTAGTCTACGAGCACCAAAAGTGGTCTATGAGGGAAAAGTGGTCTCCAAGACCTCTGTGTCCCTCTAGACCAAGGCAACATGGCATGGTTCGAAAACCAAGCCAATAGGAGAACGGTAAGCAGTCCCGAGACAAAGCGCGAGACCAAAGGCTCCGGAAACTGGAAACTGTCCTTCAAGAGGGAAAAGTGGTCTACAACCACAAAAAAGTGGTCTACAAGACCTCTCTCTCCCCCCAAGGAAAGGAAAACAAGGTTTGATTCAAAACCAAACCAAAAGGGAAACAAGACAAGGTGCGCGGCCAAAGGCTCCGGAAATCGGAAACTGGCTTACAAGAGGGAAAAGTGGTCTACGACCATGAAGAGTAGTCTAAGGACCTCTCTCTCCCTCCAAGCAAGGTCAACAAGGCTTGGTCCGTAAACCGAGCCAAAACGCAAAGAGTTTGGAGGCCCGGAGGTAAGACACTCAGCCGAAAACTCTGAAAACTCGAAACGAGCACAAACATGTGCGATCATCGAGTGCTCAATCGATGATGTCTGAGTCTTAAGGTTGGTCAAAAATGGGGTGTCTACAGTTGTTATCCTTGTTGGAATTGTTGATTATGATCAAATGATTTGAACTCCCAAAATTTTGTTCATTTTTCAAACACATGAACCAATGACATAATATATGATCCATCTGACTGTTCACACCATTTATTTGATTTTTATTGTTTCATCCTATGTTGTACAATGTTCATGTGAATATTGACATCATGGTTTTGCTCAATTCAACCGTTGTCACATCATTCAATTATTCACAGCACATATAGTTTGCACTTGTTATGATTTACCATTTGTGACCATTAACAGTAAATTTGTTTCTAATTGAACAAACAGATGTTGCTCATAGATTTCATGGCAAAAGAAAAAGAGAACATTTCCACGTCAAAGACAAACTTGAACAAGTAGCCAACCCCCTGAAAGTGAACATAAAAAAGGTCAACTGCCGATCTAACATCATTGGGTTAGTGAAATTGATGACGAGCACCAAGTTCTCGGATCCTCAGCTGGATTGTTTGAAGGAAACGCCATTTTGATAGTTGTTTGATGTGTTGAGGATTGGTAAAGTTGACCTCAACAAATGCATGAAGTTCAACGATGTCATCGCATGCGTGCTAGAGACATACAAGGCATCAAAAGACACATTTTACATCGGCGAGAAAAATATGAATATGAATTTCGTATCATTTGCGATTTTGTAAATATTAGAATACATTAGACAAAAGAACCATAATTAGTTATTTTGATTGTGCTTGATAAGATACAATGACATGTTGTCATAATATTTGCTACTAGAAAGTCAATGTTAATATTCATATTGATTTATGTTGTCTTATAATTATGTACACATAACCATCGGGTTAATGTAACTAAATTAATTTATTTGATGTTTTATTCGTAATATTAACATTCACATCAATAATCTAATTGTGCATAAATGTACACTTCATGTTTGTGTACACACAGAAATGATGGTTTGTGGCTAATGCAATGTTGATGTAGTCATGTTTTTAGAGATTAAAAAATCGATGTTAACCTTCACATTGTTGTCAGTTGTTTTACAATTGTGTACACATAATCATTGGCTTAATGTGATATATGGGCAATGCAATTTTGATTTAAACTTTAATATCATCATTCCATATTAGTAATTAATACTTTGAAATCATAGTGCGTTTATCTATATTCCAGAATTCATGTGAACCTTCACATTCATATGTTTTAGTGTGAATATTCACATCATGTTTGTATTCAAAATGAAAGTTAAGGCTTGTGATTGTGTAATTTGATGCAATACTGATGTGAACCTTAACATCACATTGTCACAGTGGTAATGAACACTGCAAAAACATATTCATCATTCAATATTATATGGGTACGTGACTAATATTAACATCAATTGATAACACAATGACAAATTTTCAATTCAAATTAATGTGAATATTAATACTGATTAATAATATAAACATTTACATCATTTTTATATCAAGCACATTACCAATCTCAAAAAATCATTGCTACATTGAAATCCAATAACAAAAAATCAAAATCAATTACAATAACAAAATCATGTTCACTAACCCAAGCAAATATCACTGGAGATATGAATATTCACATGAATATGGATATGAAAACAAAAGTAATGCGAATATTCACATGAATGTGTTTAATATTCACATGATAAATTTTCAATTCAAATTAATGTGAATATTAACACTGATTAATAATATGAATATTTACATCATTTTTATATCAGACACATTACCAATCTCAAAAAATCATTACTACATTGAAATCCAATAACAAAAAATCAAAATCAATGACAATAACAGAATCATGTTCCCTAACCCAAGCAAATATCACTGGAGATGTTTCCAATGGGAACAACTTGTTCTGCTGAGTTTCTCATTTGAACATATAATCAAACACTTGATGGGGCGATAATTTTAACAATTGTGAAAAAGAATAACGTCATCTGAAAGAAGAACTATATGAAATGTGAACATTTACACTAATTGACAAAAAAACCAGAAACAGAGCACAAACTCCTTTATCTCCTCTTTTCCTTTGATTTAATCCAGTTGAATGTGGGTTTCAATCAATTGACCGACATAAGTTTGTAAGCCATCTCATCTGTTTCTTCGATTCAAATCCTCATATTTTCCTTTGATTTCCTGCTAAAATAGTAACTATGACAGAAAAAAACAGAGCACAAACTCTGAGTTGTCATCTTCTTTCCTACAGAAATGAAACTTTACCACAACAAAACACTACCACAAACTCTATGTCGTCGTCTTCTCTTCTATAGGAACGAAACCCTACCATAACAAAAACAGAGGGAAATATGTATATCATTCTTGAAAAAAAATATGTATTGAAAATATTTTTGCTTTCTGAAAATTATCACTAATTTTAAATCACTAATGTATATTTAAAAATCTTACTGTGAGGTCACACTTTGGGAGGATCTTGACCATGGATGTTAATTCTCAATATTTTCCTAGATGTTAAATTCTGAGTATTTTTAAATATTTTTCTGAATTTATAGTATTATTGAAAAATACTACATGCATATGGTCCACACACTACAATTATGTGTGGATATTAAATTTATTTTATAAAAATGAATGAATTTTATGGGGAAAAAAGGTAAATTCATTCTTTCACTATACGCTTCACATAAAATCATACCCAAAAAACAAAAACAAAAACAAAAAAAAAAACCGACATGAGATACTCAGAACTATAGAAATGTGATACATTTTGTAGAAATTAGTAATAGATAACAAAAATGTGACATAATGAAGAGAATACAGATCCTAAAGATCTTGTGTAACTGTTTTCTGTTACAACTCAGCTTGAGTTAGTATGTAGTTATATTAGAGTTAGTTAATCATAATAGTTAGTGGTATAGTTAGTGCTAGTCCTGTACTACATAAACAATTGTATTACTGATTTCATAATTCAATAAAAAGGAAAATATAGTTTCTTTCTACATGGTATCAGAGCAGTGAATGCTCCCACGAGCTTCGATTCTCTCTCATGGCTGGGTTACCTTCGATTCTCTCTGAATCTCTTGATTTCTAATCTCAATTCGTTTGTCACTGTTAAACTTTATTCCATAAATTTTTTGATTTGGAAAAATCAATTTCAAAACATTCTTAGGGCTATGAATTTGCTAAGGTTTGTTGATGGATCTTCGTTGTGTCCAAAAATTAAGGCTCAAGATGCAACTAGAAATGAGGTATTCAATCCTGAGTATCTTCGTTGGCAATCAATCGATGCTCACCTTCTCAGTTGTATCACCGCTACGTTATCTCCCTCAATCTTTTCATCAGTTCTTCATCTCCATTCTTGCTCTGAAATCTGGAACGCTCTTGATAAATGGTTTACTTCTCTTTCACGATCCCATATCCACCAATTGAAGAACAAATTGAACTCCATTAGCAAGAAATCAGATTCAATGGAGCAATAATTGAATCACATTAAGGACATTGTTGATCAATTGCTTCTGGCAACTGCTTCGATTGATGATGAGGACATTGTTTTGATTACCCTAAACGGTTTGCCCTCTGAATATGATTCCTTCAAAACTGCAATCCGAGCTCGTTTTGAGAGTATATCCATGGAGGAATTATCTTCCTTGCTCTGTTCTGAGGCAATACATGTTGAGAGTAAGGTAACTTCCTCTGATCTTACTGTTGCTTATGCTGCTTTCAAAGGTCCTTCTCCAAGTTCATCTTCTTCATCTACTCGCGGGCGTTTTGCTTCCATTCAGAGGGGCAGAGGTTCTTCTTACCGTAGTGAATCGCGCTTCTATAAGCCTGGTCGTGGTTCATTTCGTGGTCGATCTCGCAATCGTGGTCGAGCTTCCTATGGTTTTTCTTGTCAAATTTGTGGCAAATCTAGTCATAGTGCCTTTGACTATTGGCATCGGCTTGATCCTGGCTATCAACCTCCCGATTTCTCCTCCTCTGCTTCACAGTCACAGGGGCCAGCTTCTAGGGCTTTTGTTTCTACTTCTGAGCATGGTCATGGTGCTTCCTCACAGTCTTCTATCTCTCCTTGGTTTCTTGATTCTATGGCTACAGACAATAGTACTAATGATCTCAACAATCTGAGTGCCTACCATCCTTACTCAGGATCTGAGCATGTTACTGTGGGTAATGGTTCCTCTGTTCCTATTCACAATACTGATAAAGGGATCCTTCCTACACCTCAGTGTTCATTTAAATTGAATTCTCTCTTACATGTTCCCTCCATCTCTTCTAACCTTGTGTCTGTTCATCATTTCACTAAAGACAATCACTGCACTATTACATTTGATCATGATGCTTTTATTGTCCAGGACAAACACACGAAAGCTATCCTTCATAGAGGCTTCCATGTCAATGGTCTGTACCAGTTTGCCTTTCCTCCAACTTTGACTTCTCCTCATGCTCTTCTTAGCACCACTTCATCTAGCTCAGCCTCTATTTGGCATCACAGATTGGGGCATCCGTCTTCTCTCAAATTTCAACATTTGCATCCTCATTTTCATGTTACTAATTCTCTTAAAAATTGTATCCCTTGTTCTGTTTCTAAAAGCCATAGGCTTCCATTTCACCTTTCTTCTTCTACCGTTAATAAACCACTATCCTTAGTGCACAGTGATGTCTGGGGCCCTTTTACCCCATCTGTATCTGGTTTTCGATTCTATGTTTTGTTCATTGATGAATATAGCAAATTTACATGGCTTTTTCCCTTACATTACCAGAGTGAGGTTGTAGACGCGCCCGCGTGGGGCCCTCGCTGCAGTTCGGACTCGATTTGTGTCACGGTTCTTGATCTGAACCAAAGAGTCCAAATCTGGCAAATTGTTTTGAGAAAAACAGATTTTTGAAAGAAGTGCCAAACATGGACTGCTTTGCCAGATACAGAGTCGCCACCTAAATATTTTTTAATGGGAGAATTTAGGGAACCCTGACTCGGTGCCGAAGGCCACGTGTCCGTCATTGCCAAAGTTGCCTCGGCTCGGGAGCTTGGGTACGATTGGGGAAGGTCAGCTATGAGCACCCCCTCTCGCTCGGTCTGAAGACAGGCCTTTACTAACCGTGATATCCGTTTTTGAAAACGTTATGTGTTCTTATTCTAATTATTAGCCTAGCATTACTATGTTATGCACACAACACACAAGTATAGACTAGATCGCCTAACTCGGAAATAAGCATTGCATATCCATTTGTTTTCGAAAATGTTTTGGAATTTGCTACCCGCAACTCAGGCAATCCAACCTTCACCCACAAGCATTCAAACAGTTTATCACATAAGCATTTAGCCGCATGGTAAGCATACTGTCATGGCAACACTCACACGCATGCGGTATGCTAAAGCATCAAAATACTTACATCGTACTCCGTGCCAAAACAATAAACTGGTTAGCAAACATGCGTGACCCTAGTTCATGTCAAATTGCCTAATGCAACACATACAGGATGCACTTAGGATAGGCTCGGCTAATCCTAAAATGGCATGTGAAATGCGATCATTTGATGCACGTATTCAAATTGGATTTGAAGTACAAATGCAGTTAGCATGATGTACCGAGCCTGATGCATGCAAGACAAATGTATGGATGCACGCATGCATAGCATAAGGTATGCTAATTTAAACATGTCCTATTACTAACCATCAAAGCAGGTAAGTAAAAGGGAAGAAAGAAGTGGGGATTGGAAGACATGCACACACACGCACCCACACTTATTACAGATTTGCCCTCGCTCGGAGGGACCGAAAGAATATTACAAATAATTAACCTACAAGCTAATTAAATATTACAAACCATCTAATTAGCTAAGCAAATTAACTAATCTAGGAAAAACAGATAAATCGCCTCGGGAGGAGAGCTCGATGCAATGCATGCTCGGTCCTGCTCGGAAGTGCACCGCCATGCCTAGGCTGCCTCTGTTTTCCTTGATATACTCCTCTGGAGACTTCCAAAGTCTCAGGACTGCTTCCTTGGACATTGGGAGACACTACCGGCTGGATGGGGTTGCCACCGGCAGTGGTATGTGATCACCGGCACACAATGAATCCATCGGCAGAGGGAGGATTGCCGATCGGCACTTGACACTGCCGGTCGGCAGAAAGCTCCTGCAGAACCTACAATTGACAGCAACAGAGGGCAAGGCAGAGCATGGCAGTACAATTCAATCCATATATGCATCGAACATGTTCCTTATCATGCTAGTGACTCAAAGGGACATGCTCCTTGGTTCTCAGACCATCAATCACGCATTTCAATGCATGATGGCCCAAGAGACCAAGTTATGCATTTCCATGTCAAATGAAATGCAATGCACACAATCAAACCAATGGGGATTTGACCTCTATCATGGATAGTCAAGAGGCCAAGTATGCATGCCAATGCAATGCAACCTAAGCATGCGAGCTAAGGATGCAACATGAGAATGCGAGATGCACATGCAAGCATGCAAACAAACATGCAAGGTAAGCATGCAAGCAAACAAATAATGGACTTAAACATGATTTGGGCAGCTCTAATAAGGCCCAAAGCAGTGGCCAAAGTGACCAAAATAAAGGACCAAATACACATACACACATGCACATGTTAAAGGGCCAACACTTAGGCACAAAAGGGGGAACTCTCAAGCACGTTTGAAAGAGGCGTAATATGGACTAATGGCATGCAAGGTAAGCATTGAAAATCATGTTAAGATGGTGTGAAACCAAGCAAACAAAATAGACTGAGCATGCAATAAATGGCCCAAGTACTTGAAGCAAGTCAAAGGGGCTTGAACCATGACTAAGTCAACCAAGCCTCACAAGGCTAAGAGGACTTAAAATAGGTTCAAGGCAGACCTAGACCATGCAAAGGGGCCCCCTAGATGACATCTAAGTGGCTCAAATTCAAAGGCATGTACAATGGTCAAAACATGGAGCATATAACACAAGCTCATAAGGCATCAAAGAGACATCCAAGGCAAGCATACAAGCATGCTAAGGGGACTGAAATGAGGCTATGAATGATGGCAAACCATTAAAACAAGACAAGTAGTGCATGCTACACACTCGCACACTTGAGGCCAACAAGCCAAAATGCAAAGGGGGCATATAATGCATGCCATGGCCGACCCAAACAACTATGGACAGACCTCTAGCATGGCAAAATAAGCACACAAGCTTCACAAAACTAGACCCAAAACATGCTCGAACAACGGTTTACAACCTAAGGCATATTAAGGCCTAAACATGGCATTACAAGGTAGGTATGCTAAGCATGCATGGTGTACCAAAACCAAGTAAAAACAGAGGCATGTTATGACATATTAAGCATAAAAAACAGCAAAGGCATGATCAACATGGGGCTTAGCTAGGTGCTCCCTCAAGAGGCCAAAAACGGTCCATTTCAAGGACAACAAGGAGAGGGGGTGGCCCTCTCCTTCTTGGGACTTCAAGGCACCATCCTTACCACTGAAATCCCTCAAGATTTCAGTGGTGAGGAGGCCCAAACACCAAAGTCCCGAAGCTCACTCAAAATAGCACAAAATGGGGCCTTTCAAGGCCTAAGAGGGGTCAAACACCTCCAAACCACAAAACACTCTAAACAAACTATTTAGAGGGCCTAAAAAAAGAACTTTTTTGTATTATACACTAAGCACAAAAATAGTTTGAAGATAGGAAAAAATACAATGCAAAAATGGGGAATAAAGGGACTAGTTTCTTACCCTTGAAGACCCCTTCAACAATGGTGGACCGGCAGCTTCTTTTAGGTTGAAACCAGCTTCAAAACCTCCAAAACAACCCTCAAGAGGTCTCAGCTCCAAGGGATGGTGTAATGGTGGGTGCTTGTGAGCAAAAGTGAGACAAAACACACACACTAAGGCTAAAATGAGAGAGAGGTATAGAGATAGAATATATATCAAACCCTAAACCTAAAACCAGAGCTCTCACAATGTTTTTCTCTCTTAAGTGTCTAACCTAGAGCCAAGAGAGGAGGGCTCCTCTTATAGAGGAACCAATCTTGTAAAGCTTACAAGGTAAGCTAACAAGGAGTGCATCCCTCCATACACGTGTATGGAGGGGAACAAAATGACATACAGCTGTGTTAAAATATCTGCAAAAGCAGATGAACAGTAATCGACTGCTCAAAATTGCCATTTTGTAAAAAAGGAGTGCCGACCGGCAACAAACAGTGCCGACCGGTAATATATATTGCTGATGGCAACAAATATTGCCGTTGGCAACAAAATACCAGCCGGTGGCCCATGGCCATGGCCGGTGATGTGTGGGGATGCCTCACAAGGCATTCCCTGCCCCTCCAAGGAAAAACACAAGTGTTTCGTGCAAAACCAGACACTAAACAGTCGAGTTCAGAGATCCTGAGGCAAGGCGCGTAGCCGAGACCTCCGGGAACTCCAAATGAACACAAACATGGATGATCACCGGGTGTTCAAACGGTGACGTCCATGTCTTGAGGACGGTCAAAAATGGGGTGTCTACAGAGGTATTTTCAAAATTTGTTGCTTTTAAAGCTTTTGTGGAAAAACAATTTGGCTTTCCGCTCACTGTGCTTCGCACAGATGGTGGTGGTGAATATTTTAGTAATAAAATGGCTGATTTTCTTCTTACCCATGGCATTCTTCATCAGTCTACTTGTCCTCACACTCCATCCCGAAATGGAGTCACTGAATGCAAACATAGGCATTTAACTGAGATTGCTACTGCTCTTTTACATCATTCTTCTCTTCCTCTTGAGTTTTGGTTTGATGCTTTAGCAACTGCTACCTATCTTATTAATCGCTTACCTAGCCCTTCTATTGCTCCGTCCACTCCTTTTGACATGCTTTATCATCGTCCTCTTGACTATAATATCTTAAAAGTGTTTGGGTGTTTGTGTTTTCCTTGGCTTAAACCACATTTTCCCTCTAAACTAATTCCTAAATCAATTCCCTGTGTGTTCCTTGGTTATCATCCTTCTATTAAGGGGTATCGCTGTTTGGATCCATCTACCGGTCGTATTTACATATCTCGACATGTTGTCTTTCATGAAACTGTGTTTCCTTTTCATAAAGCTGAATCTTCTTCTTTATCTGTTTCCACTCCTTGTCCTCCTTCTTCCTTTTCTTGGTCCTCTCCTTCTACTGTTCTTCTTTTTCCTGGTATTAGTTCCCTTTCAACTCCCATTCCAGCCACTGTTCCTGCTCCAGCTTCTGTTGCTCCTGTCCTTGGCAATCTTGCAGCACAGTCTCGGGCTACCTCTTCTAGATCTTTTATTTTACCTTCCCCTGCAGCTTCTGTTCCTGCTTCTCCTGCCACTTCTCCTCTTAGTATTCCTATTAACCACATTTATATTCATTTGCCTCCCTTATCTTCTTCTCCATCCTTGCCAAATATTCATCCTATGCAAACCAGGTCCAAAACTCTTGCCTCCACTTGTCTCTTATCTGCTTCTTCCCTTTCTTCCTCTTCTTCTTCTTCTTCTTCTTCTTCTTCTTCTTCTTCTTCTTCTTCTGATATTGAACCTGTTTCTCACACAGTTGCTCTTACCAGTCCTCTTTGGACCCAAGCCATGAGGGATGAGTTCTCTGCCTTACAAAAACAAGGTACTTGGTCGTTGGTTCCTCTTCCACCTCACAAGAATGTCATTAGCTACAAATGGGTCTTTCACATCAAACGCAATTCTGATGGTTCCATTGCCCGACACAAGGCTCTTTTGGTTGCTAAGGGTTATTTACAAGAAGCGGGCCTTGATTTCCATGATACCTTAAGTCCTGTTGCCAAGCAACCTACCATTCGGATTTTTCTTTGTATGGCTCTTTCTCATCAGTGGCCTCTGAAACAGTTAGACATTTCTAATGCCTTTTTACATGGCCGGTTAGATGAAGAAGTGTTTATACTTCAACCTCCTGGCTTTGAGGATGCTTCTCTCCCTTCTCATGTTTGTCGGCTTCATAAGGCTCTCTATGGCTTGAAACAAGCCCCGCGCGCTTGGTATTCTACTTTTAGCTCTTTTCTGTTGTCTCAAGGCTTTGTCAATAGCAAATGTGATACATCTCTATTTGTTCATCGCACTGCTAGTTCTATTACTTATCTCCTGGTATATGTTGATGACATTTTGCTCACCGGTAACAATCCCACTCAGCTTCAGTTTCTTCTTGCTCAAATGCATCTTGCTTTCTCTATGAAGGAGCTTGGTGATCTTTCTTACATTCTTGGGATTGCTGTTCACTCTTCTTCTCAGGGGTATTTTCTTTCCCAGCAAAAATATGCTTCTGAGATTTTAGTCAAGGATGGTATGCAATCTTGTAAGCCCTGTTCCACTCCTGTTGCTATCAAGTCTCCTGTGTCTCCTAGTGATTCTTTGCCCTTCTCTCAGCCTTGTCGGTGCTTTGCAATACTTGACTATCACCAGACTTGATTTATCCTATGCTGTCAATCATGCTTGTCAACACATGCATACCCCTTCTCTTGGCCATTTTACTGCTCTTAAACGCCTTCTTCAGTTTGTGAAAGGCACTCTCTCTCATGGTCTCTCATTTTCTCCTGGTTCTTTCTCTTTACAGGCTTATTCTGATTCCAATTGGGCTGGTGACCTTCAGGATCGCAAATCCACCTCCGGCTATTGTGTCTTTCTTGGGTCTAATCTCAATTCTTGGTCTTCCAAGAAGCAACTCACTGTGTCTCGTAGTTCGACTGAGGCCGAGTATGGTTCTCTTGCTAATACTACTGCTGAGCTTACTTCGTTGACTATGTTGCTTACTGAGTTTGGTATTCCTCAGTCCTCTGCTCCTCTTCTTTACTGTGATAATCTCTCAGCCCTTTCTCTTGCCACCAATTCCGTGTTTCACTCTCGCTCCAAACACATCGAAATTGATTGTCACTTCATTCGCGACAAAGTTGTTGCCATGCTTATTCAACTCAAATATGTTCCTACTGAAGCCCAGGTTACTGATATCTTCACTAAACCCTTGTCTGCTTCTCGATTTCACAGTCTTTCTGCCAAACTCATGGTCTTTCCTTCACCCATTTGTTTGTGGGGGACTGAAGAGAATATAGATCCTAAAGATCTTGTGTAACTATTTTCTATTACAACTTAGCTTGAGTTAGTATGTAGTTATATTAGAGTTAGTTAATCATAACAGTTAGTGGTATAGTTAGTGCTAGTCCTGTACTACATAAACAATTGTATTACTAATTTCATAATTCAATAAAAAGGAAAATATAGTTTCTTTCTACATGGTATCAGAGCAGTGAATGCTCCCACGAGCTTCGATTCTCTCTCATGGCTGAGTTACCTTCAAACCTACCTTCCACTGTTGATTCTTCGTTACCTTCAAATCTGAATCTCTTGATTTCTAATCTCAGTTCGTTTGTCACTATTAAACTTGATTCCACAAATTTTTTGATTTGGAAAAATCAATTTCAAAACATTCTTAGGGCTACGAATTTGCTAGGGTTTGTTGATGGATCTTCGTTGTGTCCGGAAATTAAGGCTCAAGATGCAACTAGAAATGAGGTATTCAATCCTAAGTATCTTCGTTGGCAATCAATCGATGCTCAACTTCTCCGCTGTATCACTGCTACATTATCTTCCTCAATCTTTTCATCAGTTCTTCATCTCCATTCTTGCTCCGAAATCTGGAACGCTCTTGATAAACGGTTTATTTCTCTTTCACGATCCATATCCACCAATTGAAGAACAAATTGAACTCCATTAGCAAGAAATCAGATTCAATAGAGCAATACTTGAATCACATTAAGGACATTGTTGATCAATTGCATCTGGCAACTGCTTCGATTGATGATGAGGACATTGTTTTGATTACCCTAAACGGTTTTCCCTCTGAATATGATTCCTTCAAAACTGCAATCCGAGCTCGTTCTGAGAGTATATCCATGGAGGAATTATCTTCCTTGCTCTGTTCTGAGGCAATACATGTTGAGAGTAAGGTAACTTCCTCTGATCATACTGTTGCTTATGCTGTTTTCAAAGGTCCTTCTCCAAGTTCATCTTCTCCATCTACTCGCGGGCGTTTTGCTTCCACTCAGAGGGGCAGAGGTTCTTCTTATCGTAGTGAATCGCGCTTCTATAAGCCTAGTCATGGTTCATTCCGTGGTCGATCTACCAATCGTGGTCGAGCTTCCTATGGTTCTTCTTGTCAAATTGATGATAAATTTCTGTAAGTAATTGCAACATTTGGGATATTGACGATTCCTCTATGTGTTTTTTTTGTTTAATTGATAAAATACATTGATTTTTTTTTAGATTTAAAAAAATACGATAATTCTCATAATTTTGACATAATTATATTGATTTTTCTTAAAATTATAATTTATATAACACTTAATCATTGTTTTTTTAATCAATAAGTTTTATGGATGTCGTCTCTTTTACATGAAAATGTATACTTTAACTTGCTTAATTTTTTGTGTTTTCGTACAATTGGTTTTAACTTTATTAAAAGGGAGACCAATGTCTAATTATGCAAAAATTATAAAATTTACTATATTTTTTTTCAAATTTTAGAAAAGTTAGGATTATATACCCCTTTTTTTTTTCTTTTTTTTTAACAAGCTAAGGTTCATTGTCCACCAATTTGCATAAAATACTATGCCCGTTTCCTTTTTTTGAAAACCTAACGTTGAAAATGCTTAAACTAAAAGAAATCTCAATTACAGAAACAAACAATAGGTTGATGCTTTGTTCTAACTACCACTAACTACTAAGGATCTCTTTTAAGGCAAGCAAACACATCTCTCTCTCTGCCACTAGCTAGTTAATTTTTCAACAGTAAAAAATTTGAAAAAATTAAACTAAAATTAATAAACAATCAACTAATTTAGATTGGATGTTAATCTTATGTGTCACTAATTCATATTAGTAATTAGTAATTTCTTAATTTTACACAACAGAAGGCAGTTAATTGAGAATATATTTTTACCTTATGACTCCAATCCGTGCCACAATGTTTAGTGTAAATAATACTCATTATCGCTCGGCTCACAATGTCTTACTATATTACATTAGTTGAAGATTTTAATAATTATCACTATTTTATTATTTTATTAAATAAATAATTATAAATTTACCTAGAGAGCATGAAAGTGATATTCTTATATTACAATACAAATTTCAATTAGTGTCTCAAAGGTACCACACACATATTTATCTATATCTATACTATTATTAAAAATAGAATCAGTTCCAAAATTTTAAAAATATTTAGAATAAACAAAAATATGATTTTTTTTTTTTGGTCATTTTCAAAAAGTTTTCATTTGCTCGACTCACTGTCTTCAGCTGCCACTCACCTCTGGCCACCGTTACCATCTACTACCTTCGATTACTACTGCTGACTACCTCCACCAACGCTATCTACCCTTCAATGACTTCTAACAGCCCTCTAACCACCACTTTCAGAAAATTGTTGAAATATATATATATATATTTATATGTTTTCAAAATATTTACATATACCAAACAATTTTTTTTTTATTTTGTTTTGTACACATTGCCTAATGCAACCATAACTATTCATTTATGTCTCATGATTTGATCATTTTAATCTTCCAATTTGCATAATACTTCTTTTGAAGAATGCATTTGTACATTAAAAAAATGAATGCATAATACACAAAATATGATTGGCCCAAATATATAGATCTATTCCCAAAAACTGTAATGATCTCATTCAAAATGATAGGTTCTACTATTCTACATCAATCAAAATATGTGTAATGTTCACACAATTGGACTCACTTTCTTGGGTACTAGTAATAGTGCACACGCGATGCACGCGATTTTTTTAAATTTTTTTAAAAAAAGTATAAGTATAAATGGGTAATAAATTTTCATTATATAAACAATAATAAAAAAAATAATCATTTATCAAAAATTTTTAAATATGTTATTATACACAAATCATAGATTATGTAATGCCCCAAAATATAAACATAAGAAAAGTCCAAGATTCCCTCATAACCATACATCTAACACAGATATAAAACTCATATCCTTACAATATTAACCATCCCAAGATTTATATTCACTAAATTTTGAAGAATTAATAAAAGTGCAACACATGCAATTACACATTCAACATTTCTAGAACATAAAAATCTATAGTATGTGATACCACTATCTAAAACAGAAAACTGCCCTCAAGGCTACAAGTTCCAAGACTTATGTCTGGTTACACAAAAATGGTTGTCGGAACCCATATATGTACTGCCCTTGGCTTGAAAAAAATAACAACAAAAGATAAAAGAGTCGCGCTATCAAAACATATTCCTCGCCCTCAATTCGGCGGAATCACTATCTCTTTTCCTGCACAAAATTCACTAGGATGAACACAATCACTATAATAAAATGCATATTTGGTGACTAAAATTGGCGACCAAAACAATTTTAGTCGCCAAAAACAGCTGATTGGGCGACAAAAAATGTGATTTAGTCGGCATTGATTGAATTTGTTTAGCTACTAAATTATTTTAGTCGCCATATAGTCTTATTGGCAACCAAATTTATCTTTAGTCGTTGTTTGTTACCATTTTTCCCTACTAAAATTTGATTTTGTCGCCGTATAATTACATTTTGCGACAAAACATTTTTGTCACCCAAAAATGGGCATATTTTTGATGAATTTTTGACGACCACAGCTGAGTTAGTCGTTGTATATTCAATATTGCCGACGAAATTTGAATTTGGTAGCCAAAGAAATAGCTTTTGGCGACCAATTTTTAGTTGCTGTTAAGGTTATTTGGCGACAAATAGTCATTTAGTCGCTAAAGCTTCGAAATTTTTTTAGAGGGAAACTCATTAATATTGGTGCCCAATATATATATTACACAGACACTTTTTTGTTCTGTTTTGTCTCACACACCAAAATACAAAGCAGTCGATACCAAACTCGTCACTCACCACCGCTGATCATCACCATCGTAAGCCACCGGCGCTCGCCACCACGACCACTGCAAATCGACCCCACCACTGATTACAGGTATATGTCTGTCGACTCTCTCCTTCTCTGTCGATCTGGGTCTGTCGGTTTGTATCTGTTTCTCGCTGTCTCTCCCATCTCCTTCTCTCTCGATTTCTGTAGGGTTTTGATATGTTTTTTTTCTTTCATTTTTCGTTTATTTCGTAAACAATTTTTTAGGGCTTTTTCTGATTTCGTGAATGGGTTTGGTTGAAATTTCGAATTGTGGATTTCGATTCTCGATTTTGGATTGTTGAACTATATCACCAAATGTGCCTGTGTTTCTTACCTATGCTAAACAGCGTAATAAGCAAACAATTTGGTGCACATTGTATCTTTTAATGCTCCAGTTCTGAAGTCTTGAATCTTGTGTATTACAGAATTTCTAAATTAATTTTTTTTTTATTTGGAGCATTTTTATTTATTTTTTAATTTGAATTTGGGGCTATCTTATATTGCTCGACAGATTGGGCATCTAACATATCACTATCACTATTCTTGCCTTTGGTTAAATTATTCAGCACATTATTCTGGGAAGACATTTACATGAAAATGAACTAGAGAAAATGTAAAACTTCAAGAATTCCTAGACACCATAAGTAATCAAAGATTGTTCCTAAGTCATCAAAGGTGAAAATATGATCATGCAATTTTGACCTGCAGCCCTAGGGCACTCCATTTGTGCATCTTGTTCAATGCCTGCCCAAACAAGCTATTAATGTCAGAACAGTGAGACAATACGTCACTGAAGTGGCTAAAACCATATACAAATTTATATATATATAAAAAATAAAAATAAATAAAAACAAGTAGGAGTCTAATAGAATTATATATGTCATCATCAAAAGCAACTCAACATTTGTCTCCAAATTGTAAATACATACTGACAAGGAATCAATGAACATGTCAAAAATTAACTAAATAGTTAAGGAGACCAATGAATTTAAAAGCTATGGGCAAATCATGTACTACATTAACCCCATGAAAGAAGAACTGATTTTAAAAAGTGATTATAGCTCACTCTAATATGTATAAAGTCGTGATTGAAAGAATGGTTACAAATTTTGTCAAGCTTTTTGTGTCCAAGTTCAACGAAATCCAAGGTCAAAGGAAATAGAATGCATAAGTTTGATTACATACGAATAAATTTCAAAAACATATAATTAACTACCTTCGATGACCGCAACGGAGAAACATATACATTATCAACACATTCCCCAAGACGGCGTGTTGATAACCAATCAACAAACACATTACGAAAAACTTGAGGTTTACACCGTCGTTGCTTTCTATAGTTGAAAATAATTTCTTTAAAAGTCAGCCTCAGTTGAGAAATCTGTGGCCAACACATAAGAAATTAGGATTAGAAAGTGTGATTAATCAATAGCCTAAATACTCTCACATCTTTCTACTGCAAACCTTTGGAACTCCACAGAAGCAATAGAGGATAATCTAGTCAATATGACGATTAAAGAACATGGTCATCCTTTCACTCAGGATTTGTTGAAAAAAGATGAAAAATAATCTCTCTGATCTCTTGGGATAGCTGTAGCCTTTAAACCATACCGTTGATTCTGAAAGCACCTAACGTTACAATCTAAGTTGCATAAGAAGTTGCACTATGTTAGTGTAGAATGGGGACAATAATAGGATGGCAATGGCCAATGTAAGGCACCAAACCATATTCTAACTACATTTTTTTTTGTCTAGGCCCTCAATAGGCTTGAGCCATCTCTGCTGTAGACCAAAATGCCCTTATTGGAAGAACACGAAAGCCATCAGAAAGTATAGAACTCATAAAGGGGTGGTAATCTATGTAAATATATCACATTCGAACATTCTAGACCAAATGTAGAATGTAATTAGTAGTAGTTGTTGGGTTTCAATTTTGGATTTTAGTAATTGATTATTAGATTTCGTTGACTTTTTAACTATTTTAAGTTAATAGTCGATTTCATGTAATATTTTTCTACTGATTGGAACAAATATATACAAATTAGTATAATGTTACTTACATATAAATTACTCTTGCACCACGACTAGCAAATGCCCCTATTAATTATTATAGATTTGAAGAATCATTTTAAGGGTATATATGTGAAATACTACTTAGAAGGAACAATCAATCCATGTAATTAAATTAAATATTTTGTAATATGAAAATAAATTTGTTCACAAACTTTTTAGGTATCTGAACAATACAAAGTATAATTATAGTTGAAATATAATTGTTGTCAACTTGACTAACACTCTTCTCTAATGAAAAGAAGAAAAAATATCCCAAATCATAGTCTATTGACATATTATGCACAAAATTAGACCCTTTCAACAATCTAACATCTTCAAGCTACCTTCAAAACAAATAAATGTCAACTAATTTTATTGATATTATATATGTCACAGTTTTAGACCCAAATATGCAAGCAACAAATAGCCAATGGTCATCTACTACGCTATACTCACATGAACTTGTACTTTGTCTAGTATTTAATACACGTCAACTACTGCGTAATGCTTAAAAGAGTCTTTAATACACTCTTATTTGTGAATAATGCATAAAAATAGTATTGAATACACTAATATTTGGAGGTGTTAGTTTCACATAGAATTGTGAATGTATTGTGAATGTATGTCACATTTGCATATGAATACATGCCAAGTTTGTAGTGAAATTAGCCAACTATATGCAATTGACAAATAGGCAAAACATCCCGATCTGTTATTACTATTTTGCTCATTTCAAAAAGCAATGCTAATCGAACCCCTAAACTTTGTAGAAGCACTCTTCCATTACAGAGCATTTTTCTAAGTTGCCGTCCATTCCCAGGTTCATCTTTGCTTGATGTGTACTATTCCAATAATGGACAAGAGTTAGATGATGATAAAAGATAGGCTAAAAAGTAAAGAATATCTAGAAGGTGTTCAGTCATTTATTGAGTTCGCTACGAAGAATTTAGGGCCGCAGGATGAAATCCGTTGTCCTTGTGTTGATTGCTTGAACGACACGAAATTTAGTCGGCACGTTGTACGGTTGCACTTGATTCAAAGAGGAATCGCATGTTCTTATCAAACTTGGGTCCACCACGGGGAACATGTTCCCATGTTTCGTGCTTGCCCTACTATGTGAAACGATGATACTGAAAGCAATCGAGCTGGAATGACAACCAATCATGAAAATGTGGGTGAACTTCCAACCATGTTAGAAGAAATTTACATGAGTGGTCTCATGGATGACCATATCGACGAAGAACGTACTAGTTCGGAGAGGCACAATTTGTTGAAGTTCATGAAGTTGTTCAATGACACTCAACGCAAAGTATATCCAGAGTGTGAAAAGTTCTCTATCTTGTCCTTCGTAATTAAAATGCTTCACGTGAAGGTGTACAATAAATGAAGCAACAAATCTTTCAATATGGTTATGCAAGTTTTCAAAGACATTCTACCAAAGTGTGATGAAAATGTTCCATGGACCCTTTATGAAGCGAAAAAGTTCTTACGTGAATTGGGTTTGGGATATGAGGCCATTCATGCATGCAAGAATGATTGTACTTTATTTTGGAAGGACAACGCCACATTGGAGAATTGCCCTACATGTATGGAGTCTAGATACAAGCTGAACGACAAGGCAGGTAAAAAAATTCCACACAAAATACTGAGGTACTTTCCTTTGACACCGAGGTTGAAGAGAATGTACATGTCGAAAAAAACAGCTGCATATATGAGATGGCACAAAGATAAGCGTGTGGATGATGGAGTATTGCGACATCCAGCTGATGATGAGGCATGGAAGGACTTTGATAGGCTGCATCCTACGTTCTCTGCGGATCCTCGAAATGTAAGGCTAGGGCTTGCCACGGATGGTTTCAATCCATTCGGAAATATGAGTACATCGTACAGCATGTGGCCCGTAATCTTAATGCCTTACAATCTACCCCCATGGAAGTGTACGAAAGATCCATTTGTCGTGATGTCATTGCTTATTCTCGGACGATCCGCACCTAGAAGAGACATCGATGTTTACTTGCAACCATTAGTAGAAGAGTTAACTAGTCTGTGGGAGCATGGTGTGCAAACATATGATGCCTCAAACGGCGAGATATTTACAATGCATACAGCAGTCATGTGGACCATCAATGACTTCCCTGCATATGGTTCCTTGTCTGGTTGGAGTACAAAAGGTTACTTGGCCTGCCCTAATTGTAACTTGGATACTTCATCTCAGAGTTTGCGAAGTAAGATAGGGTATATGGGTGCTCGGCGGTACTTACCTGAGAACCATAATTGGGGAAGAAGTGGGCCATTCAACGGTGAAATTGAGAATCAGTCGAAACCTGTGGAGTTATCAGGACAACAAATACTTGAGCAAATTAATTTGGGGACGTACAAGCCGTACGGAATGCATCCAACCAACCAAAAAAGACAAAGGACTGAAAATCCAACTCCGAACTAGACAAAAAGAAGCATTTTGTTTGACCTACCCTATTGGAAAACACTTAAGCTTCGACATAACCTTGATGTCATGCACATAGAAAAGAATATATGTGACAATCTGCTTGGGACACTATTGAGCATACATGGCAAGAACAAGGACACGAACAAAGCACATTTGGATCTAGAGGAAATGCGAATACGAAAGGAGTTACACTTGATAAGGCATGCGAATGGCTCTTTTGCGAAGCCTCCGACATTGTACACACTATCCCCGGCAGAGAGACAAGGGTTTTCTGATTTCTTGAAATCGATTAAGTATCCCGATGGCTATGCGGAAAATGTATCCAATTGTGTCACCACGAATGGTGGTTAGTTAGTTGGCCTCAAGAGTCATGACTGTCATATCTTTCTATAGCGACTTCTTCCCATTGGGATGCGAGGATACCTTCCTACCGAGATTCGGACCACATTGTTTGAGTTGGGAACTTTTTTCAAACAGTTGTGCTCAAAGACATTGAGAGTGACTAATTTGGAGAAATTGCAAGAACAAATCATACTTATACTTTGTAAGCTCGAGATGATTTTTCCTTCTGTTTTTTTTTTTTATGTCATGGTACACTTCGCAATTATTTTCCTTATGAGGCTATGCTTGGAGGGCCTGTGCAACATCGATGGATGTATCCTATTGAGAGGTATAACTACGATGGGGGTGCTTTTTTCATGTAAATATAGTTTAATATGACCATACTAACGATTAGGCTGATGTTTACATGTAGGATGCTCGGACTTCTTAAAGGATTTTTGTGCAATAAAGCTCGGCCAGAAGGTTCCGTTGCGGAGGGGTACATATCGAAAGTTTCAAAAGAGTGTACGGCGTTTTGTTCAATGTATTTGGATGGAGTTGAAACAGTGTTTAACCAAAGAAACTACGATGGGGGTGACAATGGCCCGGGGTTGGCGATTTTCACTCAAAATGTCCCTCCTTTTGGTCAACTCCCAAGGGCAATTGATGTGTCCATAGCTGACCGCGAATTGGCTCATTGATTTGTCCTACACAATAGTTTGGAAGTGGACGAATATCTAGAGTATGATTCCTCATCATATATGCAACATACATTTTGTACATGGTTTTTATTTTTTAAAGTCTTCATTATTCCAATTACTTATGAATTACATTGTATTAAGTAGGGAACACAAGCTCGTGTTGCAACAAACATATGGAAGTTCATGCAACATTGCAACACGACAATGCAATGAATTTCCTAAATGGTTCACACATCGCGTAAGCTAAAACTCGTTACTGTATGGTTTGCAGATAACGTTACATTATTCTAAGTTTGAATTAACATGACATACTTTCTTGTGTAGATGAACCAATTGTGAAATCAAAAGTCACCCGAAGAAACCGATGAGATGTGGTCATTAGCCAATGGACCTAATGCCTTAGCGAACACATATTCGAGATGCATTGCTAATGGTGTTCGATTCCATACTATCGACCGTGATAACCGTCGTAAATGTCAAAATAGTGGGTTGGTAGTAGAAGGCGACCACCAAGGCCAATTGATAAAGTTCTACGGTTACCTTTGTAAAGTATGGGAATTGACATATTTGTTTGGACATCGGGTTGTTTTGTTATAATGTGAATGGTATAACACCGGTAGTAGTCGAACTTTGCATGTCGAACCACATGTGACAATTGTTGATGTAAAAAGTCGATGGTATAAAGATGACTCGTTTGTGTTCCCAAGCCAAGTTCAACAAGTTTTCTATGTTCATGATATGAAGTTAGCGCCGAATTGGCGAGTCGTAGAAAAGTTTCAACATCGACGAATTTGGGATGTGCCAGAGCTGGATGTGCCAGAATTTGATGAAGTGCTACAAGAAGATGAAACCACTGCTGTTGTACCAACTGAGCCTATTGATGAAGATGTTGTTTTTGCGTTAGGATGACATTGAACCTTAAATTATTTCAATGGAAGTTTCTCAGTCCAAAAAGCGTGTACAACCCGAGGGTGTTATGGATGATGCTTTCATCTGTGATGACGATGATGAACTAACAATCGCGGGTGATGACGAAGAAGAAGATGAGATAGAAAGTGATTTTGATACTGATACAGACCTAGAGTTTTAACTCACTTTGTGGTAAAATTACTTTATGTGTTCTCTAAGTACATTGTTGATGAAATTTGTTTGTTTGTCCGGCTTGTTTTGTTGATGTAATTGGGGGAATAGAGAATACGGTGTTTGTTATTCTTGTATTACGTTGTGAGATGTTATGTACAATTCCTTAATTTTGTGCAATGTTCAACCTCTTAAGTTGATGAACCTTGTAATTTGAATTTCAAATTCTGCTCTTGGTTATTTAGTAAATTAGTTTTAAATGTGAGTAGACTAATTATGCCTTGTTTCTTCTTCTTCTTGTTGGGACCACAATTTCCCAAGTACATTCATATTCTATGAACTTAATACCCTTGTAATTAATTTCCTCTGCGATTTCTATGAACTTTGGTCGAACATTGAAAATCAAATTCATGGTCAAGTCAGATTTTCCCACAATCTGTGGCAGATTTACTTATCTGCTCTATCTCTGGTTGCTGACTTGGAGAGGTTGCTGCGGTTTTTTTCCACTTTGGCTGCTTGATGCTTGACTGCTATGCTTAGGTGCTAGCTAAAGGTAGGATGGTTGATTGGCTGAGTTGGGATGTTATGCTGGTTGCTAATCTGTAGGTTGTTAGTCATGTTCTGTTTGTTAATCTGTTGGTTAATCAGAGTTGGGATGTTTGTATTCATGGTTAATCTACTGGTTGCTTAATAATGTAAATGTATGTAATCTGCTGGTTGCTTAATCTACTAGTTTCTTAATAATCTGCTGGTTGTCAAAGAAATACTGACATTTAAACATCCAACGATGTTTGGACATTTATGTATGTGAGGTTTATGTAAATGTATGTAAATGATGTATGCGAGGTTTATGTAAATGTATGTAAATGATGCATGTGCCATTTATTACTTATGTATGTTTGTTATTTTTTTATGTAGGTACCATGGTTCCTGGAATCAAGACGGGGCAGCGGAAGACAGTAACAAGTGGCAACGTATTATCAGCCTCTGAAGCATGTCCACCCGTGATTGGCACATCGTTGATGTTCTTTGATGAGACGTAGCCACCAGATGATACACAAGCAGTGGTCGAGGAGACGCAGCCAGGTGGCATGGGTAAGAGCATTGAACTTAGTTGTTTAGAAATTTTTTTAAAACATATAACTGCTTTCTTTGCAAAACATATAATAGCCAGGTGGCGCGATTGGCACCCCGTTAACATTAATGATAGAAGTGTACTATTCTTTGCAAAACTAACATGGATAACAACAACAAAAATGAGGGTAAAACATATTTCATTGTTGGAGCAGAAATATAACTACTTTCTCATCTAACTACCAATATACCATCGATTTTTTTGGCTGCTGAAACCAAGAAAGGAAAGAGAATCAAATTTTTATCTCAAGTTTAATAGAGGCAACACATGTAATCTTTGGTTGGCCTATAGTTGGCTGAGGTGATATTATAGCTTTATTGTGCTTGAAGTATTTAAAATTCAAATATGTAAATTTTGTTGTAGATAAAGTTCATTGATGTAGTTTAGTTCTAAACTTAAAAGAAACCAAGGTTGTACACTTATAATTAATAGTATTAGTTTGATAGTCACTTATTGTCTTTGTTGTTACAATGCTTTTTTGTTTACAAAGGCTTCAAAAAACTGGCTTCTATATGAAGTATACTGTTTGTTAATTGCTTCATTTCCATAGAGGGGAAATTCCAGAAAAGTTGGGGTATTGGTTGTTTACTAATTTAATGGTTAGAGAACTGCGACTTGTCATTCTTCATTGGTAACACCTCTGCTGTGATTTTTTCTTTTTTCTTTTTTTTTTCCTTTATTTTTTGGGAAAATTTGAAACTTTTTAATGAATTTGACTGAAGTTTTTAATGTGTTCCTTTTATACTGTACCAGGCCTACATAACAAGTTTATATGTGTTTCTTTTTCCTTTTTTTTTTTGTAAATGAAGCAGCAACCAATACTCTCACATGTTTCATTAAATTTGTTTGTAATTTGTGACTTGCTTCCCCTTTTGTACCAGGGCAAAAAAGGTCAACTCGTGTATAAGGACCTATATTAGGCAAAGGAGTGCATAAAAGAATAGCTAGGAAAAAATGAGAGAAATTACATGTGTATGTCAATCGGGTGTTGAACGCAATCACAGGAGGGAATGCCACCGCAGCGACGAATGAGTTGGGATTGCAAATTAGACGGTTGTGCCCTCTTTAGAGCATGAAGTCATGGAGAAAAGTCGATCAAAGTACCAAAGATGCGGTCATCCAAGCGGTGCTAGTATGAGATTCATCTTGCCATAATGTCGTTATTATGTTATTTGTAATTGCTTAAATTAATTGATGTACTAATTCTCTTATTATGTTTGTAGGACAAGTTTGTTATCAGCGATGATTTTGATAATGATGAACAAGCTCAACAAATCCTCGATAGAAAGGCATATTTGCTATACAAGGATTGGAGGTACAATCTAAAGCAAGAGTTCCTCGAACTCGAGGAAAAAGGTGTTGATGACCCCTATAGTTATCCGTCTAGTGAAGTGAGCTTGGACGACTGGAAATATCTTATTAATGTTGCTTGGAAAGACGAATCTCACTTGGTAACAAATTAATTAGAAACCCCACTCTTGAAATTCATTTATGTGTTGATATGTAAAAATTCTATACTAATTTTTTTTTTTTTTTGTAATTTTTTTTTTCTTGTTAGAAACGCTCTAAAGCTGGTAAAGCAAATAGAGGTATGCTCCCCTATAATCATACAAGTGGATCGCGATCATTTCCTATAGCAATGGCGCTTATGGTGAGAAATAGTTATTTGTTTAGTAATGTAATCGATGATTGATTCTTCTTCATTTTGAATATTACTATGTACTACTTCATCAATGGAATTTTTTCAAACCTAATATAGATTTCCCTAAATTTTATAAGAAATCACAGTAGTCCAAGAAGACGGGAGACTGGATTGACCCCAAATGTGGTGAGCTACATGTGAGTATTGAATGTTGAAGCCAATTTTGTTCCATATCAATTAGTAAAGTTGTTTTCAATTCCTTCTGCCATCTTCACTTTATTGTCTTTACCATGACGGGATGATATGGTGAATCTACAAGTCATAGCCACCGATGCGGGGTTGCCATTGACCCACGAAGAACTACCAAGGCAAGTGCTCGAGGCAAAAAAAAATTACTTGTGTGGATGTGGGATAGGCCCACAACCCTCTTCCACAGCTTCTAGTGTGGCACGAGCACGTGATAAACATATTGAGTCAATGAGAGCGGAAATGGAGGTTCTTCGTGAGGAGCGTCAAAGAGGTCACGAGGAGTTGCTCAAGGAGAAAGAGGAGCGCCAAAGAGATAGGGAGGAAATTATGAGGGAAAAAGAGGAGCTCATGAAACAAATTGAAGAAGAAAAAAAAGCACGGGAGGCACAACAAGTACAACTCAATCATCTGAACGACGTGGTGTCACGGCTCACAACCCTTTTGCAGGGTTTAGATGGCCATCCTACTATTCGGTAAACATAATTTTATTGATAAGATAATGCAAGTTCTACAAAAATATGGATCATATTGGCATAGAATTGTTTTCTAAAGTTGCTATGCAAATTTTTTTTGTTATGCGCTTCAAATAGGTTTTGAGGCCTAATGTGAGTAGACTTTGCAGCAGACAGACCGTAATCTGATTTCCATAAGGAACGACGTGGTGTCACGGCTCACAACCCTTTTGCAGGGTTTAGATGGCCATCCTACTATTCGGTAAACATAATTTTATTGATAAGATAATGCAAGTTCTACAAAAATATGGATCATATTGGCATAGAATTGTTTTCTAAAGTTGCTATGCAAATTTTTTTTTGTTATGTGCTTCAAATAGGTTTTGAGGCCTAATGTGAGTAGACTTTGTAGCAGACGGACCGTAATCTGATTTCCATAAGGTAACAACATGATTTCAATGAAATATTAAGTTTCCCAATATAAATTTCATTTTGGCATTCTAATTTCGAATACAAAAAGTTAAGGCAATCTGCCCAACACCTACTTCCTACTTACCTTTGTTACAGTGTGATGTGATATTCATCACACTATTCGGTATATATTTTTTTTACACTTCTATCTACAAGGAACCTAGTCATTGTTTCTAGAGTTTTGGGGTATGTTACTGCACAACAATTATAGTTGTTATATACCGAATTGTTTAACAATATCTTGGTTGCACAAGTATTTTGTTTCCCACGTCTCAAGAATTCCACTATAAAATTGTAATTTTTGTTCCCTAAAAAGGATGCTAATATGTGAAATAAATTAATGAAAGCCTCATTGTGCATTAGGAGTTCTCATTATTGAATCATGATTTTATTTGGGTTGTAATCAACAAGATTCCGGGTCTTTTTCTCTCTATCGACCATGGTGAATCCGTTGGACAATTATGCAGTTCATTATTGTAATATTGGAAAAATATATTAGTTCACTTAATATTAGAGCATCTAGGTTATTTGTTGTCTTACCAAAGCGCCGTAAAATTAGCCGAAAAAGGCCTTCGAGTGCCGAAAATTGAAAGTAGCCCCAGAAGCACTCAACGGATGGCACGGATAGCTTCCTTGTGTCAAATAGGACTTATGGGGATAGACGGGATGTAATTAGCATGTATACGTTGGGAGTTGGCGTGAAAAACGCCGTAAACTTAGTCGAAAAAGGCCTTCGAGGGCCGAAAATTGAAAGCAGCCCCCGAACCACTGTAGGAATGGCACAGGTAGCTTCCTTGCGTCAAATACGACCGATTGGGATAGACAAGATGTGAATAACACGTGTACGTTGGGAGTTGGCGTGAAAAACGCCATAAACTTAGCCGAAAAAGGCTTTTGAGGGTCGAAAATTCAAATCATCCCCTGAAGCACTCTACAGATGGCACGGGTAGCTTCCTCGTGTCAAATAAGACCTGTGGGGATAGACGGGACGTAATTAGCACGTTGTATGTTGGGAGTTGGCGTGAAAAACGCCGTAAACTTAATCGAAAAAGGCCTTCGAGGGTCAAAAATTGAAAGCAGCCCTCGAACTACTGTAAGGATGGCACGAGTAGCTTCCTTGCATCAAATACGACCTGTTGGGACAAATGGGACGTAAATAGCACGTGTACGTTGGGAGTTGGCGTGAAAAATGCCATAAACTAAGCCGAAAAAGGCCTTTGATGGCCGAAAATTCAAATCAACCCCGGAAGCATTGTAAAATTATCATCTTTGACTCAAATTTTCATATATATATATGACTGTAGACACCCCATTTTAGACCGCCCTTAAGACTTGGGCACTACTGATGGTTTACTTAGTGGAGAAAGGTGTGCGGGGCAAAGGTTCAGTTTCTTCAACAAGGAGAGAGTCAAATCTCAACTTCATACCCCTTTTGGACCAAAACAATCTTGATCAAAAGATTTTAGAACTTGAAACCCTCTCTTTCAAAATGTTTTGAAAATAAAGTTCCTAAGATGTTCCGACGCTCGCATTTCGTTAAATGTTACGCTTTTCAGTAAACCGAGCAAGGACGAAGTGGAAATGAATGAGAGTCAAAATCTTTGAAAAATCAATCAAAACACCATGTTTAGGGGTTTGGAGTTGAGGAAATTTGGAGAAAAGGGAAGAAACCAAGTTGAAGAAGAAGGTGGCTATGAATCGCTAAGAGAGAGAGCCGAGCTGTCCTCGCTAAATCACGCCAATCTGTCTATACACTTGGATTTTAGCTATGAGGCCACCACCGTTGAAAAGTAGCTGGCCAACCAGTTCCACTGGTCGGTAGCTTTCCTACATATTCTACAGGTGTTGTGGATGCCTGCTGTGCCAGCTGGAGTACAGAGATTGCATCCTCCATACATGTGTATGGAAGGATTGCATCTAGCTTCAAACTTCTTCAACAAGCTTGGTGCCTGGTTTTCTATAAGAGGGGACCTCCTCCCTCTTATCTGAGGTTGGGAAATTTGCTAAGAGTGATAGATTTATCTCCCTCTCTATATTCTTCTCTCCCTCTACATTTTGTGCCTTAAAGAGTGTTTTTCCTTCACTTTTGCACTACAACTCCTAGCCACACACCACCATATTTGAGTTAAGATCCTTGGAGGTGGTTTTTGGGTCATAAGAGTTGGTTTTGGGCTAGAGGAATTGCTGTTGTTGCAGCGCTTCAAGGGTAACCCCTTTTCTCCTCTTTAAGCTTTGTTTTTTTTGGTTACTCTCCTTGCCATATTTTAATGCTGATTTGAGCTTAACTTTCTAGTAGAAAAAGTTCTATTTTTCAGTCCTTGTGATGTTTGTTTAAGGTCATTTTTGCATTGGGGGTGGTCCACCCCCTCTTAGGCCTTGTTAGGCCTTGTTTTGAGCCACCCATTCTGGCTCTTGTTCTAGCCTTTGCATGACCTTTCCACCACTGAAATCTAGAGGGTTTTCAGTGGTGGAAAGAGGGTCATCCCCTCTCCTTGTTCTTTCAATACCTGTCATATATACCTCAGGTTTGAGCATGTATTTTAAGCTTGTGTTCGCTTGTTCTTAGCATGTATTTGGGGTTATTTCAGCATGCCTTAGATCTGTTTTTGGTTTTCTTGATCATCCCTTGCATGCATAATACACTTGTAGTGTAAATCACACAAACTAGCCTTGTATGCTTCATGAAGTAGCATATCATTCTAGCTTGTTTTCTTTCCATTTCAGCATGTTTTTGGTGATGTTTTGCCATGTCATGACTCTGTTTTGGCTTGGTTTGGTTGGCCCTTACATGCCTCATGCACTTGTAGTGTAATTCCATGAAATTGCCTTAACATTCTTTGTGCTCTAAGCCATGTTTTTAGCATGATTTTGGCTCGACCCAAAGAAGCTTTTAGCCTTGTTTTACCATGCTTAAGGTCTGTTTGGTGTTTTTTTGGTGATGCATGTTTGGTTTTGTATAGCTATGGTGTATTTGGCTTTGCTAGCCTTGCACTTTGGGCCCCCTAGCATGTCATATTTGAGCTATTTGCATGATATGGAATCATTTGGTAGGTAATTTCAGACCATAAAATTCTACCATGCTCTCATGATTATCACTCCTTCATTGTGTTTAAGAGTTGTGCCCTTATACCTTGTTTGCAAGCTAATTTCGAAGCCTATCTTTCTTGCCATCTTTGTTGCGAGTTTAGCTTGTTTTTGCTACCATTTTAACCTGCCTTAGGTCTGTTGTGAGTGCTTTAGGTCATTTGAACATTGCTTGGTATGGTTGTAGCGTAAAGCCCTTGATTAGCTTTGTATTTTGGATCTCTTGGCGTGTTTTATTTGAGCTATTTGCATGATAGGACATCACTTGGAAGATGATTTCAGTGCTTGTACCCATGCCATACTCTCATATTCGTCACTTCTTCATTTTCTTTGAGAGTTGACCTTTATGCCTTGTTGATGAGCCATTGCATGAGCACAAGTTCTTTGCCTTTTTGTTCCTAGGTTTTGGTGTGAAATGGCCTCTATGTGGGCATGGTTGAGGTCTATTCATTTTAGTCTAAGTCCATTGAGCATGATTGATTGCATATTGTTTGCATGCTATGTTGTCTATTGCATTGCGTATGCCATATCCTTTGCATTGTGTATACTTAGGTCACATTGCATTGAGTATACCATCATTGCATTGTGCATGCTAATTGGTACCCGCATTGTGTATGCCATGACATGTTACATGTTGCATTATGCTTGGAATAGGAGTTAGTCCAAACACGGGAAACGAGGGGCATTTCATACTCGAAGTGATGAAACGTGCCTCAATTCTCAGTCGCTGACACTCTTGACTATACATGATAGAGTTTTAGGCTTTATGTGTTCGTGTGCATTCATTTCATATTGAGTTGTACAACTTTTGCTCCTCGGCCATCATGCTTCAAGATGCGTGGTTGGTGTCCCGAGGGTCGAGAACCATACTCCTTGAACTTACGCAATGATAGGGAGGGTGGTTGTGCATACATGTGTTGTAAATACTTCGCCATGCCCCTTTCTTGCTCTCTGTTGCAGCAAACCAGAAACCAGCAGCAAAAACTGATCGGCCGACCAGATAAAGTGGCTAGCCGACCACTTTTCCTGGTTTTCAGCACAAAAAGTGGTCGGCAGGTGGTCTCCAATGCCAACAACTAGTCGACCTCCCTTCTACAGATTCCCATGATGGAGTTTCAGCCTTTTGTAGCTTTTTGCAGTGTTCAGAGACCAGTTGCAAACAAAGGCAAATCAGGGCATCGCGATGGATTTTCGCACGAGGTGACCGGGCACGCATCCTTCGTCATCCAAGGCAGATTGGAGGCAGCCTATTCCATATAGTTTACATGTTTATTCAATTGCTAACTTAGTTAATTTGTTAATTAGTTAGAGTTGTGTAATAATTAGCTGTAGCTTGTTATTCATTTTGTTGTGTAATAACTAGTTTAATTAGATTAGCTTAGATTAGCTAGTTGGTTCTGTATTACCCATTCGGACTCTCCATCGAGAGGGCCCAACTGTTGTAAATAAGTGTGCGTGTGTGTGATGCATGTCTTCAAACCCCCATTTCTTTCTCCCTTTTATTTACCAGCTTACGATGGTTAGTTTTAGGACATGTTTCAATTAGCATCCCTATGCTTGCATGTTTGCACCCATTCATCTGTCTTGCATGCACCGGGCTCGGCGCATCATACTAACCGTATTGTATTTCAATTCATGTTTGAATACATGTATCAAGTTGCATTTCACATGACATTTTAGAATAGCCGAGCCTATCTTAATTGCACTTTGCATGTGTTGCATTGGGCATTCTTGACATAGCTAGGATCATACATGATTACTAACTATCTTCTGTTTTGGATTGGAGTACTCAGTGAGTGTTTATGCTTTAGCATCCCTGCATGTGTGTGAGTGACTGCCATGATAGCATGTTTGCCATGAGGCTAACTTCTTATGTGATATAACTGCCTGAATGCCTGTGGGTGAAGGTTGGATTACTTGAATTGGAACAATTCATTGATTACGAGTTTTAAGCCCACTTGAGAGTGGCAAATCACCATGTTTTCTAAGCCCACTTGAGGGTGGCAAAATTCGCATTTTAGCCTACTTGCGAGTAGCAAACCGCTTTCGAAAACAAACATAAGATGTTCCAACTTAGGTGATCCAGTCTATACTTGTATGTTGTGCGCATCACATAGTAATTCTAGGTCAATAACCAGAATAAGAGCACATGTGTTTTCAAAAACAAGATATCATGTTAGTAAAGGCCGATCTTTGATCGGGCGAGCGAGGGTGCTCATTGCATGACCTTCCCCTCTCGTACCCAAGTTCCCGAACCGAGACAACTTTGGTGATGACGGACACGTGGCCTTAGGCACGAGTCAGGGTTTCCTAAGTTTCCCAAAAATAAAATATTTAGGTGGCGACTCTGTATCTGACGAAGCAGCCCATGTTTGGCACTTCTTTCTAAAAGTCAATTTTTCAAAATGATTTTTCAGATTTAGACTCTTTGATGATTTATCAATCTCGCATTGCACTTTACAAGATCAGATTAAGAACCATGATATTGACTCCGAACTGTAGTGAGCCCAATGAACAAAACGGGACGTTCCCAGGACGTTCGGGCGCGTCTACAGTTTCTGGCGACTCCGCTGGGGATTTAGAGAACTTGACTCGAACTCATGATATCTTGTTTTGATTACACTTATGTGTTTCTTTGCATTGCATTTGCATTAGTGCACCTAGGACACCGTGTTTGCCATCTGCTATTCCTGAACAGTTTGCCGGAGGCTCGCTTTGAGAAGCATGCCATAAGGCTGACCAGTTACGGGCTCTGCCACAATGGGAACACAAACCCCGATTTTTACCCAGGCACCCTTTTTGACCATTCAACCTAGTGCATATTCAAGATCCATAGTGACCATTCCGAACTAGGACAGGTTGCTTACCCGATTGTAGGTTGTTTGAAACCGCTACGTGCATAGTGAAACCCTAGCTCCTGACAAAATAGAACAGGGAAACCCTACCCCAATATAGGGATGTTTTGGCTCTCACTTGCTATGTGCTTTTAGAGTGCGTCTCTACAGGAATACATGTATCAGTTGCAAGTCTGGGTATCAGGCCTGAGGGCGTCAGTATTTGAGAGAATCAGTTTTACCTGAGGGTATCAGTTTACAGGGAAGAATTTTGGGCAGAATCCAGTAGAGAGTGCAGTCATTCAGCTATGCTCATATCTGTTCTGGTGAAATTAGGCTAACATGCTGCATGTTTTCTCTTTTGCTAGGGTAGTCTTGGAACCATAGCTTCAGAAGGCTCCAATATCCCCCGGTACGTTGGACTTGTGCTGATAGACTTTGTCAGGTCAGAGATTCAATTCAAGGGTAAATCAGTGTTCCTTCGCCAGAGGCAGGGTAAAAAGGTCATTCAGGCGCAGATCATCAGTTCAATAGTCTTCGGATCAGCAGTCATTATCCATCTCACCTGTGTGCAGTTGGGTTGAGATATCTGCTTTTACCACAAAGACAGATATACCGATAGATCAGTTAGATCAAGGCAGTATGGCAGGAATGGAAGAGATGATGCGTCAGCTCCAGGAGAGTATGAAAACCATGCAGCAGGACGCTGCTCGTCAAGCAGAATTTGCCAAACAGCAGGCTGAGGTCATGGCCCAATAGGCAGAGGTAATTATCAGGCTACAACAACAGACTGGAGCATCTGCTTCACACCGGGCTCCTCCCCCACCAAGCGTTCCTATACTCGGGGAGACAGTTAACGTCCAAGATGATATGGACATTCCAATAGGGCCGGCTCCGCCCCCGATCTTACCCCAACTATCCAAAGCGCAGACCAACTTACCGGATTCTCCCTTTAAGTTTGAGGTGGACCCCACAGCGTTGAAAGTGAGCAAGCTTGAAAAGCTATTCAAGAAGTCTCAGGTTGTGAAGTCCATTCTGAATATTGAGGATGGGTACATCGACTCGGCCGTGATGCTGCCGAACCGATTTAAGATGCCACACATAGACCGCTTTGACGGGTCTGGAGATCTTATGGTGCATCTGCGGCTATTTTCAGACATACTAAGGCCGATGGGCCTCTCTAGATTACAGAAGCTTTCCTTGTTTGGCCGGACCCTGTCAAGTGTAGCGGCTATTTGGTATGCAAAACTGGAGGAATTGGGAGGAGATGGTTGAGGCCTTCATAGCTCAATACTCCTATAACACGCAGATTGAGATTACAACCCGTGATCTTGAGACCACTAGGCAAGAGCCGAAGGAGAGTTTCTCCGATTTTGTAACCTGGTGGAGGGCTAAGGCCTCGATGATGACCATCAGGCCTGTTGACAAAGATCAGATTCGGATGGTTATGCGCAACCTCCAGCCCAAGCTCATGCAGAAGATGATTGTTCTCCCCCTCCCCACCTTTGCAGATCTACATGAGATTGGGGTACAGATCGAGGACGCTATGAAGCAGGGCCTCATTGACCAGGAGAAGAAGCAGCCCAGAAGGGCGTTTTCCCGCAGTTCGAACGCGACCACCAACGGTGATACAATTGCAAGATCTTCTGAAGTGGGCATGGTCGCCACCACCGCATCAAAAATAGCTACCCCATTCACCGGTGCATCCGAAAGTAGCTCACAAAAAACCAAATATCCACTTCGAGTCAAGAGGGTTTTTACCCACTTTATATGCCTTTGTCAAAGGCTCTAGAGGTCTTACTCCAGAAAGGATATCTGAAAACCGTTGGAACAATAGCCTCTACCCGATCCTATCCCTCCAAAGCATGACCAGACTAAATACTGTGCCTACCACCAACAAACCGATCATGACACTGATGTAGACGTCCCTGAACGCCCTAGGAGAAATCCCGTTTTGTTCATTTGGGCTCACTACAGCTCGGACTCAAATGTCACGGTTCTTAATCTGATCTCACAAAATGCAATGCAAGATTAATAAATCACCAAAGAGTCCAAGTTTGGCAAATTGTTTTGGAAAACAGACTTTTAGAAAGAAGTGCCAAACATGGACTGCTTTTCCAGATACAGAGTCGCCACCTAAATATTTTATTTTGTGGGGAATTTAGGAAACCCTGACTCGTGCCTAAGGCCACGTGTCCGTCATCACCAAAGGTGCCTCGGCTCGGGAACTTGGGTACGATTGGGGAAGGTCCTTTCATGAGCACCCCCGCTCGCCTGATCAAAGATCGGCCTCTACTAACCATGATATCGAGTTTTGAAAACATTATGTGCTCTTATTCTGGTTATTAGCCTAGAATTACTATGTGATGCACACAACATACAAGTATTGACTGGATCGTTTGAGTTGGAACAAAACATTTCATGTTTGTTTATTTGATAGATGGTTTGATGGTGCTACTCGCAAGTAGGCTAAGACGTGGATTTGCCACCCTCAAGTGGGCTTAAGAAAACATGATTTTGCCACTCTCAAGTGGGCTTAAAATTCTCAATCGGTGAATTGTTCCAATTCAAATAACCCAACATTCACCCACAGACATTCAGGCAGTTATATCACATAAGCAAATAGCCTCATGGTAAGCATGCTATCATGGCAGTCACTCACACGCATGCAAGGATGCTAAAGCATAAATACTTACCGAGTACTCCAAGCCAAAGAAAGAAGCTAATTAGGAATCATGCATGAATCCTAACTATGCTGGAATGCCTAATGCAACACATGCAAAAATGTAACTAAGATAGGCTCGGCTATTCTAAAATGGCATATGAAATGCAACAACTGATACACGTATTCAACTCGAAATTGAAATACAATGCAGTTAGTATGATGCGCCGAGCCCGATGCATGCAAGACAGATAAATGGATGCAAACATGCGAGCATAAGTATGCTAATTGAAACGTGCCCTAAACTAACCATCATAAGATGGTAAATAAAAGAGAGAAAGACGTGGGGTTGGAAGACATCCATCACACACACACGCACACTTATTACAACATTGCCCTCTTCGGAGGGTCTGAATGAATAGTACAGAATAAACTAGCTAATCTAAGCTAATTAAACTAATTATTACACAACATTAATTAATTAACGAATTAACTAAGTAAGTAAGGAAACTAGCATGCAAATTAAACAAAATGGACTGCCTCAGCTCTGTTCCGAATGATAGGGATGCATGCATGCTCAAGTCGCCTTGTCGGGAAATCCATCGCGATGCCCCGATTTGCCTCTATTTGCTACTGGTCCTAGAACACTGTACAAAGCTCCAGAAGGTTGCTGACCAGTTTTTGCTGCTGGTTTTCAGTTTACTGCAACAGAGAGCGAGAAAGGGGCATGGCAAAGTATTTTCAACATATGTGTGCATGACCACTCTCCCCATCATTGCACAAGCTCCAGGGAGTGTAGTCCTCGATCCTCGTGCCACCAATCACACATCTCGATGCATGATGGCCAAGGAGTCGGATTACACGACTCGATGTAAAATGAATGCATATATAAACACAACAAGGCCTAAACTCCATCGTGGGTAATCCGGAGTGTCGGCGACCGAGAATCGAGGCACGTTTCGTCACTTAGAGTACGAAATGTTCTTCGCTTCCCGTGTTTGGACTAAACCCTACTCCAAACACTATGCAACAACTAGCATGCAATCCTAAATGAAATGCAACTAAGACATGCAAACATGCAAGAAATGACATGCAAAGATGTAACTAGCATACGCAATGCTATGAACTAAGAATGGCATACTCAATGCACACGAACTATATGGCATACACAATGCACATATGAAGACTATCAATGAGACGATCAAGGCATACACAATGCAATGGTCAATCATGCAACAACATGGACTACATGGCATATACAATGCAAGATGGACTTAAACTAAAATGAATGGGCCTCAGCCACACTCAAATCAGTGGCCAAACATGATGAAATGAAGCAACAACACTCATGCAAACATGCCCAAATGCAAGGGACCAAAACTAAGGCACCAAGTGCAACTCTACCTAGGCATGGAAAGCATGTAATATAGCATACAACAACACATTTTTCGGATCCGAAATGACATACGAAAGGGTCCGGAATCATGCAAACACCTCACACAATGCATGCTAGGTGGCCCAAATACCGAAACTAGTGAAGTGGATTACACTAGGGGTATGCAAAGTAATGCTCAAATGACCAGACAACCCCCAAATAGTCCCTATGCAGACCAAAACAGTAGCAAATATTGACTAAAATGGTGGCTCAAAAGGCATGGAAATGAAGCTCATGCAATGGCCTAAAAATGAGGCAAACAAGCATAACTCTCAAATGCACTTAAGGAGTCAAAAACATGGGAACATGGCACAGGTATGAGGTCTAAAATAACATGCACAATGATGCCAAGACATGCAAACACCTCTATTCAAGCATGCAAGAGGCTACAAAACTCAAGGCTAGGCATGGATATTGAACTACAACCATGCATAGCATGCATCATTCGACCATGAGGCACAAAAATAGAGCTAAGGTAGTCCAAAACATGCACAAAATCAGGTTAAGGCATGGCCAAAAAGTGCTAGAATCAAGGGCCAAAACAACATGCAATACAAGCTAGTGAAGAGGGTTTACACTACAAGTATATTAACCATTCAAGAGGCCACTAAACCAAAAAAATTCAGAGGTATGACATGCCAAATAAAGCCCAAAAACTCACTGAAACATGGTCTATGCATGGAAGAATGAGATGCTCCTTTGATAGGCTACGAAGAGGGTTGTTCTACAAATGCAAATGGACACCCAATATGACAAAACCAACTCTGGACAAAGGTTATTCAGGCCCTAAAACTCACAAAAAAGGGCCTGCAATGAGGTTAGGAAGCATGCAAGTATAGGCTCCTTTGATATGCTATGAAGAGGGTTATTCTACACATGCAAGAGGGACACCTAATATGGAAAAAATAGCTCTATAAAGAGCTCATGAAGGTCCTAAAACTCACCAAAAATGGCCTGAAATATGGCTTGGAAGCATGCACACATGGGCTCCCTTGTTCGGCCAAATATGCTAGAAAACAAAACAAGGGGTGAGAGGGTCACCCCTCTCTAATTTTGGCTCTCAAAATAGTATGCTAGCCACTGAAAATCCACTGGATTTCAGTGGCTAGAAGGCCAAACAAAGCTCAATGCAAAGGTCTAAGTGCATAGCTCAAAACAAGGTGAAAACAAGCATGCAAGGGGGTAGATGACCCCCAATAGAAAAATGACCTTAAACAAACATGTAAAGGACCTCAAAATAAGACCTTTTTCAGTTTATGACAAAGCCCAAATATGCTTTCAAGTATAGCTAAAAGATGAAGCAAAATAAAGACCAAAAGAGGGAAAGAAGTGTTACCCTTGAAGCTCAGCAACTCCATCATCTTTGAGGCCAAAAACTCAGACCTTAGGACCTCTCAAGACCTGCCAAGAAGCTTAGGTTGGTGTTGGAGGTGTTAGGTTAAGAGGTGTAGTGTAAAGGTGCAAGAACAAGGGACTTTGGAGCTTGAAATAGAGAGATAGAGAGGGGTGTATGTATATGCCTTAACCAAATTTTTTGACCCTCTCTAAAGGAGAGGGAGGGCCTCTCTTATAGAAAAACAAGAGGGTTCAAGCCTCTTGGAGAAGCTAAAAAAAGGTTCAAAAGGTTCAAGCTTCTTGGAGAAGCTAGGACAAAGCTTCAAAAGGTTCAAGCTTTCCCAAGAAGCTAAAACAAGGGTTCAAAAGGTTCAACTAAAAAAACTGGTCGGTGGCCCCATTTGGTGGTCTGCCGATTGAATGCAAGCTAGTGGTGGGGTGGGAGACCAATAGATGTGGCCCAAAAACCAAGAAAACCAGCTTCCCGACAAGAAAACTAGAAAACTGACAAACGGGGAGAAAAGTAGTCTCCAAGGAGAAAAGGTGGTCTCCCACCCTTGTACCACCTCCCAAATAATGAAAATAGGGTCCATACCAAAAATGAACCAAGACGGATGCAAAACGAAGGTTCGGGGGTCAAAACGCGTAGCCGGGTGCCTTGAAAACAAGCTGTTAGGCACCGAAAGTCGCGTACGACCACAAAGGTCATCTCCCGGGCCACAGTGTCCCTCTAGACAGAGGAAACAAGGTGTGTGCCAAAAATCGGAGCAAATGGAGAAAGTTAAGCGGTCCCGAACCGAGGTGCACGGCCGACAGCTCTGAAAATCAAAACTGGTGTCCAAACGGGAACAGTGGCCTACGACCACGAAAAGTAGCCTATGGCCACTGAGAGATGGTCTACGAGACCTCTCTCTCTCTTTGGGAAGAGAAAATAGAACCTGGTTCGCAAACCGAAGCAAAGCACAAAAGGGTCCCGAGGTCCGGGGGTAAGGCTCTCAGCCAAAACTCTGAAACCTCAGAACGAGCATAAAATGCATCATCACCGAGCGCTCAATCGATGACGTCTGAGTCTTAAGGTCAGTCAAAAATGGGATGTCTATAACTAACAGTTGCTTTCGTCTTCGCCATGATGTACAAGATCTGTTTGACAACAAGGTCATCGCCGCACCAGCTCAGCAAAGTCTATCGCCACTGGATCAGTGAACTTGGGGGATAGTATGAATATGTGATCAGGGAATGAACCACCTGTGGGCAGCACTCAGTTTACTCTAGATGTGGCGTATGGCACGCACTATTTTGAGCATTTGTGAATGCTGGTTTATGTACTTTCTGACTCGGGTATTGAATCAGTTTTGTTATGTCGTTTAGAGTCTATCCCGTTGTATAGAGTCAGTCTTTTCATACTGAGTTAGTTGGGTCTGTCTTGTTGTATCGAGTTAGTCCTGTTTTGTTAGAGTCAGGTGATTTTGGGGGTGTTACCTCGGACATCACCTGCTTGTTTTGGTGTTTGTCTTTTACACTCTTTTGAGTCTGTTTCTGCCGTGGAGCTAGTTACGCCAGAAGTTATAAATGAAACAGCGGTGATTTTCATGCTTTTGTGTTTATTTCTGCCTTGCGCCAGTTGTGCCAGAAATTCTAAATAAGATGGCAGTATTTGACTAGAAGCTGTGTCTTTTCTGTGCCTTGAATTCATTGCATCGACCTAAGTTTTTCAAAACTTTTTTTTCAACATTGTGATAATAACGAAAAGAAAAGAATTCCTCGAGATTTGTAAAATTTGATCAATTGAGGGAAAGTTAGTGTGAGTACTGGGAAGGATCCTGGCTTGATCCAGATTGGTTCTACATTGTCTTCAGCGCAAGTGACTAGTCGCTTTCTTAAAAGATTTCAAAAAATGTTTTGCGCGGTCCTGCAAAGACCTGTGTGGAATCGCTCTTGAGATTGTGCAGCTTAGAATCACTCTCAGCCCCGAGACTCGACCCCTAACTTTCAAACCTTGAACTTGAATTCAGAATGTTCAACGGTCAACTTCAATGTGAGGCCTGTGTGGCCAGATTTGAAGCAGCCCTCGAACTAGGGGTAGGGAAGTCAGATCAAGAAGATCAGATGTCATCAAAAGAAGCTTGCAAAGCTAGATCAGAAGCACCCCTCGAACTAGGGGCGAAAATGTCAAAAGTGCTCGAAGAGTCAAAAAAAAATGGGATGTTTCTCAAGCTAACAAAGATTAGCAAGAATGCCAAATCCCAGAAGGGAGGAAAGAAGAAAGTATTGCTGAAGGATAACCGAGTTCCTAGCCATAACAGTAGGGGGAAATTCAGCCCCCTATTGGATGGACTCCTGCATCGTCAACGAACAGCAGCCATTCTCCTGGATTCAGATGACTTCAGGATCTCAAAACCATTTGACATGGACAAAGCTACACTTTTACTCGCTGGGCCGAAAACCCGGAAGGGCAACCCAAGTAAAAGTTAGAGCAAGAAAAAGAAGAAAAAGAACAAAAAGAACAAAAAAAAAAGAAAAATGCAAAGAATGAAAAAAAAGAAAAATGAAGAAAATGAAAGGAAAAGATGAAAAAGAAAAAAGTAGAAAAAAAATGAAAAGAATTTAAAAGAAAAGAAGAACATAGCTCGCAAGGTTGAAAACCCGGAAGGGCAGCCTTGGCAAAAGTTAGAGCGCAAAAGGATAAGTTAATACCCGAGTGTACCTTAATCCCGAACTACATAAGGCTTGATGCCCATGTTTGGGATACGTAGGCAACTTCATTTTGAAGTCCAGCCACAAATACTTCCAAATCGACTGTGTCCATGTAATGGTTCTGATCATCGTTGTCTTCTTTGTATCCAAGAGTTCGGTTGTGATCGTCACCTTGAAAACTGGTTACAGTGTGCTGCAGTGCTATTCAAACAAGGGGCAACTTTCCGTTGCCATACAGCGCGCTGCGGTGCTACTCAAACAAGGGGCAACTTTCCGTTGCTAGGCAGTGCCATTCGGGCAAGGGACAATTTTCCATTATTTTGGATCTGAGGTTGTGCACCTCAAGAGTAAGTTACGTGTTGGTCGAGCAGTGGCCATTTGCAAAAATAGTTTTTGAGAATTTTTAATGAAGTTAACTAATTTTCTCAAAAATTATTCCATTTTTCCAAAAACTGGACCATATCTTGGACCCAAAAAGGAAAATTTCCAGTGCTCATAGCCTGACCTGCATGATTTTAAATCTGAAAATCGAACAAGCATGTTAATCTAACTCTCATGTTGGTAAAAATTGTTTTAGTAGAAAACCAAAACAAAAAATTGGTCAAAATGATGAACTAGGGGCACAGTTGAGTCAGGCTTCCTGTCTTTCCCCCGTTGTCAATTCATTTGCCAAAAAGGGCACCATACTTTGCCAAAAAGGGCACCCTATTCACCAAGAAGGGCACAGCGGAAGCTAAGAGAAAAGGGCTGAAAGCTCTCATATCCTCCGAGCAGCGAGGTATCAAGCCAAGTGTGAAGTACGAACTGGAATGGTGCAAGGTATTCCACTTCCTCATCCGAACAGATCTGATCACGTCCAAAATCCCCAGCAGAACATCGTCAACCAATGTCATTTGCAGATTTACTGTGCGTCTGGTCGCATTGCAACCCCTCTGTGGGAGAAACTCATTGTTGTGAACAAGAATGAGAATCTGGTAGAATACCAGGGGCAAGAACCCACAACTTCCTGTTTATCCATCAACCACCCAGGGGAGGGATAAAAAAATGAGAGATTGAAGAATAGAGAGATGTGTGCTGAGAGAAAAAAGTGAGGAAAAGGGCTTTTTCAGAAAAACAGAGCCTGAGGACCGAGTGATGTGAGAATCACAAATGAGAAAGGGTGGGAAACAATACTCGGAGAAGCTGGCTCCTCGTGCACTGAGAGGTCTCTTGCCATTAGAACACGTATATGTGTCATGTCAGTCGTTTTGTTTGTCTCGATTCTTGTTTTGAGTCGTTTCAGGTGTCTATAGATGTGTTTATGTTGTCTTACCTTGTCTTTGTCTTTGTTGTTGAGTCGTGGTGTGCTGTGTTCAGTCGTAGGCTCAATACCCAGTTGAGAACTTATTCTCACTCTCAATTTCAAAAAATTGTTTTGTGCTCAGAGTGCCCTGCCGTTCTCCACATTTGTGCAAAACAAGATTTTGTTCTTTCAAAAATCGCAGGCTTCAACCTGGGTCATGTGGGAACAGTAAAACCAGGACCTATCTAAAGCTCTATAGGTTCCAGACTTTGAAGCAAAAGAAAAAAGGGAAAATGTCGAGCATCTGAGTTTGTTTCAACTTTTGCAAGTTCCGTCATCGCATCATGTATGTTTAGAATGAGCTGTGTGTTCAAAATTAAAAGAATATTGTGTTATGAGCTGTGTGTTCTGATCGAGCAGTGTTGTGTTATGAGCTGCATGTTCAAAATTGAAATGTGTAAGCTGCGTGTTCAAAGTGGAATGTGCGAGCTGCGTGTTCAAAATGAAGTGAATGAGTTGTGTGTTCAGAAATGAAAATTTATGAGCTGCGTGTTCAGAATTAAGAATGAGCTGCGTGCAATTGAGAATGTATGAGCTGCGTGTTCAGAATTGAAATGTGTGAGCTGCGTGTTCAAAATGAAGTGAATGAGCTATGTGTTCATAAATGAAAATTTATGAGTTGCGTGTTCAGAATTAAGAATGAGTTGCGTGCAAATGAACATGTATGAGCTGCGTGTTCAAAGTGAAGTGAATGAGCTGTGTGTTCAAAATGAAAAAAAAAAACGTTGAGCTGGGTGTTCAAAAATTGAAAAATGAGCTGTGTGCCCAAAAAATGAGCTGTGAGCCCAAAAATGAGCTGTGTGCCAGAAGAATGAGCTGCGTGCCTGAGAATGAGCTACGTGCCCGAAAATGAACTGTGTGCCCGAAGAATGAGTTGTACGCCCGAAAATGAGTTATGTGCCCGAAAAATGAGCTAGGTGCCCGAAAATGAGCTGTGTGCCCAAAGAATGAGATGCGTGACTGAAAATGAGCTACGTGCCCGAAGAATGAGCTGCGTGCCTGAAAATGAGTTGTGTGCCCGAAAATGAGTTGTGTGCCCGAAAATGAGTTGTGTGCCCGAAATGAGTTGTGTGCCCGAAGAATGACCTGTGTGCCCAAATGTGCTGTGTGCCCCAAATGAGTTGTGTGCCCAAATGTGTCGTGTGCCCAAGTGAGCTGTGTGCCAAATTAACAGAATATTGTGCTGTGAGCTGTGTGCCAAGTCAGTATCGTATTCTAAATAAGCTGTATGCCAAATTAGTATTGTGCTATGTGCGAGCTGTATGCCAGAATGAGCAGAAGTACTGTGCAAATGAATGTATTTAGAATGAGCAGATATAATACATAGCAAAAGCATGAAATGTGCAAGAAACGCAAAATGCATCATTATGCACGCCTTTCTCGCACTGTTATGCACATTTTAAGTGCATTGTTATGCACACTACTCGTCGTATTATCACACACATCTACCTTGCATTGTTATGCATCTTACTTGCGTTGTACATGTATTTTATTGCGCTATTTTGTGCATCGCACTGTTTTGTGTAGTTTACACTCACGCTTTCTCGCGCATTGCACTGTTTTGTGTAGTTCATACTCACGCTTCCTTGCGCATCGCACTATCCTGTGCATTTCATTACATACTCTCATCTTGCATTAAAAAAAAAAATGCTTGTATCTTTTGCATTGAACTTGCATCACACTGTTTTGTGCAGTCTACACTCGCGCTCTCTTGCGCATCGCACTGTTTTGTGCAGTTTATACTCGCGCTTTCTTGCGCATGGCACTGTTTTGTGCAGTTTACACTCGTGCTACCTTGCGCATCGCACTGTTTTGTGCAGCTTACACTCACGTTCTCTTGCGCATCGCACTATTTTGTGCAGTTTACACTCGCGCTTTCTTGCGTATCGCACTATCTTGTGCATTTCATTACATGCTCTCTCTCAATATTGCATAGAAAATGCTTGTAGCACTTGTTAGTGCATTGCATCGCGCTGGCTTGCTCACTTTTCCGGCACTTGTTAGTGCATTGCATTGTTCGCGCTTTCTTGCGCACCTTACCTGCACTTGTTAGTGCATTGCCTTGCATCGCGCTGTCTTGCGCACCTTACTTGCACTAGTTAGTGCATTGCATTGTTCGCACTTTCTTGTGCATCTTACCTGCACTTGTTAGTGCATTGCATTGCTCACGCTGTCTTGCGCACCCATCTTCTTGGCACTGTTTTATGCATTCAATCTGCATCACACTGTCCTGTGCACATTGTATTTTTGTATCATTCGCACTGTCTTGTGCAATCCCTGGTCTAGGAGACCTTAAATCCTACATCTTCTTTCGCACTGTCTTGTGCACTCTCTGGTCTAGGAGACCTTAAATCCTCTAAAGGTGCAATTCCTTTGGTGTTTGTTGTGCCCGAACGACTTCCGGTGGTCTGATATAGCCACCTGCCTGTGTTTGCGGTGAGTTCCTAGGAGACCAACTAAGGCGGTGGAAACTAGAGTTCGAATGGCTCATGCCTAGAACGCAAAGGTTCGAGATTTCCGAGACTAAAGTTTGGTTTAAATACCCAGGGGTATATCCTCGGCTTGAAATCTGTATGGCAGCCCCATAGATTAAGATAGCATGTATATGTGCCTTAATTGTGGATACTGAGCCAACCTAGTCTATCACCCTGTTGGAGAATAGGGAAAGCTGCGACCATAGTCAGGGAGAAAAGTAGTACCTGCGGTTCAACCGAGAAGAAGGAGAAGGTCCCCAGCAGCATGAGGTAGGTCATTGCCAATTGCCCCTGTAAGGTACCTTCACTTCCTAGATATTACATTGCATTGCAATGCATAAATCCTGAATTATCAAACCGATTTCGCGCAGCATATAAGTCCAATTTTCAAACCGGCTTCTCATAGCGTATAAGTCCAATTTTCAAACCGGCTTCGCACAGCGTATAAGTCCAATTATCAAACCGGCTTCGCGTAGCGTATAAGTCCAATTATCAAAATCTTCCTGCATAATATTTTGCATCCTACCCCTGAACTACGCTGGTTTGATTCCTTGCAAAGGGATACGTAGGCTGCCAGCGGGTTCAACCAATTGCATATGTATTTTGTTTGTTTGTCCAAGTCTTCGGTCTTGTCAAAAATGGGTCGTCTCTGGGCTTTGACATTCACTCCCATCATTTCTTGACTTCTGAGTTCTGTCAAAGAGGGGCAACTGTAGACACCCCATTTTTGACCACCCTTAAGACTTGGGCACTACTGATGGTTTACTTGGTGGAGAAAGGTGTGCAGGGCAAAGGTTCAGTTTTTTTGGCAAGGAGAGAATCAAATCTCAACTTCATACCCCTTTTGGACCAAAATAATCTTGATCAAAAGATTTTTGACCTTGAAACCCTCTCTTTCAAAATGTTTTGCAAATAAAGTTTCTACGATGTTCTGACACTCGCATTTCGTTAAATGTTGCGCTTTTTGGTAAACCGAGCAAGGACGAAGTGGAAATGAATGAAAGAGAGTCAAAATCTTTGAAAAATCTTTCAAAGCACCTTGTTTAGGGGTTTGGAGTTGAGGAAAATTGAAGAACAGGGAAGAAACCAAGTTGAAGAAGAAGGTGGGTATGAATCGCTAAGAGAGAAAGCCAAGCGGTTCTCGCTAAATCACGCTTATCTGTCTATACACTTGGATTTTAGCTATGAGGCCACCACCATTGGAAATCTTACTTCTGGGGCTTCATTTTTCACTCAAGAGTCTCCTAAAGCCAAATCCGGACGGGGGAGATATGGTTGGTTGAAGTAGGGCATTAATCCGGTTGGACCGAAACTGCGCGGCTTCTCCAAAACGGGCATAACTTTTCGCACAGTTGGAATTTTGATGCAAGGCTGGTTCCATTGGAAAACTAACTTCTGGGGCTTCATTTTGGACACTGGTTGACCACTTTTTGGCCTTGGAAGACACTAGCCGACCACTTTCTCTTCTGAAAAACCTAAAAAAGTGGTCGGCTGACAAGTAAAAGTAGCTGGCCGACCACTTCAACTGGTCGGCAGCTTTCCTGCATATTCTACAGGTGTTGTGGATGCCAGCTGTGCCAGCTGGAGTGCACAAATTGCATCCTCCATACGTGTATGGAGGGATTGCATCTAGCTTCAAACTTCTTCAACAAGCTTGGTGCTTGGTTTTCTATAAGAGGGAACCTCCTCCCTCTTATCTAAGGTTGGGAAATTTGCTAAGAGTGATAGATACATCTCCCTCTCTATATTCTTCTCTCCCTCTATATTTTGTGCCTTAAAGAGTGTTATTCCTTCACTTTTGCACTACAACTCCTAGCCACACACCACCATATTTGAGCTGAGATCCTTGGAGGTGGTTTTTGGGTCATAAGAGTTGGTTTTGGGCTGGAGGAATTGCTGTTGTTGCAGTGCTACAAGGGTAACCCCTTTTCTCCTCTTTAAGCTTTGTTTTTTTTTTTTTGGTTACTCTCCTAGTCATATTTTCATGCTGATTTGAGCTTAACTTTCTACTAGAGAAAGTTCTATTTTTTAGTCCTTGTGATGTTTGTTTAAGGTCATTTTTGCATTGGGGGTGGTCCACCCCCTCTCAGGCCTTGTTAGGCCTTGTTTTGAGACATCCCTTTTGGCTCTTGTTCTAGCCTTTGCATGACCTTTCCACCACTGAAATCTGGAGGGTTTTCACTAGCAGAAAGGTGGTTTTGGGGTCCCAAATAGGAGAGGGTCATCCCCTCTCCTAGTACTTTCAATACTTGCCGTATACACCTCATGTTTGAGCATGTGTTTTAAGCTTGTGTTGGCTTGTTCTTAGCATGTATTTGGGGTTATTTCTGCATGCCTTAGATCTATTTTTGGTTGTCTTGATCATCCCTTGCATGCATAATACACTTGTAGGGTAAATCACACAAACTAGCCTTGTATGCTTTACGAAGTAGCATGTCATTCTAGCTTGTTTTCTTTCCATTTCAGCATGTTTTTGGTGATGTTTTCCCATGTCATGACTCTGTTTTGGTTTGGTTTGGTTGGCCCTTGCATGCCTCATGCACTTGTAGTGCAATTCCATGAAATTGCCTTAACATGCTTTGTGCTTTAAGCCATGGTTTTAGCATGATTTTGGCTCGACCCAAAGAAGCTTTTAGCCTTATTTTACCATGCTTAAGGTCTGTTTGGTGTTTTTTTGGTCATGCATGTTTGGTTTTGTATAGCTATGGTGTATTTGGCTTTGCTAGCCTTACACTTTGGGGCCCCTTGCATGTCATATTTGAGCTATTTGCATGATATGGAATCATTTGGTAGGTAATTTCAGACCATAAAATTCTGCCATGCTCTCATGATTATCACTCCTTCATTGTGTTTAAGAGTTGTGACCTTTTGCCTTGTTTGGGAGCTAATTTCAGAGCCTATCTTTCTTGCCATCTTTGTTACAAGTTTAGCTTGTTTTTGCTACCATTTTAACCTGCCTTTGGTCTGTTTTGAGTGCTTTAGGTCATTTGAGTATTGCTTGGTATGGTTGTAGTGTAAAGCCCTTGACTAGCTTTGTATTTCAGGTCTCGTGACATGCTTTATTTGAGCTATTTGCATGATAGGACATCACTTGGCAGATGATTTCAGTTCTTGTACCGATGCCATACTCTCATATTCGTCACTTCTTCATTTTATTTGACAGTTGATCTTTATGCCTTGTTGATGAGCCATTGCATGAGCACAAGTTCTTTGCCTTTTTGTGCCTAGGTTTTGGTGGGAAATGGCCTCTATTTGGGCATGGCTGAGGTCTATTCATTTTAGTCTAAGTCCATTGAGCATGATTGATTGCATGTTGTTTGCATGCTATGTTGTCCATTGCATTGCGTATGCCTTATCCTTTGCATTGTGTATGCTTAGGTCACATTGCATTGAGTATACCATCATTGCATTGTGCATGCTAATTGGTACCCGCATTGTGTATGCCATGACATGTTATTTGTTGCATTATGTTTGGAATAGGAGTTAGTCCAAACACGAGAAACGAATGGCGTTTCATACTCGAATTGATGAAACGTGCCTCAATTCTTGGTCGCCAACACTCTTGACTATACATGATAGAGTTTTAGGCTTTATGTGTTCGTGTGTGCATTCATTTCATATTGAGTTGTACAACTTGGGCTCCTCAGCCATCATGCATCGAGATGCATGGTTGGTGGCCCGAGGGTCGAGAACCATACTCCCTTGAGCTTACACACTGATAGAGAGGGTGGTTGTGCATACATGTGTTGCAAATACTTTGCCATGCCCCTTTATTGCTCTCTGTTGCAGCAAACCAGAAACCAGCAGCAAAAACTAGATGGCCGACCAGATAAAGTGGCTGGCCAACCACTTTTCCTGGTTTTCAGCACAAAAAGTGGTCGGCAGGTGGTCTCCAATTCCAACAACTGGTCGGCCTCCCTTCTACAGATTCCCATGATGGAGTTTCAGCCTTCTGGAGCTTTTTGCAGTGTTCTGAGACCAGTTGCAAACAGAGGCAAATCAAGTCATCGCAATGGATTTTCGCACGAGGTGACCGGGCACGCATCCTTCGTCATCCAAGGCAGATTGGAGGCAGCCTATTCCATATAGTTTACATGTTTATTCAATTGCTAACTTAGTTAATTTGTTAATTAGTTAGAGTTGTGTAATAATTAGCTGTAGCATGTTATTCATTCTGTTGTGTAATAACTAGTTTAATTAGATTAGCTTAGATTAGCTAGTTGGTTCTGTATTATTCATTCAGACCATGCGTCGAGAGGGCACAACTGTTGTAAATAAGTGTGCGTGTGTGTGATGCATGTCTTCCAGCCCCCATTTCTTTCTCCATCTTATTTACCAGCTTACGATGGTTAGTTTTAGGGCATGTTTCAATTAGCATCCTTATGCTCGCATGTTTGCATCCATTCATCTGTCTTGCATGCACCGAGCTCGGCTCATCATACTAACTGCATTGTATTTCAATTCATGTTTGAATACATGTATCAAGTTGCATTTCACATGACATTTTAGAATAGCCGAGCCTATCTTAGTTGCACTTTGCATGTGTTGCATTAGGCATTCTTGACATAGCTAGGATCATGCATGATTACTAACTATCTTCTATTTTGGCTTGGAGTACTCAGTGAGTGTTTATGCTTTAGCATCCTTGCATGTGTGTGAGTGACTGCCATGATAGCATGCTTGCCATGAGGCTAACTGTTTATGTGATATAACCGGAATACGAGCACATGTGTTTTCAAAAACAAGATATCATGTTAGTAAAGGCCGATCTTTGATCGGGCGAGCGGGGTTGCTCATTGCATGACCTTTCCCTCTCGTACCCAAGTTCCCGAGCCGAGGCAACTTTGGTGATGACGGACACGCGGCCTTAGGCACGAGTCAGGGTTTTCTAAATTTTTCAAAAATAAAATATTTCGGTGGCGACTCTGGATCTGACGAAGCAGTCCATGTTTGGCACTTCTTTCTAAAAATCAGTTTTTCAAAATGATTTGCCGGATTTGGAGTCTTTAGTGATATATTAATCTCACATTGCACTTTGCAAGATCAGATTAAGAACCGTGACATTGAGTCCGAACTGTAGTAAGCCCAATGAACAAAACGGGATTTTCCTGGGACGTTCGGGCACGTCTACAATGACATATTAATTATTTATCCTTATACATCACATATAAAAAAAAATATAAAATATTTTGCACATGTCACCTATGGGTCGTGTCCTATAACTTTTGAAAAATTACATGTCTGCATGTTTGTGTCGTGTCACGTGTCCATGCTTCTTAGGTTTCAAAGAGAACAACCTTTTAAACTAAGAAAAGGATCAATAAAGAAAATAGTATAATCTAGACTTCTTGAGAAAAGTAGGGGGAAAACATGAGAGGAAAGAGAAAATGAAGATAAGATATTTATGATGTTTTGCCAAAGTGGAAAGAAGACCAACAAATGCAAATGGTACAGCTGAGTGAATGATTGCACGTTGAAGTCTACATGGATTAGAAAATTGATGAAACTAATGGAAGTAAAGATGGTGACAAAAGATATGATCAAAATGATATGGCCATAGACATAGCTAAATGACTGAACTAGTTCATGTAGCTAATTGATTTAAGGCTCTCTTGAGTTGAGACCATATCATTCAACACATGTTACGAAGAAGAGTAAGCCACATCCCTGAATTGCTGCGTACATAAATTAACGATTACTGAGCCTGCTTATGTACATGATCTCATAACATTTCTTGAACTCTATCATTGTTAATGTGTCATGATATCCAGAAAGTTTTGGCATATAATATATATATATATATTATTGGGTACCATTCCACTTATTAGCATACTCCTAATGAAAAGTTATTCTCTAGTCATCAACAATGAGAGATCAAAATACCACAGCAGAATATTGTTTGGTTGTGTCCAACAAAAATCAAATACATTGAGTGATATGGGCAACATGGAAAAGTAACAGATAGCATATTGACAGAAGGCAAGATGAGATACAACTTAACCAACAATATAACCTACTACTGTTGCAGGGCATCAAACCAAACTGTGTAGGTAAAACATCCAAACTTCACATTCACAATTTTTTGCTATGCATAATAATCATAATAAGATGACAAAACAAAAGACAAGAAAACGTGTGCATGTACAAATTGTGTACCTCATGCATCGGACGACACACTCTGCAGCTGATGCTTCTTCTAGTGCATGTATAGCAGCCAAAAATGCAAGATTCCTATGACCCATAGCTTCCTAAACATATCATCGGTTATATGAAAACAAAGATTTTTCTATGCTGCATACTACCAAGATTTAGTGATGTATCTAATTGCATACCTTCCCAATATCATGAATAGTATGCGAAAGCAAGTCCCACGAAATCTTCTGATCTGACCACGCTTTGAAACTGAGGGGCACCTTAGTGAGATGGCTTGGTAAAGGACCATTAGATGATGACTTCAAATCTTTTTCTACAGGTTTGGTTATTGAATTCTGTGAAATGTTCTGATTTTTGTTTTTAAGTGGTGAAATGCTCAAATTGGGACGCGTCAAGGCTGAATTTTTTTCAAAAGAAGACTTTGTACAGGACTGGACGTCCTAAAAATGATTGATATGTAACATAAAATTAAGTTGTTAATTTCAATCTTTGCAAAAAATGCATACAAACGAGGAGGATGTATATTCAGTATTTGTAACAATCAGCTATACAATTGTCCTGTAGAGCTTCAACCATCCCTGTACGGATGGCACGGGTAGCTTCCTTCTGTCAAATAGGACCTGTGGGGACAGAGGGGACGTAATTAGCACGTATACGTTGGGAGTTGGCGTGAAAAACGCTGTAAACTTAGCCGAAAAAGGCATTCGAGGGCCGAAATTTGAAAGTAGCCCCCGAACCACTGTAGGGATGGCATGGGTAACTTCCTTACGTCAAATAAGACCTGTCGGGACATACGAGACGTGAGTAGCACATGCATGCTGGGAGTTGGCATGAAAAATGCCGTAAACTTAGCCGAAAAAGGCCTTTGAGGGCCAAAATTCAAATCAGCCCCTGAAGCACTCTACGGATGGCACGGGTAGCTTCCTTGTGTCAAATAGGACCTATGGGGACAGACGAGACGTAATTAGCATGTATACGTTGGGAGTTGGCATGAAAAACGCCATAAACTTAGCCGAAAAAGGCATTTGAGGGATAAAAATTGAAAGCAGCCCCCGAACCACTGTAGGGATGGCACGGGTAACTTCCTTGCGTGAAATAAGAGCTATGGGAACATACGGGACATAATTAGCACGTCTACATTGGTAGTTGGCGTGAAAAATGCCATAAACTTAGCCGAAAAAGGCCTTTGAGGGCCAAAAATTCAAATCACCCCCGAAGCACTGTACAGATGGAATGGGTAGCTTCCTTATGTCAAATACGACCTGTTGGGATAGACGGGTGGTAAATAGCACGTGTACGTTGGGAGTTGGTGTGAAAAACACCATAAACTCAGCCGAAAATGGCCTTTGAAGGCTGAAAATTGAAAGCAGCCACCAAACCACTATACGGACGGCATAGGTAGCTTCCTTGTGTCAAATATGACCTGTTGGGACAGACGGGAGGTAAATAGCACGTGTACGTTGGGAGTTGGCATGAAAAACACCATAAACTTAGCCGAAAAAGGCCTTTGAAGGCCGAAAATTGAAAGCAGCCACTGAACCACTGTAGGGATGGCACAGGTAGCTTCTTCATGTCAAATAGGACCTGTGGGGACATGCGGGATGTAATTAGCACGCTTACATTGGGAGTTGGCGCGAAAAACACCGTAAACTTTGCCAAAAAAGGCCTTCGAGGGCCGAAAATTGAAAGCAACCCCCGAAGCACTCTATGGATTCCACGGGTATCTTTCTCATGTCAAATAGGACCTGTGGGGTCAGATGGGACGTAATTAGCTTGCGTACATTGGGGGTTGTCGTGACAAAAGCCAGAAAGCTTATAAATATATATTAAAGCTCATATATTACAGCTTATAAATATATATGTTATATAAGCATCTCTATATATTTAGTTTTATTAATAAAATATATATATATATGTTTACACTTTAGACTAAACTTGACTTGGGGCTCATGTCCGACTTGGGAAATTTCTTTACACTTTACACTAAACTTGAATAAACTCTCAACTCAACCAAACCCATCTGAATTGTAACCTATTTGTGACTTTCGCTCATGATTGCCAAGATTTTGACAATACCAACACATTTAAGTAGACTGTGTTTTATAAGCCAACGTAAATGTTACACAACACATATCTTTGCATTGAGTTTCCAAGTGCATTAAGTTTTATTCTAATACAATATTGTACACAGTACATACCTTTCCACATTTTCACATATTGTCATTGTGGAGATTTAGATCTTGAAAATGTGAAATTTACAAGTTACTGGGTAATAAATACACTCTTGAAATTGTATGATGCTGCGAAACACATGGACTGTATATCATCATCTGTTACAGGATCACTGTTGTGGCTGAACAACTTCTTGTTGAATTGGAAGTTTAAGTGTTTTGCTCAACAAAAGAATGATTGTGAAGCTGATTAAAAAAAAAAAAGAAACTTTTGGAGCTAATAAATGAGACCAGTGTCATAATCTTTTCATGGCAGTTGTGAATCTATGGTGATCATTCAACTTTAACCTTCCTCTAAGTTTTGTATTTTTCTGAAATGGTATGTATGAGCATATATTGTGGTGCAAACAAAATGATAGGTAATTATTCACTCTTCATGGATTTTAAATTTTATTATTTTTTCTTGTTTATGCTTAAACCTTTGCCCTCCCTAGAATCTGTTAGTGACAGCCTCATGGGCTGGTTCATCCTTTTTTTTGTTTATGCTTAGACACATGATGCCAGGTGCGGAGGGAAGGGCGCATGAAGTGGGGTCCTACCCCCTCAAACGTTTGTACATACCTTTTTGTTGAAAATTTTTGTTTACAATTGAACTAATGGGTGTAATTTTTGTTGTGTAGATGGCTTTTGACATTGACATGTGGATCTTCTATTTTTTTGTTCGGAAGATAATTCACAGTTTTGCAAAGTTTGGCAGTTTTTGGTCGTCCTCTACTTTTTGTGTGGAATTTGGATGAATCGTACATATAATTTTTGGCGGGGTACATAGTCTTTTTGGAACTTGTATTAGTTGCTCTGGTGGTATATATAGATTATCTTTTCTCGTGGTACATATTACCATGGTAATTTGTTCCATGCCAAATGGTCATTATTATGCATAGTATAGTAAAAATGTTTTATGTATAGAGAACATTGTTTAGGTAACATATTTGGAATGTATGACGTTATTATTTGTAATTGGAATATATTAGTTGGTTTGTATATAAGTTTACATTGTAAGGTGTTCTTTTTTGTTTGATGGTTGTAAGTGAAACATGCATTACGGAATAGGTGATAATATATATATATATATATATATATATATATATTGATTTGTTTGTATACCTATTACAGGTTGTGGTAGATGAAAAAATGATGTTTGTATACCTATTACAGGTTACAGTTTGTGAAAAAATTTATTAAAATGAAAAGAAAAAAAAAAACAAAAATAAAAATTGATGTTTTTGGTGACAAAACAATTAGTAGCCAAAAATGAAATAAATCTTTTGGAGACTAAATATTTAGTAGCCAAAACGAATTGAAAACAGTTTTGGCGACTAAATGTTTAGTAGGTAAAACTAAAAACACTTTTGGCAATGACATATTTAGTCGCCAAAACATAAATTATATTTCATAGGCGACTAAACTCTGTAGTAGGTAAACTAGAATCAACCTTTCCGCGACAAAATATTTAGTAGCTAAAAATAACACTATTGGTGACTATTAATTTGGTCGTCGTAGATAATTGAATTTTTTGGTGACAAAATATTTAGTAGCTGAAGATGTGAGTTAAATGAATTGATACACCCTTTGGGCAACTAATATGTTAGTTGCCAATCTGACTCATCAGCAACTAAGGTACTTTTAGTCGCTAATAGCTGCTCCGTTTGCCTACTAAAATATTAGTCGCCATTATTTTGGACTTTTGGCGACTAAAAATAATTTAGACGCCAATACCTTCGCCGTCGATTTATCCGCGATAAAGCCAGCAACCAAAATTTTTGGTCGGCAAAGCATTTCGGCGACTAAAATCAATGCTTTTGGCGACTAAAACATTAATCGCCAAAAGTGTATTTTCTTGTAGTGAATGCCCAATAGGAAAATCTTAACAAAATATATATATTTTATACAAACCCGTGAGATGAATGCAAATGTCATGTCATGTCATGCTCAAATATATTTCTCATCTTTTGAAAAATCTTATGCACAATACCAATTTGAAAACACCGTGTTCCAACAATTTCAATATAATTTCAAGAGAAATAAATACGACTCAGGTAATCCCTTGGCTGTTGTCTGCAAGTAGGCATATCAAACACTACCAAATCCTCACTAGAAGGCACGTGGTACCTACTCCGCACATGTTTTCGGTTTTTCACCATGGACACTTAGGCCCAATTTTGAACTACACCCCCTATCCGGACTTACCAACGTATTTACCCAAAACAAATCAAATGATCTTGTTTTACCAAATAACTCTTTTCTCAAAGCATTAATTTTTCCATTGCAACATGAAATCAAATCCAACCATAATATAATAGAATGTCAATGCAATATCTTTCCGTGCATTTTAATGTTTCCACTTTTTTTTTTAATCCCACACGATCTTCCACTGTGATAAAAGAATACCGATTTTGAATCCCACCACACAAACCCTCCATTGTGATCAAAATACCCACATTTACTATTCAATAAGCTTCAATTTTTTACATTTCGAGAGTTAAGCTACAATTTCATAATACGTACCTTCACTGCTGTAGGCACTCCATTTTTGACTAACCTTAAGACTCAGACGTCACCAATTGAGCGCTCGGTGATGATGCATATTGTGTTCGTTTTGAGGTTTCGGAGTCTCGGCTGAGAGCCTTACCTCCAGACTTCGGGGCTCTTTTGTGCTTTGCCACGGTTTGCGAACCAAGTCCCATTTTCTCTGTTTTCTCTTCCTAAAGGGATGGAGAGGTCTCGTAGACCATCTCTCAGTGGCCGTAGGTTACGTTTCGTGGTCGTAGGCCATTTTTCCCGTTTGGAGATCAGTTTCTGATTTTTCAGAGCCGTCGGCGGTGTGCCTCGGTTCGGGACCGCTTAACTACCTCCGTTTGCTCCAGGTTTTGGCACACACCTTGTCTCCTCTCTTTTGGGGGACACTGTGGCCCGAGAGACCACCTTCGTGGTCGCACGCCACTTCCGGTACCTAACAGCCTGTTTTCGGGGCCCCAGGCCGCGTGTTTTAGCCCCCGAACCCTTATTTTGCATCGATTAGGGTTCATTTTTGGTATGGACCCTATTTTCATTGTTTGGGAGGTGGTACTATAGTGAGAGACTAGCAATTCTTTTGGAAATCATTTTCTCTCTCCTCCAGTCGATTTTCTTGACAGAAAGCTGGTTTTCCTCACTTTTGGGCCATAATTTTTGGTCTCCCATACCACCATTGTTTTGTACTCAACTGGGAGGCCACCAATATGGGTAGGCCGACCAGCTTTTCTTCTTGACCCTTTTGAACCTTGCTAGAAAGCTGGTTTTCCTCTCCCCTGAACCACAATTTCTGGTCTCCCACCATACAGCTGTATTCTACTCATCTGGGAGGCCACCTTTCTGGTATAGCCGACCAGCATTTCACCTTGACCCTTTTGACCCTTGGTCGGCCGACCAGGGGAAGTGGTCGGCCGACCACCTTGGTTGGTCGGCCAGCCTTTAGCTTTTTGGCCTTCCTGAGTACAACACAGCTGTGCCAGTTGTGAAGCACTTGACCCTTCCTCTGGATTTTGAGCCTTTTGTTTGTCTTCTTAGGGAAGATTTGATCCTTTTGCTTAGCTTCAAGGAGAAGCTTGACCCTTTTGTCAAGCTTCTTGAGGAAGCTTGACCCCTTTGGTCTAGCTTTCTCAAGAAGCTTGACCCTTTCTTGAGGCTTCTCCAAGAAGCCTTGGCTCTCTTCCTCTATAAAACAAACCTTTCCTCTCCATTTGCAAGGGTTAGAAAATTTAGCCAAGGCATATACATACTCTCCTCCATAGCTCTCTCATCGAAGCTCAAATACTCCGTTGTTCTTGGCCATTACACCACACCTCCTAGCACAACACCTCCACCATCCATCCAAGCACCTTGGACCTATTTTTTAGAGGTTGAAGGCTCACCTTCTTGGTCCAGAACTTGCTACATTGCTGTGCTACAAGGGTAAGTCATCATTTCCCCAAATTTTGCATTATTTTGCTTCATAACATAGCGTTATTCGCAAACATTTCTGGGTTTCATCTTAAACTGAAAAGTGTCTTATTTTGAGCTCCTCTTGAAGTTTGTTTAAGGATACTTTTATGTTTGAGGTCATCTACCTCCTTGTATGCTCCATACCTCTTTGTAGGCTTATTTTGCTTCCTATCTTAGCCTTACTTGCAAGCATTTTTGAGATTTGTCATAAACTGAAAAGAGTCTTATTTTGAGCTCCTCTTGAAGTTTGATTCGGTGCATTTTTCAGTTGGGGGTCATCTACCCCCTTGTATGCTTGTTTGCATCTTGTTTTGAGCCTTGCATCTAGGCCTTTGCTGCATGCTTTGTTTGGCCTTCTAGCCACTGAAATCCAATAGATTTTCAGTGGCTATCACACTGTTTTGAGAGCCAAAATCAGAAGGGGGTGACCCCCTTTCTCCTTGTCTTGTTTGTTGGCCCTTTTGGCCTTCCAAAGAACCCCCATTTTGCATGCTTTGAATTCTTGTTTCAGGCCATTATTTATGAGTTTTTAGGTCTACTTTAACTCTGTCCGGAGCCCCTTTGGCCATATTTTGTGTCTATCATGCATGTGTGGAGCAATCCTCCTCAAGGCCTTTCAAAGGGGCATTCATTTGCATGCTTCATTGACCCATTCCAGGACCTTTTTGGTGGGTTTTAGGACCCTCATAACCTATTTCCAGAGTTGGTTTTGCCATTTGGTGTGTCCATCATATAGGTGTGGAACAACCCCTTGCATGGCCCTCCAAAGGAGCCCATCATTTTTGCATGCATTGACTGAGTTTCAGTGGTTATTTGGGCATATTTTAGTATGCCATATTGCTATTTTTGGCTGGTTTAGTGACCTCTCTTGTGCTTCATATATATGTAATGTAAACCATGCTTACTAGCTTATGTTGCATTTTGTTTTAGCCCTTCGTGTTAGCACTTTTTGGCCATGCTTAGAACTGATTTGGTGCATGTTTAGGATTGCCTTGGCTCTGTTTTCATGCCTCATGGTCAATTAATGCTTGCTTTGCATACTTGTGGTTCAATGCATGTGCCTAGTTTTGAGTTTCGGGGCTTATTTCGTGCATTGGGTGACATGTTTCCATGATTTGGGACCATTGAGCATCTTATTTCAGAGCTGGAAACTACATGTTTGTATGCCATCTTTCATCCCTTACCATGCTTTGGTAGAGTGGCATTTGATGCCTTACGATCGGTCCCTTGCATCGTGCATGTTTGCATGTGTTTCGGTTGTCTCATTTCCATCATATGGCCACTGATGTGAGTGTGGCTGAGGTCCACTCATAGTGGTGTAAGTCCATCTTGCATTTGTATAGGCCATTTAGTTCATGTACGCATGATAGTCTTCGTAAGTGCATTGTGTATGCCGTGTTATGTCACGTGCATTGTGTATGCGATGTTACAATGTGTTATGCATGTTATGTTGTTTTAAGCATTGTGTACGCCATCTCATTTCCTTGCATTGCGTATGCTATGTGTAGACGTCCCCGAACGCCCCGGGAGGACGAGTCCCGTTCTGTTCGTTTTGGGCTCGCTACAGTTCAGGACTCTCAAATTGTCACGGTTCTTAATCTGAACCAAAGAGTCCAAATCCGGCAAATCGTTCTGAGAAAAACAGATTTTTAGAAAAGAAGTGCCAAACATGGACTGCTTTGCCTGATACAGAGTCGCCACCTAAATATTTTATTTTGGGAAATTTAGAAAACCCTGACTCGGTGTCAAAGGCCACGTATCCGTCATCACCAAAGTTGCCTCGGCTCGGGAACTTGGGTACGATTGGGGAAGGTCAGCTATGAGCACCCCCTCTCGCCCGATCAAAGATCGACCTCTATTAACCGTGATATCTTGTTTTGAAAGCATTATGAGTTCCTATTCCGATTATTAGCTTAGAATTACTATGTTATGCGCACAGCAAACAAATATAGACCAAATTGCCTAAATTGGAACAAAACATTGCGTATTTGTTTTGAAAATGGTTTGCTACTCGTAAGTAGGCTAAAGTGAAAGTTTTGCCACCCTCAAGGGGGCTTTAGAAAAGATGGTTTTGCTACTATCTACTGGGCTTAAAACTCACAGTTTTAATACATTATTCCAATTTAGGTAATTCAACCTCCACCCACAGGCATTCAAGCAGTTATGTCACATAAGCAAGTAGCCTCATGGTAAGCATGCTGTCATGGCAACACTCACACGCATGCAAGGATGTTAAAACATAAATGCTCATCGAGTACTCCAAGCCAAAACAGAAACTAGTTAGTAATCATATGCATGATCCTAGTTCATGTTAAGATGGCTAATGCAACACATGCAAGATGCAGCTACAATAGGCTCGGCTAAACTATGGATGACATATGATGATGCTACAACTAACATGTATTCAACTTGGAATTGAAATACAATGCAGTTAGTATGATACGCCGAGCCCGGTGCATGCAAGACAAATGTATGGATGCACGCATGCATAGCATAAGGTATGCTAAATCAAATATGACCTAATACTAACCATCAAAAGCAGATAAGTAAAAGGGAGAAAGAAGTGGGGGTTGGAAGACATGCACACACGCACCCACACTTATTACAAGTTAGCCCTCACTCGGAGGAACCGAAAGAATAATACAATTTAACTAACTAACAAGCTAATTAAATATTACAGACCACCTAATTAATTAAGCAAATTAATTAATCTAATTTAAGCAATAAATAGCCTCGGGAAGAGGGTCCAATGCGCTGCGTGCTCGATTCCGCTCGGATGTCACTGCCATGCACAAGCTGCAGCTGCTTTGACTATTCTGCTTCTCTAAAGACTGCACAAGTCCTAGGGTTGCTTCTCTGAGTGTTGTGGAGCACCACCGGCCATGAGGAATAGTCACCGGCCATGGGGAATGCTCATCGGCCATAAATTAATCCATCGGCCACTTATGGATGGTCGGTCGGCCAAATCTTCCTGCAGAATCTATTTTTGACAGTAGCAGAGGGCAAAACATAGCATGGCAATGCATTTCAAGCAAATGTGTGCATGGCCACTCTCCCAATCATGTTATGGACTCAAGGGAGCGTGGTCCTCGACCCTCGGGCCATCAATTATGCATGATGGCCTAATAAGCCATGTTTGCAACTTAATGTAAAAATGCATGTAACAAAGGGGAGATGAATGCCAATACCCTATCATGTTGGGGTCAAGGGGCTTGGCGACCGAGGGTTGAGACGTGTTTTGTGACTTGAAGTGAAAACACTCCTCAGCCCTCAAGTTTCGCTTAACACCCCAAACCAAACAATGCAATGCATGTATACAAATTTGGCTCAAAGATGCAACATGAATAATGCAATGCGAAGGGGCAAACCTCAGCCCACCCCAAAACAGTGACAAAAGATGCCTAAAATGATGAACAAATACTCATGTAAGCATACACACCAATAGGCCCAAGATTAAGGCATAACCAAGGGGTATTCTACTACCACTACCCCAAGCCAACATGGCATGAGCTATACAACCAAAAACAGAGTTTGGATGCATTAAAATAAGTCCTAAAACCCTCTGATATGGCAGCCCCGGAGGCTTAAACACTTAGGCATGCACAATGCTCATTTAAGGCATAAAAGGACGCATCTTCAAAGCATGAAAGAGGTGATGAATGCATGCATATAAGCATGGTTTGGGGACTGAAATGACATGGCAAATGACTCCAACTCATTGAAATAGGCCAACTAGGGCATGTTTATGACTCACACACTTTGGGCTCACAAGCCAAAATGCATAGCAACCACATCAAACATGTCAAGCATGACCAAATCAGTAACCAACAGACCTTAAGCATGGAAAAATAATGCTAAAACCTTCTTAGGACCAAGCCAAAAACATGTTCAAATGATATGCTACAACATGATACACTTTAAGCCAAATGATGGGATTTCAAAGCAAGTGTATTATGCATGCAAAAGGCCAAAAAAAACCAACATGAGGCAGAGACAATACATGCTAAATGAGCACCAAATAAACTCTGAAATAAAGCCAAACAAGACTAGGCATGCATGCTACCATATTGAGCCAAATATGCAAATAAAAGAGAGAGCAAGGGAGAGGGGTGTCCCTCCCCTAAGAAAAACCTCAAAACCCCTTCTTCACCACTGAAAATCCATTGGATGTTAGTGGTGAGAAAGCCAATACATAAGAGTAACCAAAGCCTAACAAAAAAGCACAAAAAGAGGCCAAAAGAGGCCTAAGAAGGGGAGGTCGGTCCCAAACAACCAAATGACCTTAATGAAAGATCTCAAGAATGAAAATACCAGACTTTTTTCAGTTATACACAAAGTCTAAAACAGTAAGCAAGGTAGGCAAAAATCTAGTGCAAGATTGGGGAATCTAAAGTAAGAATGTTACCCTTGAAGATCCCTTGAGGAACAGCAAGATCAGCCACCTTCCTATGATCAAAACCAGTCCAAAAACTCAAGAACAAACCCTCTAAGTCTCTCAAGGTTGAAGTGTGATGTAATGGTGTGTGTCTTAGTGCAAAACTAAGGTCAAAACACACTTTTAGGCCACAAAACACACACAAAAGATGAGAGAGAGGGAAATATATAGAGAGAGAGTGATGTATATCAGAATATATGTATAAGCTCTGGTTTTTTTCATTCAACCCCCAACAATGGAGGAGGGGGGCTCTATATATAGACAACACAAAGGTTTGAAGCTTCTCAAAGAAGCTAAACAAAAAAAAGGGGTCAAAGGGGGCAAAGGGGGCAAGGCTTCCTGAGGAAGCTAGGACAGCTGGCAAGCTTCTTGATGAAGCTTTGACAAAGGGTCAAGCTACCTCAAGAAGCTTTGACCAAAAAGGGTGCAAAAAGGGCAAAGCAGCCACATGTATGCCCCGGGGCAGGTTTGGTGCATTCCAGCTGGCATGCACCATGCCTGAAAAAGGTAAAAAGGTACTACCGGCCAGAAAAGGAGGTCACCGGCCAAACAGATGGCCGGCCGGCCATACTGAGTGCCGACCGGCCAATGGTATAATTCACCAATGGCCGGTAGCCTCAAAACATGGCTGGTGGCCTCAAACCAAGGCCGGTGGGTGTCAGGGGTAGCTAACAAACTACTTTCTACCCTCAGAAGCAAAAACACAAGTGTTTGGTGCAAAACCAAGCAGAGAACAGTCGAGTTGAGAGATCCTGAGGCAAGGCACGTAGCTAAGACCTCCAAGAACTCAAAACGAAACGCAAACATGAGTAATCACCGAGTGTTTTCAAGCGGTGACATCCAAGTCTTGAGGACAGTCAAAAATGGGGTGTCCACACTATGTTGTTAGTCGCATTGTGTATGCCATACGGTTCATAGCATTGTGTATGTTAGTAGCATGTTTGCATCTCATCCTTGCATGTTTGCATGGTTAGGTTGCATTGCATTAGGATTGCATGCTAGTTGCATTTGTGCATGTCATGCATATTGCATTGTGTTTGGAGTAGGAGTTTGTCCAAACATGGGAAACGAGGGGCGTTCCGTACTCAAAGTGACGAAATGTGCCTCAATTTCCGATCGCCGACACTCTTGACTATCCATGATAGAGTTGTTGGCTTTACTTGCCTATATGTGCATTCACGTTCCATTGAGTCATGCAATTCGACTTCTCAGCCATCATGCATCGAGATGCGTGATTCGTGGCACGAGGCTCGAGGATTACATCCCCTTGAGCATGTGCAAGGACGGGGAGAGTGATCTTGCACACATATGTTGAAAATACATTGCCCTCTCTCTCTCTTGCCTTCGTTGCAGAAAAAACCACAATCCAGGGCCAGAAAGTGGTCGGCCGACCAGGTTTTCTGGCAGGCCGACCACCTTTTTTGGTTCCCACCATAAAGGGTGGTCGGCAGGTGTCTCCCAAGCCAACAACTGGTCGGCAGCCTTTCCAGGGTGGAGTTTCAGCCTCTTGGAGCCTTGTGCAAGTTTCTAAAATCAGTTGCAAACAAAGGCCAGACGAGGCATCACGATGGAATTTCCCGATGAGGTGACTCGAGCATGCATGCATGCATCGTCACCCAAAACAGAGCCGAGGCTGTCACATTCATGTAGTTTACATGCTTACTTAGCTAGTTTGTTAATTAGTTAGTATTGTGTAATAATTAGATGTAGCTATTATTTATTCGGATCCACCGAGCGAGGGCACAATTGTAATAAGTGTGCTTGTGTGTGATGTATGTCTTCCAACCCCACGTCTTTCTCCCTTTTATTTATCAGCTTATGATGGTTAGATTAGGGCATGTTTCAATTAGCATACTTATGCTCGCATGTTTGCATTCATTCATCTGTCTTGCATGCACCGGGCTCGGCGCATCATACTAACTGCATTGTATTTCAATTCCAAGTTGAATACGTGTCAGTTGTTGCATTTCATATGCCATTCTTAGAATAGCCGAGCCCATTGTAGTTGCATTTTTGCATGTGTTGCATTAGGCATTTCAGCATACTTAGGATCATGCATGAATTTCTAACATAGCTTCTGTTTTGGCTTGGAGTACTCAGTAAGTGTTTATGCTTTAGCATCCTTGCATGTGTGTAAGTGACTGCCATGATAGCATGCTTACCCTGAGGCTATGTGCTTATGTGATATACCTGCCTGAATGCCTGTGGGTGAATGTTGGATTATCTGAATTCGAATAACGCATTGACTGTGAGTTTTAAGCCCACTAGATAGTGTCAAAACCATGTTTCCTAAGCCCACCCGAGGGTGGCAAAATCTGCATTTTTAGCCTACTTGCGAGTAGCAAACCGCTTTCAAAAACAAACATGAAATGTTTTGTTCCAATTCGGGTGATCCAGTCTATACTTGTATGCTGTGCGCATCACATAGTAAATCTAGGCTAATAACCGGAATAAGAAGGCATAATGTTTTCAAAACTAGATATCATGGTTAGTAGTGGCCGATCTTTGATCGGGTGAGCGGGGGTGCTCACGTAGTGACCTTCCCCAATCGTACCCAAGTTTTCGAGCCGAGGTAACTTTGGTGATGTCGGATACGTGACCTTAGGCAAACGAGTTAGGGTTTCTTAAATTCCCCGAAATAAAATATTTAGGTGGCGACTCTGTATCTGGCAATGCAGCCCATGTTTGGCACTTCTTTCAAAAAAATCTGTTTTCAAAAAATGATTTGTCGAATCTGGACTCTTTGATGATTCATCAGTCTTGCATTGCACTCTGCGAGATTAGCTACAGGACCGTGACATTTGAGTCCGAACTGTAGTGAGCCCAAATGAACAGAAAGGGATTTCCCTCCCGGGACGTTCGGGGACGTCTACAGTTTCTGGTGACTCCACTGGGGATTTAGAGAACTTGACTCGAACTCATGATATCTTGTTTTGACTACACTTATGTGTTTCTTTGCATTGCATTTGCATTGGTGCGTCTAGGACACCATGTTTGCCGTATACTATTCCTGAACGGTTTACCGAAGGCTCGCTTTGTGAAGCGTGGCATAAGGCTAACCGGTTGCGGGCTCTGCCACGATGAGAACACAAACCCTGGTTTTACCAGGGCACCCTTTTTGACCATTCGACCTAATGCATATTCGGAATCCATAGTGACCATCCCAAAGCTAGGACAGGTTGCTTACCCGATTATAGGTTGTTTGAAACCACTGCGTGTACAGTGAAACCCTAGCTCCTGACAAAATAGGACAGGGAAACCCTACCCCTAACATAGGGGTGTTTTGGCTCTCACTTGCTTGTTATGTGCTTTTAGAGTGCATCTCTACAGGAATGCATGTATCAGTTTGCAAGTTTGGGCATCAGGCTTGCGGGCACCAGTTCAGTATTTTTGGAATCAGTTATCTGCGGGTATCAGATTCAGTTTTGGGGACAGTGATTTGGGGATAATGATCAGTGTTCGAGAACATTATTTGCAACTTATCAACTGTGTGTTGTGATACCCAACTGTGTGTTGTGATACCCAACTGTGTGTTGTTTGTTTATTTTAAGCCATTATGTTGTCCGTTTGTCTGGTTGTTTATTTCATTATTATTACTTTATTTTATCTTTTTGCTAGGTAGTTAGCATAATTGCTTCAGACCAAGCAGATATTCCCCAAGCACTCTGGACAAGAGGTCGCCGACTCAATTGATCTGAGGATCTGGTTGACGGACAACCAGTGTTCCACTCTCTACCCCCAGTTATCAGACGAAGGCCGAGAAAACGCAGTGTGTCTGAGCAGAGGTTGCCAGAGCAGTGGTCTACCCCATCAGTGGACAGTCGGGCTGAGGTCTCAATTGTTGCCATAGAGATAGATATACCAGTTAGTCAAATGGATCAGCAGAACACGTTAGGGATAGAGGCAATGATGCATCAACTCCAGGAGAGCATGAAAGCCATGCAGGAGGACGCCGTTCGCCAAGCAGAATTTGCCAAGCAGCAGGCTGTGATCATGGCCCAGCAAGCCGAGCTAATCACCAGGTTACAACAGCAAAACGGAGCATCTGCTTCGCATCAAGCTCCTCTACCACCAGAAGTTCCGCCATCCGGGGAGGTACCAAATGTCCAGGGAGAGACAAGTATTCCGATAGGGCTGGCTCCGCCCCCGATTCTACCTCAATTGTCCAAGGCACCTACGCCTATCAATCAACCGGACTCTCCCTTCGAGTTCGAGGTCGACCCTACAGCATTGAAACTGAGCAAGCTTGAGAAGTTGTACTAGAAATCCCAAGGGGTGAAGTCTATCCCGGACATTGAGGATGCGTACACTAACGTGGCTGTGACGCTACCAGATAGGTTCAAAATGCCACAAATCAATCGCTTTGACGGATCTGGGGATCCCATAGTGCATCTCCGTTTGTTCTTCGATATACTACGGCCGATGGGCCTCATCAGACTGCAGAAGCTTTCATTATTCGGCCGGACCCTGTTGGGTGTGGCCGCTATCTGGTACGCAAAATTAGAAGACGATGTTAAGCGAAACTGGGATGAGATGGCTGAGGCTTTCATTGCACAGTACTCCTATAATACGCAAATCGAGATTATAACCCGTGATCTTGAGACAACAAGGCAGGAGCCTAAGGAGAGTTTTTCGGAGTTCGTAACCAGGTGGAGGGCGAAGGCCTCAATGATGACCCTAAGGCATACCGATAGAGATCAAATCTAGATGATTGTGCGCAATCTCCAGCCTAAGCTGATGCAGAAAATGATTGTGCTCCCCTTCTCTACCTTTTCAGATCTGCACGAGATGGGAGTACAGATTGAGGATGCCTTGAAGCAGGGCTTGATTGATAATGATAGAGAGAAACCCAGAAGAACCTTCAACCGTAACAACAATACAGGCACCAGCAATGCCGCAAATGCTAGAGCTTCAAAAGTAAGCATGGTCACCAACATTCCCCCTCCAAGACCCATGGCAGCTACACCTTTTTCCGGCGCGTCGAGAAGCAACACACAAACCACCAAATACCAACCTCAAGGCCAAAGAACCTTCACCCCATTATATATGCCCATGTCCAAGGCTCTAGAGGTATTAATCAGGAAAGGGCACTTAAAGCCCCTAGAGCCGAGGCCATTGCCAAATCCACTCCCTACCTCTCATAACCCGGCAAAATACACCGCATATCACCAACAACATGGTCACGACACTGACCAATGTTTTAGATTGCGTCATGAGATTCAGGATCTCGTTGACAAGCAGGTGATTGTGCCTCCAAAAAAAGCCAATGTCACAACAAACCCTCTCCTACCGCACAACCAAGCTCCACCCCCCAAACGTATCAACTTTATCCAGACTGGGGTCGTGTCTTACGATCCTAGCATATATATTACCCCGTCCCACCTACCCAAGCCGGAGATGCTCCTTCCTGACTGCACTGACTTGTGCATGTTAGATATCTCCAGAACCCAACCTGAACCAATGGTGGTGACTGGCGAAAATAGAACAGGGGAGATTTCAAGGCAGAATGGGATTGTTGAGTCAGAATCTGAGGAGGTATACAGTCCGAGTGACTACATTCTATCAGTAGGCCAGGTTGGGCCAAATGTGAAATTGCTGGCAGGGACAGAGCTTTGTGTGATACAGGGGGATGAATTTGGTCAGAGGATAGATGACTTGGCAGCTTTGGAGGAGGATTTTGCTAACCTCCAATTTTCTAATGAACAAGATCCATAGGGCATGGTAGTCAACTGGTCAGATTTTGAGGAGTCAGCAGAGGTCACCGGGTGGCTTGATGACCTACCAGATGTTGTCAACGAAACTTAGTTGGGACAGGGCCCGGCAGGGGCAAGAACATCAATTGTGGCCGGAAGGGCCGAAAATCAGAATGCATCGCCGGAGAGCGTCGGTGCTAAGAATTTCACTCAGGATCTGGGCATTTTGAATACAGGAATTATTGAACAGCCAGTCGTACTGACGCAGTTGGAACAAGAAAGATTTAGGGATTCTGAGAGAATCAGGAAAGCTAAAGCCCTCATGGGGACTGAAAGTGCCGTGTGCACGGGTACAGAGAATGCTGCGAGCATGTGGACGAAAAGTACTACGGGCATAATTGTACCGGAGCCAGATAGGGGTCTGTTGGCTGCCAATTGAATGTGGTGGGAGGACGATGATCTATGTCTTGCCCACACGGATGAGGATTGGGGGAGCAACCAACCAGACGATACCTGGTACATCGGCGAAGTCGATCATATGACTATAAGCGGGCGGTATTTCAAGCCCCCACATCTGGATCAACCAAAGGCATCTGGGAAAGATAAGGAGACGGAGAAATAGAAAGAGAAGCAACTCGAAGAAGAGGCTGTACTGAAGCAGTTGAAAAAGATACAAGCAAACATCTCCATCTGGGGACTGCTTATGGCATCGCGAGTGCATCGACAAGCTGTCTTATCGGCCATGGACAAGGCCAAGCTCTCAAATGACACCACGCCCGAACAGCTAGTGGGCTTAGTTTTTTCAGGAGGGGCTACCCCGATGTTGACTTTCTCCGACAAAGAATTGCCACCTGAGGGTGCAAACCATAACAAGCCACTCTACATCTCTTTGGAGTGCAGAAACAAATGGATACCCGTGGTGCTCGTCAACACAGGGTCCGCCATCAATGTGTGCCCGGCAAGAACTGCATATGCAATCGGTTTAAAGACCGCGGACTTTGTGCCGACAGCCCAGGTAATTCGGGCATATGATAACACAAGCTGGGAAGTAATGGGGACAGTGAAAATTCAGACCAAGGTTGGGCCGGGACAGCACGAGGTAGACTTTCATGTCTTAGAAGTTCCTGCGACCTCAATCTACTTTTGGGACGGCCGTGGTTGCACCAAGTAAAGTCAGTTTCATCCACCTTGCATCAGATGGTGAAATACCCCCATGGGAAGGGAGTAGCCATCGTTTTTGGGAATTCATCGATCCATCCACCGCCGGAGGTGTCTACACCAGTCTTGGAAATTGAGCACGGTCTGGCGGATGTGTTCTTATCCGGTTTCACTCTGGCTGAGGCCTGGGTCGTGCAGAATATTTTGGCTGTTAATGAGGGGGTGTATGTTAGTGCTCAATCAGTATACCTCATGAACAAGCTTCAACACATCCCCAGGATGGGATTGGGAAAGAGCGGCCGGAAGGGCGTTGCAGCGTTGGCCGAAGTGCCACACAACCCACATACCTTTGGTTTGGGCTATCTGCCCACCAAAGAGGAATGGGTGAGAAAAGGTAGGGAGATGGCTGGGAGAGCAAGAGCAAAGAAGGCATGGAAGCCATATGAGTTAATGCACCGACCCATCCTGGGTACCCTAAACGGACGCTTTGTCCGGGAAGGGGAGGACTTTCTGTTTTGTGGCTTCCCAGAGCCGTGGATAAACGAAGAGAAGTGCCGTGTGCCGAGGTTTGAGATTTTCTTTGACCTACAGTTATCCGGGGATGACGTTGCCGAAGAGTAGACAGACCCATTAGCTGAGGCTGAGCAGAGCAAGAAAGTGGGGTCTGAGGACGCCGAAAGTGAAATGGGGGTAGCGCTGGCATGCCTACTTTCAGATCCTCCGACTGAACAGAAGTGATTGGGAGATAACTTCTCGGTATGCGTGATCAAGAATGAAACGACTGCGGGCCTACCAGCAAACATTTTGGATGCATCTATCGCACCCTCTCTTATTTGGCAGTATGAAGAGGGATTTTTGTCAAGCAGCACCGGGTCAGGTAGTGAGTCAGAATCTGATTCCACCGAGTCTTGTGAGTCGGAATCAGGTTCCAACTCGACTGAGTCTGAGTATGGTATTCCTGGCGATGATAACCCGGATATTACAGTCTTGTCCAGGGCGTCTTTTTCTTTCTCGTTTGAGTCTATTGTAATCGAAGAATCGGACGATTTGGAAATGCTTAATGAGAATGCTATGGCTGTGGTTTCTGAGTATTTTTCTGTGCCTTTGGTTTATTGCTTGAATCAGGACTTTCAAAATTTTGATAAAAACGGCGAGAAAGAAATTCCTCCGATTTTGCACCACTTAATTGATCAAGAGCAGGAACGATTTGTTAAAATTTTAGTTGATGAAATCACTACGGTGAATATTGGTACTGAGAAGGACCCACGATTGGTCCAGATCGGGTCCACGTTGTCTTCGGAGGAACGCGAGCGCTTAGTCGCTTTATTAAAAGATTTCAAAGATGTTTTTGCGTGGTCCTACGAAGACATGCCTGGAATCGATCCTGAGATTGTACAGCACCGGATCCCTCTTGACCCCGAGGCCCAACCTGTTAAACAGAAACTCAGGAGGATCCACCCAGACTGGGCTCTCAAGATTAAGGAAGAGGTCACCAAGCAAATTGACGCAGGGCTCCTGCTAGTATCCGAATACCCGACTTGGTTGGCCAACATAGTTCCGGTGCCAAAGAAGGATGGCAGGATCCGGGTGTGCGTGGCTTTCAAGGATTTGAACAAAGCTAGTCCGAAAGACGACTTCCCCTTGCCGCATATCGATGAGTTAATGGACTTCACAGCGGGCATGCTTTGCTTTCGTTCATGGATGGATTTTTGGGCTACAACCAGATAGTGATGGCACCTGAAGATTGGGAAAAGACTACATTCACCACCCCGTGGGGGACTTATTGCTACAGGGTAATGCCATTTCGGCTGAAGAACGCTGGAGCTACATATCAACGGGTTGCGACCACAATATTGCACGACATGATCCACAAAGAGGTTGAGGTGTATGTGGACGACATGATTGTCAAACCCAAAGAAAAAGAGGGCCACTACACCGCCTTGCAAAAGTTCTTTCAAAGGAACAGAGAATTTCGGTTGCGGTTGAATCCTCAGAAGTGTACGTTCGGTGTTACAGCAGGAAAAATGCTAGGGTTTCTGATTACACAAAGAGGTATCGAAGTCGACCCTTCCAAAATCAAGGCCATCCTAGAAAAGCCACCACCAAGGACTGAAAAGGAGGTGCGAGGCTTTCTGGGTAAAGTGCAATTCATAAGACGGTTTATCTCAAAATTAACCTTGACTTGTGAACCACTTTTTGGCCTCCTGAAGAAAGGAAAGAAATTCCAATGGGATGGCCGATGCCAAGCTGCTTTGAACAGATCAAGGAATACTTACAGAACCCGCCCGTGTTGTCATCGCTAGAGCCGGGGAGACCGTTGATTTTGTATCTTTCAGTAACTGAGACTACGATGGGCTGCATGCTCGCGCAAGAATCAGAGGACAAAGTGGAGAGAGACATCTACTATCTGATCAAGAAGATGCTAGAGTATGAGGCTCGCTACACACCATTGGAAAAGGCTTGCTTAGCTTTGGTATGGGCTACCAGGAAGCTGCGGCACTACCTGTTAGCTCACTCCGTAATGTTGGTTTCACGACTAGATCGCATCAAATATCTCTTTGAGAAACCAGCACTTACAGGTAGGCTAGCTCGTTGGTTGCTGTTGCTTTTCGAATTCGATCTGAAATATGTGACGCGCAAGTCAGTCAAGCGAAGAGCAGTAGCAGAATTGTTAGCCGATCATCCAGTGGAAGGAGGTGAAGCAGTTGAGCACTTATTCCCAGATGAAGCCATTTTGCATATCGAAGACGAAACTTGGGCGATGTACTTTGAGGGAGTGTCAAACCAGTACGGGTATGGGATAGGGGTGTTACTGATAGCACCTGACAATTCCCGTATCCCTCTAGCATTTAAACTCCGATTCAAAGTCTCGAACAACGAAGCAGAATATGAGGCATGCATTGCTGGTCTAGAAGCAGCCCTGGAACTAGGGGCAAAATGGCTGGACGTCATCGGGGACTCGAACCTTGTTGTGTCTCAAGTAAAAGGAGACTGGAAGGTCAAAGAGGAAAAGATGATAATGTACCATCAGACCTTGGATCTGCTGATTCCTCGGTTTGAGAAGCTAAACTTCACTCATCTACTAAGAGAAAACAACAGATTTGCAAATTCACTAGCAACTCTATCTTCCATGATAGACATCCCGTTTGGGGTCCAGATGCGTCCGGTCATTATCGACCAAAAATTTGTGCCGGCTTACGAGTCGATTGTTACTATAGACGAGGTTCAAGATGAGAACCCCTGGTATTACGACATTTGGAATTTCTTGCAGAAGGAAGCATATCCACTAGGGGTAAATGCCAATGATAAAAGGGCAATCAGAAGAATGGTCGTTCAGTTTATCATTTGCGAAGGTAAATTGTATAAGAGAGGTCATCTGGGAATGCATAAGCTGTGCATTGAAGCTAAAGAATCAAAACGCCTGATGGAGGCCATCCATGGAGGAGAATGCGGTGGGCATATAAACGGGGTAATGCTAGCACGAAAGATCCTCAGACAAGGTTATTATTGGTCCACCATAGAGGAGGATTGTATCGGCTTTGTTTGGCGATGCCACAAATGTCAGATCCATGCGAACCGCATGAACATTCTACCGTCGAAGCTGTACATTATGACTTCGCCATGGCCATTTTCAGTTTGGGAAATCGATGTAATCGGGGCTGTCACTCCGAAGGGGTCGAATGAGCATGAGTTCATCCTAGTCGCAATAGATTATTTCACGAAGTGGGTTAAGGGCCAATCTTATGCGGTATTGAAGGCGTCGCACGTTGCAAAGTTTATCAGAAACAACATCATCTGTCGTTATGGGGTCCCAAACGAGGTCATTTCAGATAATGGTTCCCACATCAAGAAGGAAGTGATTGACTTGTTGGAAAAATACAACGTGGCTTTTCATAAGTCATCCACATATCGGCCGCAAACCAATGGACCGGTTGAGGCCGCCAACAAGACATCAAGCACATACTGCAGAAGATGGTAGAATCCTACCGGGATTGGCCAGATAAGCTTTCGTTTGCTCTGTGGGGTTACCGGACGTCAATTCGAACTTCTACTGGGGTGACTCCATATTCATTAGTTTATGGGATGGAGGGCGTTCTACCTATTGAAATTGAGGTTCCGTCTTTGCGAGTACTGGCTGAGTGTCAGATAGCCGAAGCAGATTGGCAGCAGAGCAGATTTGAGGAACTCATGCTCTTTGATGAAAGAAGACCGAAAGCACTGTACCATGTTCAAGGTTATCAGCGCAGAATTGCTCGGGCTTTCAATAAGAAGGTTAAGTCCAGGAATCTAAAAGAAGGAGATTTGGTGCTCAAAGACAACCGAGCTCCCATTCATGACCCTAGGGGCAAGTTCAGACCCAATTGGACTAGTCCCTACACCATTAAGTCTATCTGGTCAGGTGGAGCTGTGGTTCTAATGGACCTAGATGGCCTAGAGTTCTCACAGCCGATCAACATGGATAAGTTGAAGAAATATTACCCCTGAGAGGCTCGCTAGGCTGAAAACCCGAAAGGGCGACCTAGGCAAAAGTCAGAGCACAAAAAATTTGAAATTATAAAAACTGAGCTCGCAAGGTTGAAAACCCGTAAAGGGCGGCCTTGGCAAAAGTTAGAGCGTAAAAGGAGAGTGAAAATACTCGAGTGAACCCGAGCCTGAACTACGTAAGGCTTGATTACCATCTTTGGGATACTTAGGCAACTTCATCCTGAAGTTCAGCCACTAACTTTTCACCGATCAACTTTGTCCATTTGATCATCTCGGCCATCTTTGTCTATTTAGCATTCAAGAGTTCGGTTATGATCTCCGGTGCAGTGCTTTTCAGACTAGGGGCAACTTTCCGTTGTTGTGCAGTGCCGCGGTACTATTCAGACTAGGGGCAACTTTCCAGTTGCTAGGATCCGAGGTTGTGCATCTCAGTGATAGATTTTAGGCGTGTCCAATTCTGATCCACATCGAAAATGGTTTTGAAAAGTTTTAATAAAAGTTGACTTTGTTCAAAATTAATCTTTTTACAACTTAGACGATTCTTGGACCAAAGCGGAAAATTTTCAGTACCTACAATCTTCAATTTCATTGATTGCAATACAGAGTTCTCCTGCTCTTGCATACAAATTGAAATTTCTTTTTTCTTACATTCATAACGAAAACTTGAAAGTACTAATAAAGCAATAAATCCGGGGCATAGATAAGTCAGGTGTCCATGCACCCCCTCCCAGAGCTGGTTGAAGCCTCTGATGCCAAGCTGGGCCCAATCTGTGCCTCTTCATTGAGCCAATCTATGCACTCATTAGACAAAGTGCAATTGAAAGTAGGAGCGGGGGCCAGGAGTTCTCTAGTCCTCCACGCTGTGGTGTACCGAGCAAGCAACACACCTCGAACTGGGAATGCAACTGGGTACTTTATTCCCTCTGGCGGGCAAATCTGATCATGGCCAAACTGGCGCTAGAATCGAAAAGGAAAGTAGAACACACAGTGTGTCATGCCAATCAATTGAATCCTAGGTTGACGGGTCATGTTGTAACTCATTGCTGGCAGATTAAGCCAAGGGTAGCGCCAAGCGATGCAGTTTGCAGAAAAACTGCACATCCAGTTGTACCACCACCCCTCATCCAGGGCATCGACCAAACGTTGTCGGAAAAAGTAGCCGCGAGCTGAGTATGCTGGGCAAGACTCCACAATCTGTAGCTTGTCCATCAACCACACCTAGGGAGGGATGAAAATTGAGAGAATAAAGAATAGAGAGATGTACGATGAGAGAAAAGAAATAAAAGGGTTTTGTGAGGAAAATTGAGCCTGAGGGCCGAGCGATGTGAGCCATACATATGTGAGATTGGGTGGGAAACATTACATACAATAGTAGTGGGCTCCCCGCAAACTTAGCCGTCTCCCGGTGATGAAAAGCGTCTAAACCCATCAATGTCTCAGCCAATGTCATGGCGATGCAGCTCTTGCCCTCCTTCAAACCTTGGGCAACCCCGATCAACCGGACACTGAATCCACCGGAGCCCGGGGCAAGCAAGAAATGAGATAACAAGCATAGGCAAAGCGCGTGTCGCCGATAGCCCTGCCAGTGATGGTCGCCGCGGTCACCAGCATCAGAAAACCAGTGAACCAAGCTTGGGATGTCCAGCTCCCCATCGTGAACCAATGATCGAGCATCATGCAAAGTGAGGCCGCACATTCGTCCTAGGGCTTGGACGTGGCCAAATCGGAGTTGAGGCAAGATCTCCTCATTGAGCTCGGATTCCATCAAAGCTTAGAAATCTTCGAAAGTAGGACACATCTCTTGCCCGCTAAAACTAAAGACGTGTGTTACCGGGTTCCAAAACCTTGCCGCGGCATGGAGGAAAGGAAGATGCAGCGGAGTACGGCCCAACATGAATAGTGCATTCAAGCCGAAGCCCCGGAAGTTCAACTTTTCCGAGCCATCTAGAGAAGCAATCCAAGCTGTGAGATTTTGGACAAGGAACGCCTCCATTTTGGTGCAAAACTGAGATAAAATGGATGAACCACTGGGACTTTTATAGAGGATAAGGCACTGTTCGGGGGACACGTGTCAACAATTTGGTGGTTGCCAAGCTAGGTGGTCGGTTGACCACCTTTTCTGGTAGGCCGACCACCCCTTTGGTTTCTAATAAAAAAAACTGGTCAGCCAGCTCCCTCTGATGGTCGGCCATGAAGAGAAGTGGGGCTTTGGTCTTGTCATAGCCTCTAGAAGAAGGTTCCTAGCATTTCCATGCATTGGGAGTGTTGAAGGTGCGAGTTTTCCTCTGTTTCGGATGCGTTCCGTCACTCTGATCGTCCGAAATGCATTTTGTTTATCGAGTTGTTGTTGAGTCTTGCTTATCGAGTTGTTGTTTTGCTTCTCGAGTTGTTGCTTTGATTATCGAGTTGTTTTGTTTATCGAGTCTTGTTTATCGAGTCATCGAATTTCGTATGTTGAGTTGTTACTCTTTGTTTACTCAACGTTGTTTTGTCTTGCTTATCGAGTTGCAAACTTGCTAAGGTTTTGTTATTTCTTAGTAAGTTAATTTGTTTAGTTTGTTGAGTCGTTTCACTACCTGACTTGGCAATTTTAAGTGCACAATTCCATTCAATCTCATTTTCGTGCAAAATGATGCGATGCAATGCTAAGAACATAAAATGCAACACTTTTTCAAAAAGTTGTTTCATTCCATCATGCTTCCTTTGTTACAACATTTTACAACCGGGGTACAAGTTTTACAGAAAATAAAACTGCCTAATAATGTACAAATGGGCTACAACTACTAGGAAAAAAGGCAAATAAAGCAGGAATAACTATCAAGCACAGGAGTAAGAGGTCCTCTTCGTCCTCGTCTGCGGAACAACCTCTGCACCATCATCATCATCAGAATCGGAGTCGCCGCCCTCGAAATCCTCCTCGGCATCATCTCCACTACCGGAATCGGAACCAGAGTCATCCTCTCTGCTAGCGGATGTCTCTGACTGGGGATGTGCAGGCTCCTCCTCCTCGCTGGACTCCTCCTCTACAACAGGTGCTCTGCGTCTGCCTCAGCCGCGAGTCGAACCCCCTCTCCCAGCTCTCCGAGGAGGCCTGGATGGCCCGGCCTGTGGCCCAGTATGTAGTGGAGGCTTCTGAAAAGAAAGAGCGCAATTTGAATACATCAGCCAAAGTATGTATATCAGATGCAGATACAAGAAAACTACGAAGGGTGGGTGTATGCAGATACAGTACATAAATGTGGTGTGTGTTAGATGTGCTCTACACATACAGTCAATCAATGCAGTGAAATATTCAAGTTCAATAGGTCATCAGAAGTATAATAAATGCAAGAAAATTAAAGAGTACCGGGACACCGATGATGGACAACTGCGTCTCTCTCCGCAGGACCATGCCCTCGAGTGAGGCCACTAACCTGAGTAACCCCTCCGTCTACTCCCTGGTAGGCTGCAGATACAAGTTCAAGTCATCAATGAGTAAATAAATGCCTGAGTACCTTAGTGGTAAACGAAAAGCAGTGGAACATACCGGTGGTGAGTCAGGATCACTGACGTATCAGTGATCGGGCATAGGGGGCTCTATCGGAATCGGGTAGGAAGTCCCGTATCGCCATCCTGTCAACTCAGTCGGGATATCTGGCCATCCGACCTGATGATACGTCGGGGGAAACGGGGGAACCAGTCCAGCCCCACCTCTAGATGTCTGTAGCCTGAGCTCGACTCGATGATGGCATGCCAGCAGACCTCCTCGTGGTAGTACGGACGCTTGTCAATGGAGGCATCAAGTATGTATGGCGGTAGGTCGCGTACTCCCCCTCCTCCAAATGCAGAAGTACATCAGTGCCCATCATAGCCGACTCAACATCCTGGGGAGTGAGCCCCTCAGTCGACTGCATATCGACCGGACGTGCTGTGGGGACACTCTGCTCGGGTAACCCATAGTCTGACGCATGAAGCGGTCCCCCAGAAACCAGGCCCTACCAACGGGCCACTTAAATAAGATCCTGTACCGGGCCACCCCCCAGCAAGCTGAAATCGGGTATTTGCACCCAAGGGCACCCAGGGATGCCATGTGATCTGCGGATAACCAATGCATAAGCCGATTAGAAATCATAAATGTGCAAGATGAATTAAAGATGAAAACATGGAGAACTGAGAGTTCTGAATTACCTCTGTCGGCCGCACTATGTCAAAATACTGCCACAGGTAGGGCAAAGTCTCCTGGGCCCTCAGCCGGTACTGGCCCTCGAATACAAGCGAGTAAGGGATCATGAGAGGCACCACCACCTCGAGCTCCGGGGCCAGCGTCGGAAAATACGCGAAAATTCATAGCTGTGGAAAACAGGGTAATAGCCATCAGAATACAGGATGCTGAGTGCAGAATCTAAGTACAGAATATACAGAGAATGCAGAATGCTGAGAGCAGAGTGCAAAGTACAGAATGTGAAGTGTGCCATGTGTGCAATGTACAAATAATGAAAGGCAGAAATGTAAATCAAGAGGGCAAAAAGTACCTCCCAGGCTCTCCAATAGCCGCCGACTATGTTCCCCCGTCCGCGGGAGGCCGCACTCATGTAGCAATAGAGGGTAGCCAAAGCCGGCGCTACCCCAGTCATACCGACTGACCTGTGATAGGTCTACCAGAGCACTCAGCAGATAGAGTCCGACGATATTCCCCCTATCGAAGAATAGAGTGGTCCCGATGAGGAACATCAAGAATCCTCGAGTGTACTGTGCTACCTCCTCGGGAGTCTCGGGCTCAGTCCCCCTGAAATGTGTGGAAAACCATGTGTATCGGACCCTGCCCGATGATCTGTCAACCGGTGGGCGAGCTCCCAATAGATAAGTCCAGACAGCCTCTCACTCGCCCATGTCCTCGTCGTAAGGGATCGGCCAGCCTCCCATGTCGAGGCCTGTCAGTATAGCAAAATCAAACGGGGTCATAGTTATGTCCCGGTGGCTGAAAAATTGAAGGAGTTGGTGGTGTCCCACCATCTCTCTACAAGCGTGCCCATCAACAACCTGCTAGCAGGATAGCGGGATATCCCTGTGCAGAAGGGTCCGAACCCTGCCTGGTCAACCCAATCACGAACAGCCTCCGGGAGCTCTGTATACCACTCTCTCGCAACGATTGAGCCATATCCTCGTGTAATACGGGAAGACACCTGCATTCATAATGAACATATTCAGTTTTGGAATGAAATGAATAAGCTGCGTGCAAATGAAATGTATTAAGCTGTGTGCAAATCAAATCAGATACAATGCTGTGAGCTGCGTGCAAATACAAGTGTGTGCTGTGGGTTCACCTCAAATTTGAGCTGTGTGTTCAACGTCAAGTGTTTGAGCTGTGTGTTCAGATTTCAAAATCAGTGGGCTGTGTGTTCATCTCAAAGTTCGAGCTGTGTGCTCGACGTCAAGTGTTTGAGTTGTGTGTTTCAGATTCCAAAATCAGTGGGCTGTGTGTTCAGCTCAAAGTTCGAGCTATGTGTTCGACGTCAAGTGTTTGAGCTGTGTGTTCAGATTTAAAAATCAGTGGGCTGTGTGTTCATCTCAAAGGTCGAGTTGTGTGTTCAACGTCAAGTATTTGAGCTGTGTGTTCAGATTCCAAGATCAGTGGGCTGTGTGTTCATCTCAAAGTTCGAGCTGTGTGTTCAACGTCAAGTTTTTGAGCTGTGTGTTCGAATTCCAAAATCAGTGGGCTGTGTGTTCATCTCAAAGTTCGAACTGTGCGTTTCAGATTCCAAAATCAATAGGCTGTGTGTTCATCTCAAAGTTCGAGCTGTGTGTTCGACGTCAAGTGTTTGAGTTGTGTGTTCAGATTTCGAAATCAGTGGGCTGTGTGTTCATCTCAAAAGGTCGAGCTATGTGTTCAACATCAAGTGTTTGGGCTGTGTGTTCAAATTTTAGAAATAGTGTGTGCCGCATGTTCACAATCAAATATGGGTTGCGTGTTCAGAAATTCAAAGTTTGGGCTACGTATTCAACTCTCAACAAGTGTGTGCGGCGTGTTCATAATCAAATATAGGCTGCGGGTTTTAGAAATTCAAGTGATTGAGCTATGTGTTCAAGATGCGAAAAAGAATACTGTGTTATAGACTAAGTATTCAGGACAAGCTGTGTGCTAGGATGAGCAGAAGTATAGTGTGTGAGTGTGTTCAGAACGAGCAGATAAGCATTCATAGCAAAAGCATGAAATGCACGAAAAATGCAGAATACATTGCAGAAAATGTAAAAGTGAAGTACATACCTCCCGTGCCTAATAGGAGAGGTGGGACTCCAGCTCCCGCAATAACAAATCTACAGGCGCTCGCTCGTCAAAATCAGTGAAGTGGTAGAAAACTGCCCGAGAGAGGATATGCGTCGGAGGGTCGTACCTCTGGGGAATAAAGGGGCGAATCCTCGGAGGCAAAGACATAATGTCTAGATTGCCTCCGGCACCTGAAGGACCTCCGCCATGGAGGAAATGACCTGCCATTTCTAAAAATCTGCAAAAAGGAGCAAAAATGAGCAAAATGAGCCAAAATTAGAAAAAGTCAACAAAAGTCAACTCCCGAGAAAATCTTCCAAATGTTGAGACAAACTTACCTCAAGTGGTGAAAATGAGGAAAAGAGCTCCGAAATCAAAATCTAATCGGTTCAAAGTGAAGAAAACTTAAAGATTTCGCGAAATAACTTTGCGTGGGGCGTTGGAAAACACGTATAGAGCGCAGATCTGAGAGGGAAAATGCTCTAGGAAGTGAGAGGGACTGATTTCGGACTTAGAGTTGTGAGCAAAAGAGCTTTGGCCGAGTGTATTTAAAGAAACAAGTGTGAAAGTACCAAACTGCCCCGGATTTGGGCTAAGTGGTCGGCCGACCACCTTTTCTGGTAGGCCGACCACCCCCCTTTACCAAACCTAGTCGGTGGCCTCCAATAGCCTCCAAACCTGGTTGGTGGTGTTCCTAAGGTGGTCTCCAAGGTCACTTTGAACTCTCTGCAAATTTTGGTAGTGATCGGAGTCTCTGGCACTCGAGAAAGCACAAGAAAAGTGCACTTTTCATCGTGAAATCCCTCCACGGAAACTTCAACCCCAACTTTTGACGCGTGTTTCATTGTTACTCGTCAAGAGCGAGGTGTATCCTTTTTGAATATGTTTTGACCCTTCCAGGAGGTAAACCGGAGGCCGTGATTTAGTCGCCCTTGTCGAAACTTGCATTTCTTTGCTCGTTGTTTTGTGTCAAATATGCATTCGAGTTTGCACTTATCCTGCATTGTTATGTACGTCACTTGCATTCTCATGCACACCACTTGCATTGTTGTGCACGTTTCATTGGTATTGTCATGCCTCCATGCTTAACTTGCGTTGTCACGCACGTTTCTCCTCGCATTGCGATGCACTTTCTCATCGGCACCATGTTCGTTTGCGTTCGATATAGCGTTGAACATATGTTGCTAACTATGTTGTGCTTGTTAAGTTTCTCTTTCTTGCAAGCACGATATTGTATGTACGGTTCATTTGAGGCTGGTGTGACCAGACGAACCGCGCAAGTATTGTATCATCTCCGTGTGAGACGTAGCGAGAATTGTGATTCTCTTACATTCTTACTGCATGAAATGTAGTTTTGCTTTGCATTCTTGCTTAAAACTATTGCATTTATTGTGAATATTTGCTTCATTACAGCTCGCTGCTTTGCATTGTCATGAGTTGCGTTCGGCTTTTTGCATATCATTTTGCATTTTGCCCACTGCCTGTGGGCATGCCTGTGGGCACATCTTTGTTTATCTCGCCTGTTTGTCTAAGTCTTCGGCCTTGTCAAAAATGGGTCGTCTCTGGGCTTTGATATTCACTCCCGTCACTTATGACTTTCGAGTTCTGTCAAGGAGGGGCAACTGTAGACACCCCATTTTTGACCGACCTTAAGACTCAGACGTCGCCAATTGAGCACTCGGTGATTATGCATATTGTGCTCGTTCTGAGGTTTCGGAGTCTTGGCTGAGAGCCTTGCCTCCAGACTTCGGGGCTCTTTTGTGCTTTGCCTCAGTTTGCGAACCAAGCCCAGTTTTCTCTGTTTTCTCTTCCTGAAGGGAGGGAGACGTCTCGTAGACCATCTCTCAGTGGCCGTAGGTTACATTTCGTGGTCGTAGGCCATTTTTCCCGTTTGGAGATCAGTTTTCGATTTTTCAGAGCCGTCGGCCATGTGCCTCGGTTCGGAACCGCTTAACACACCTTGTTTCCTCTCTTTTGAGGGACACTATGGCCCAAGAGACCACCTTCGTGGTTGCACGCCACTTCTGGTACCTAACAGCCTGTTTTCGGGGCCCCACGCCGCGTGTTTTGCCCCCCGAACCCTCGTTTTGCATCGGTTAGGGTTCATTTTTGGTATGGACCCTATTTTCATTGTTTGGGAGGTGGTACTATAGTAGGAGACCAGCAATTCTTTTGGAAATCATTTTCTCTCTCCTCCAGCCGATTTTCTTGACAGAAAGCTGGTTTTCCTCACTTTTGGGCCATAATTTTTGGTCTCCTATACCACCATTGTGTTGTACTTATCTGGGAGGCCACCAATATGGGTAGGCCGACTAGTTTTTCATCCTGACCCTTTTGAACCTTGCTAGAAAGCTGGTTTTCCTCTCCCCTGGGCCACAATTTCTTGTCTCCCACCGTGCAGCTGTATTCTACTCATCTGGGAGGCCACCTTTCTGGTATGGCTGACCAGCATTTCACCTTGACCCTTTTGACCCCTGGTCGGCCGACCAAAGGAAGTGGTCAGCCGACCACCTTGGCTGGTCGGCTAGCCTTCAGCTTTTTGGCCTTCCTGAGTGCAACACAGTTGTGCCAGCTGTGAAACACTTGACCCTTCCTCCGGGATTTTGAGCCTTTTGTTTGTCTTCTTACGGAAGATTTGATCCTTTTGCATAGCTTCAAGGAGAAGCTTGACCCTTTTGTCAAGCTTCTTGAGGAAGCTTGACCCCTTTGGTCTAGCTTCCTCAAGAAGCTTGACCCTTTCTTGAGGCTTCTCCAAGAAGCCTTGGCTCTCTTCCTCTATAAAACAAACCTTCCCTCTCCATTTGCAAGGGTTAGAAAATTTAGCCAAGGCACATACATACTCTCCTCCATATCTCTCTCATCCAAGCTCAAATACTCCATTGTTCTTGGACATTACACCACACCTCCTAGCACAACATCTCCACTATCCATCCAAGCACCTTGGCACTATTTTTCAGAGGTTGAAGGCTCACCTTCTTGGTCCAGAACTTGCTGCATTGCTGTGCTACAAGGGTAAGTCATCATTTCCCCCATTTTTGCATTATTTTGCTTCATAACTTAGTCCTATTCGCAAATATTTTTGGGTTTCATCTTAAACTGAAAAGTGTCTTATTTTAAGCTCCTCTTGAAGTTTGTTTAAGGATACTTTTTTGTTTGAGGTCATCTACCTCCTTGTATACTCCATCCCTCTTTGTAGGCTTATTTTGATTCCTATCTTCGCCTTACTTGAAAGCATTTTCAAGATTTGTCATAAACTGAAAAGAGTCTTATTTTAAGTCCCTCTTGAAGTTTGATTAAGGGCATTTTTCTGTTGGGGGTCATCTACCCCCTTGTATGCTTGTTTGCATCTTGTTTTGAGCCTTGCATCTAGGCCTTTGTTGCATGCTTTGTTTGGCCTTCTAGCCACTGAAATCTAGTGGATTTTTAGTGGCTATCACACTATTTTGAGAGCCAAAATCAGAGGGGGGTGACCCCCTCTCTCCTTGTCTTGTTTGTTGGCCCTTTTGGCCTTCCAAAGGACCCCCATTTTGCATGCTTTGAAGTCTTGTTTCAAACCATTATTTGTGAGTTTTTAGGTCTGCCGTAACTCTGTCCAGAGCCCCTTCGGCCATATCTAGTGTCTATCATGCATGTGTGGAGCAATCCTCCTCAAGGCCTTTCAAAGGGGCTTTCATTTGCATGCTTCATTGACCCATTCCAGGGCCTTTTTGGTGGGTTTTAGGACCCTCATAACCTATTTCCAGAGTTGGTTTTTCCATTTGGTGTGTCCTTCATATTGGTGTGGAACAACCCCTTGCATGGCCCTCCAAAGGAGCCCATCATTTTTGCATGCATTGACTGAGTTTCAGCGGTTATTTGGGCATATTTTAGTATACCATATTGCTATTTTTGGCTGGTTTGGTAACCTCTCTTGTGCTTCATATATATGTAATGTAAACCATGCTTACTACCCTATGTTGCATTTTGTTTTAGCCCATCATGTTAGCACTTTTTGGCCATGCTTAGAACTTATTTGGTGCATGTTTAGGACTGCCTTGGCTCTATTTTCATGCCTTATGGTCAATTAATGCTTGCTTTGCATACTTGTGGTTCAATGCATTTGCCTAGTTTTGAGTTTCGGGGCTTATTTCGTGCATTGGGTGACATGTTTCCATGATTTGGGACCATTGAGCATCTTATTTCAGAGCGGGAAACTGCATGTTTGTATGCCATCTTTCATCCTTTGCCATGCTTTGGTAGAGTGGCATTTGATGCCTTAGGATCGGTCCCTTGCATCGTGCATGTTTGCATGTGTTTCGGTTGTCTCATTTCCATCATATGGCCACTGATGTGAGTGTGGCTGAGGTCCACTCATATTGGTGTAAGTCCATCTTGCATTTGTATATGCCATTTAGTTTATGTACGCATGATAGTCTTCGTAAGTGCATTGTGTATGTCATGTTATGTCACGTGCATTGTGTATGCCATGTCACAATGTGTTGTGCATGTTATGTTGTTTTAGGCATTGTGTACGCCATCTCATTTCCTTGCATTGCATATGCTAGGTTGTTAGTCGCATTATGTATGCCATACGGTTCATAGCATTGTGTATGTTAGTAGCATGTTTGCATCTCATCCTTGCAGGTTTGCATGGTTAGGTCGCATTGCATTAGGATTGCATGCTAGTTGCATTTGTGCATGTCATGCATATTGCATTGTGTTTGGTGTAGAAGTTACTCCAAACACGGGAAACGAGGGGCGTTTCGTACTCAAAGTGACGAAACGTGCCTCAATTTCCGGTCGCCGACACTATTGACTATCCATGATAGACTTGTTGGCTTTACTTGCTTATATGTGCGTTCATGTCCCATTGAGTCGTGCAATTCGACTTCTCGGCCATCATGCATCGAAATGCATGATTGGTGGCACGAGGATCAAGGATTACATCCCCTTGAGCTTGTGCAAGGACGGGGACAGTGATCTTGTACACATATGTTAAAAATACATTGCCCTCTCTCTCTCTTGCCTTTGTTGCAAAAAAAACTTGAATCCAGGGGCAGAAAGTGGTCGGCCGACCAGGTTTTCTGGCAGGCCGACCACCTTTTTTGGTTCCCACCATAAAGGGTGGTCGGCAGGTGTCTCCCAAGCCAACATCTGGTCGGCAGCCTTCCCAGGGTGGAGTTTCAGCCTCTTGGAGCCTTGTGCAAATTTCTAAAATCAGTTGGAAACAAAGGCGAGATGAGACATCGCGATGGAATTTCCCGACGAGGCGACTCGAGCATGCATGCATCCATCGTCACCCAAAACAGAGCCGAGGCTGTCACATTCATGTAGTTTACATGCTTACTTAGCTAGTTTGTTAATTAGTTAATGTTGTGTAATAATTAGCTGTAGCTGTTATTTATTCGGACTGTATTATTTATTCGGACCCTCCGAGCGAGGGCACAATTGTAATAAGTGTGCGTGTGTGTGATGTATGTCTTCCAACCCCACGTCTTTCTCCCTTTTATTTATCAGCTTATGATGGTTAGATTAGGGCATGTTTCAATTCGCATACTTATGCTCGCATGTTTGCATTCATTTATCTGTCTTGCATGCACCGGGCTCGGCGCATCATACTAACTGCATTGTATTTCAATTCCAAGTTGAATACGTGTGTCAGTTGTTGCATTTCATATGCCATTCTCAGAATAGCCGAGCCTATTGTAGTTCCATTTTTGCATGTGTTGCATTAGGCATTTCAGCATACTTAGGATCATGCATGGATTTCTAACATAACTTTTGTTTTGGCTTGGAGTACTCGGTAAGTGTTTATGCTTTAGCATCCTTGCATGTGTGTGAGGGACTGCCATGATAGCATGCTTACCCTGAGGCTATGTGCTTATGTGATATACCTGCCTGAATGCTTGTGGGTGAAGGTTGGATTATCTGAATTGGAATAATGCATTGACTGTGAGTTTTAAGCCCACTAGATAGTGGCAAAACCATGTTTCCTAAGCCCACCCGAGGGTGGCAAAATTTGCATTTTTAGCCTACTTGCGAGTAGCAAACCGCTTTCAAAAACAAACATAAAATGTTTTGTTCCAATTCGGGCGATCCAGTCTACACTTGTATGCTGTGCGCATCACATAGTAAATCTAGGCTAATAACCGGAATAAGAACGCATAATGTTTTCAAAACTAGATATCATGGTTAGTAGAAACCGATCTTTGATCGGGCGAGCGGGGGTGCTCATGAAGTGACCTTCCCCAATCGTACCCAAGTTCCCGAGCCGAGGCAACTTTGGTGATGACGGACATGTGGCCTTAGGCAAACGAGTCAGGGTTTCCTGAATTCCCCAAAATAAAATATTTAGGTGGCGACTCTGTATCTGGCAAAACAGTCCATGTTTGACACTTCTTTCAAAAAAATATGTTTTTAAAAAACGATTTGCCTGATCTGGACTCTTTGATGATTCATCGGTCTTGCATTGCACTCTGCGAGATTAGATACAGGACCGTGACATTTGAGTCCGAAACTGTAGTGAGCACATATGAACAAAACGGGGGATTTCCCTCCCGGGACGTTCGGGGACGTCTACAAGTGCATATAGGTTTCTTGTGTACCCTAAATTCCTCAAAATAAAATATTTAGGTGGCGACTCTGTATCTGGCAAAGCAGTCCATGTTTGGCACTTCTTTCAAAAAATCTGTTTTTAAAAAAAAACGATTTGCCTAATCTGGACTCTTTGATGATTCATCGGTCTTCCATTGCACTCTGCGAGATTAGATACAGGACCGTGACATTTGAGTCCGAACTGTAGTGAGCCTAAATGAACAGAACGGGATTTCCATCCCGGGACGTTCGGGGACGTCTACAACTGCATGTTAATCATCATTTTCAACTTGTCATTTCAAGACCAAGCAATAACAACATGCTCAAGAACAAACACCACAGACATTCAACTCTTCCCTTTGCCATGGAATTTCTCATTTACATGCAAACATAGAAAATTTTCAATCATATCTGCCTTAAATCACTTTATCAAGCATAAATTTCATAAATTCTCCACATTTCTCTAAAATCCCCAATTTCTAGGGTTTCACCAAAACTATATTTTTATTCCATTTTTGAAAGGGTTTTACCCAAACAACACATTTCGAAGACAACCTCACTTGTACTCTAAATATTTGAAAAGAATGTTGAGAAACCCACTTCAAAATCCCTTTGGAGTTCATAACCCAAAAATCAAAAGTTTTAACAACAAGAAACAGTTCCAAACGAGCAAGGACTTGTAAAAAAGTATATATAACTCAAAGAAAATCTACATCTCAAATTTTTTGAGAAAAAAAGAGAAGAAACCCCCAAATTTGACGGCGTTGAAATTCGATCTCCACCGCACAAAACAAAGCCCTCGATTAACTCTCCAAAATTAATGAAGGATTTTGGGTCAAAACACCAATAGATTGGAAGAAATCAAGAGTTTATGGTGACGGGTGGAGGTTTATAGAGAGAAGGGACAGGAAAAGATTTTTTTAGAGAGAGAGAGAGAATTGTAAAAAGTGAGATACACTCAGTCCAAGGAGAAGGAAAGGAAAAAAATTCAGATCCAGCACTTTTCCGCACGTGCAGTATTGTCCCAGCACGTGCGGCTTGTCCTTTCCACACGTGCGGCTTCTACCCCCGCACGTGCGGCCCTTCTTTTCCAAACTTGCCCTCTCTCATGCAATTAAAGCAATAGCGAACAAGTAAAGGCCTCCCCTCTCCGCATAGGTGGCCTCATCTCCCGCACGCGCGGCCTTACTTCCATACGTGCGGCCCAAGCCCCAACACGTGAGGTTCTGCCACTCACCTAGATATTCCACTGGTTGAACCCAAGACAGCAAAAACTCAACCCGAGAACTAAATAAAACAAAACAAAATGAAATCTGAGAAAGATTTCAAGAATGGTGAGCCCAAACGGTCGACGAGACCTTAGATTAATTTTCGACACTCCTAATACGAGTAAGATAAGCACAATTAAAGGAGAAAGAGACAGATTATATACCTGAGGATCACAACCTCCCCTCCTTAGGAAATTTTGTCCTTGAAATTTAATCGAACCTCCTATCAACAAGCCCAAAGGGAAAATGACAACCCAACAATAAAAGAACTTCGAGCGACAATAACTACACTAGAGCAAATAGCGACTCAAAACAACCACAACTCAACAATAGCCCCGGAGATCTCTATCTCCACCAAAATCCACAACTATCATCATGGTCTCCATGTGCCGTAGCCATAATACTAATAACCAATGCAATAATCATAAGCTTGAATTTCAACGACATTTGCAAAAGTCTTACAACAATTCTCATGCTTAAAACAACACTATCACAACAACAAGTGCTTTAACAAATTAACACTTCACTCTCAAACACTAGAGAATATAACAATTTTAAACAACTAAGCCTTTTCAAATAAATCCAGATACTTGGAGCGGACTTACTCCTCCCGTTTCCATGTTGTTTCCTCAACCCCGTGGTGTTTCCACAACACCTTCACTAACGGTATAGTTTTGCCCTTTAACACTTGTTCTCGGATATCTAATATTTGGACCGGCCATTCTTCATATGAGGCATCCTCGTCTACCTCCAAATCAACCCAATCAAGGACATGTGAAGGGTTGGGTTCATACTTTCTACGCATAGACACATGGAACACATCATGAACCCCATCAAGTTGTGGTGGCCAGGCTAAACGGTATGCCATTTCCCCAATTCGCTCCAATATCTCAAAAGGTCCAATAAACCTTAGAGACAATTTCCCACTTTTCCCAAATCTCATCAAACCCCGTCTCCGTGAGATTTTAAGAAACACATGGTCACCAACCTCGAAAGATAACAATCGTCTTCCCTTATCTGCATAGTTCTTCTATCAGCTTTGGGCCGTAACTAACCTCTTTCGAATGAGAGCAACTTTCTCAGTCATATCTAGAACAATCTCCAGGCCCAACATCGGTGCATCACCGATTTTGTCTCAACAAACTGGTGATCTACAAGGTCGGCCATACAAGGCCTCAAACGGCGCCATCCCAATAATTGCCTGATAACTATCGTTATATGCTAACTCGATTAATGGCAAGTGCCTCTCCCAAGACCCCTTGAAATCAAAGACACAAGCTCTAAGCATGTCCTCCAAAAAATGAATGGTACGCTCCGACTGCCCATCGGTCTGAAGATAATAGGCGGTGCTAAAGGTCAACTTAGTTCCCAGCGCCTCTTGAAGGCGTTGCCACAAGGTAGTGAAACGAGGATCTCTATCCAAGACTATGGTCACAGGGACCCCATGAAGTCGAAATATCTCTCTAATGTACAACTCTGCCAAATGTTCAACTGAGTTGCTGGTGCGCATCGGAATGAAGTGCATAGACTTAGTCAACCTATTAGCAACCACCCAAGCGGCATCATTGCCCCGTTGTGTTCTAGGAAGCCCAACTACAAAATCCATGGTAACATGCTCCCATTTCCACTCGACTATCAGTAAGGGTTATAGCAAACTTGTTGGCTTTTGGTGCTCGGCCTTCACTTGTTGACAAATAAGGCATTTTGAAACAAATAAAGCGACATCACGCTTCATACCCATCCACCAAAACTGACGGCCAAGGTCATGATTCATTTTTGTGCCTCCCAGATGTACCGCAAGGCGTGAATGATGAAATTCTCGGAGAACCTCCTCTCTACAGGATTCTAGCGCAAACACACGGTCTAGATATCTCACACTCAAATCCAAGTGTATGTTCAAACGCTTCTCTTCTTTCTCATTGGAAATCCTCTCACGGATTGTCTCCACCTCATGATCACCCTGTTATGCCTCTATGACTTTACTAATCAGGGTGGGTTATGCAATCAAAGTAAACAAGGTAGCACCCTTGCTGGACTCACCCAAATGCAAATCAAATTCGCCGATATCGCCTAGCATATCCCATTCTCGAATGGCCACACTTGCCAAACTACTCATGGATTTCTGACTCAAAGCATCGGCCACTACATTGGCCTTCCCCAGGTGATAGTGTAACTCGAAGTCATCATCTTCCATAAATTCCATCCACCTCCATTGGTGTAAATTCATTCTTTTTGGGAAAACAAATACTTTAGACTCTTATAGTTAGAGAAAACTTCAAACTTCTCACCATACAAATAATGTCTCCAGATCTTTAAGGCAAAAATTACCGCCGCCAACTATAAATCATGGGTTGGGTAGTTCTTCTCGTGAGTTTTTAAATGTCATGAACCATAGGCCACAACCTTCCCATCTTGCATCAACGCACAACCAAGTCCATCCTGAGACACGTCACAATAAAATGTATAACCCAAGCCCCTTTGCGAAATTATCAAAACCTGTGCGGTGATCAACCTAGTCTTAAGTTCTTGGAATGACTTCTCACGAGTCTCGTTCCACACAAATTTAACACCCTTCCTTATCAACCTGGTTAGTGGTGCAGCTAGTCTAGAGAAATCTCTCATGAAACGACAATAATACCCAGCTAACCCTAAGAAACTTTGGATTTCAAAAACATGCTTAGGTTGGTCCCAATCTTGCACGGCCTCTATTTTAGAAGAATCCACCGTTACCCCATCTCCCGACACAACATGTCCCAAAAACTTTACTTCTGTCAAATAAAATTCACATTTCTCAAGTTTCGCATATAATTGGTGCACTCTAAGTAAGTCAAGCACAATCCGCAAGTGTTGTTCATGTTCCTCCTCGGAGGATGAATAAATCAAGATGTCGTCCACAAAGACCGCCACAAAACGGTCCAAAAATTCTGAAAGACTCGATTCATCAAGTCCATAAAGGAAGCCAGTGCATTGGTTAAACTAAAAGGCATTACTAAAAAATCGTAGTGGCCATATCACATGCGAAATGCCATTTTCTAGATGTCCTCCTTTCTAACCCTCAACTGGTAGTACCCCGACCTCAAGTCTATCTTCGAAAAGCAACTAGACCCTTTAAGTTGGTCAAATAGGTCGTCTATTCTGGGAAAAGGGTACTTGTTCTTGACGGTAACTTAATTCAGTTTGTGGTAATCAATACACAACCGCAAGGACCCATCCTTCTTCTTTGCAAATAGAATTGGTGCTCCCCAAGGTGATGTACTAGGGCGAATGAAGCCCTTGTCTAAAAGTTCTTCGAGTTGAATCTTCAACTCATGCAACTCAGCAAGTGCAAATCTATAAGGTGCCATGGAAATTGGTGTCATGCCAGTCACTAAGTCAATGGAGAATTCAATCTCCCGATGAGGTGGTAACCTAGTAAGATCTTTGGGAAAAACATCAGGGTATTCACAAATTACCCTTGGCAAATCATTCTGAACCATGCTACCCTCATAAGCTAAAGAAATGGCAAAGAGGAAATTAAGTCCTCCCCGGCCCTTAAGGTCAAACCGAGGAATTGAACCATCATTCTGATCACATAGAAAATAGAAGCAATCCCCAATAGGTGTACATACAGACACTCGATGGTGTTGACAATCTATAACAGCCCGGAAGTGTGACAACCAATGCATTCCCAAAATCATGTCAAAAGAATGCATTTCTAAAATGATGAAATCAAAAGAGAGTCGACGATCTGCGACCTCAATCTCGTAAGAGCGGCACACTAGCCACAATGTCACTCTACCCCCAACGGGGTGACTCAACCTACAAAGGAGACTCCAGTAATCAATCTCTAACCCCAATGTAGAAGCAAAAATAGTAGATATAAATTAATGTGACACACCCAAATCAATCAACACACCAGCCAACGAATTGAATAAAAAAAAATTACCTCTTAAAACAGAGGATCCCGGCATACACTCCTCCCTTTGGCCTCGGATCAACCTCCTCATCTCTCAATGCATAGGCTTAATGTACAGACTGAACTGAGGTGGCTCCTGTAACAACCCCAACCTCTGATTAGCGTTAATCCGTACTTAATTATGTCTAATGGTCATTTAGGAAGGATTTGGGATTAATTTACATGTGTATTGCATTATTTTTGTGTTTCTATCTATTTGCGATAAAATGACCTGTTTATGTCTTTGACTTTAAACTGCGAATTGAAAGCCTTAGCGGCGACCAATTCAGAAATTGATTTGTGTTTTATACTAGTAAGAATATATGTGATTTTATGGTAGGTTTAATTAAAATTTGATTTGGTTTGATTAAATTAGATTAAATAACATTAAATTACATTAGTTAAGTTTATTACCAAATTGCCATTGAGTGGCCCATTACCTAAGGCAACCTTGAGATTGATTCATACATTTGTTGCATCTTTTCATCATCCATTGAGAGACCAAACCGTGGGAGAGAGTAGGAGATAGGGAGAAAACTTAGTTTCAATAAGATTTTGCTTGGAAGTTGGAGGAATTATAGAAGAATTGCATAATTGAGCCTCCATACTTGGAATTGAAGACCAAAGGTAGGAAAATCATCTTTTTGATTTTGAATTTAAGTTATACCTTGCATGGTCCATGGTAAAATTGAAGATTAAAGTCAAGAATTGGTTTAAATGTTGAATTGAGTAGTAATTCATGCATGCATGTGCACATTATTGAGTTTTGAAGATGTTTTCATGAATTCCCCACATGCATGTCCATATTTGGGTTATAGTCCATGAATTCACCATGTTTTGAGCTCAAATCTTACATTTGTCATGTTTTAGAGCATTAGATTTCTAACGAACACTTGCATGCTAAGTTCCTGCATTATTCTTGAAGCTTCTTTGGATTGGGTGTTCAATTGTCTCACCTTTGGGCTTGATTTTACAAATGATCTTCAAAACATATTATATTGTTGGTTTTCAAGTGTTTTTCAAAAAATTGGCCCAAAAGGTTGAGTTTTGGTGCGTTGAATTCTTGGTTTGAGCTTTGAAGGCAAATCTGGAAATTTCAGATTTTGGCTTCCTCACTCGAGCGAAGGATTCCACGCTCGAGCGACCACCTTTTGTTCAGAGCTCCGCTCGAGCGAAGGAGTGCTGGCTCGAGCATAGATTGCAAGCTCTCAGGTTTTTGGTGCACGCAGACGCACGCTCGAGCGAAGAGGCCTACGCTGGAGCGAAGAGCTGTGTCTCACGCTCAAGCGAGCATCGAGCGTGGATTTTCAACAACCAGTACTTTTGCATTTTTACAGACCGCTCGAGCGAAGGAGTTTACGCTTGAGCGACCCCTCTGTTTTGGTAAGCTCACTCGAGTGAAGAAAGCCACGCTCAAGCGATACCCTTGTTTTCAACAAGTTTTGAAAAATGTTTTCCAAGGCATTTTTGCATCCTCATTCCATCCTAAACATTCCTAGGCCATGTTTAAGACTCCATAGTGAGGATTAAGGGTTAGAAACACATTAAGAGCCAACGAAGTAAATTATGTACGATTAGATTGTGTGTTTTAAGTGTGTGCCTGTTATGTGTTATGTAGGTCACGTGCCGCGTATGGTTTGACTAATCTACTTCGTCTGTCTGTCTCAAGGCCAACTGTGAGTAATAACTTAGTAAGGTTATGTTCAACTGTATCTGTTTTCTGTCTGATAAAATAAGATCTATTTTCCAAAATGATATGTTATGTACAATGAATGATTGTCCCATTTCTGATATGTATTCGTGACATCCTTAGCATCATGTGATATCTGTTGGCTGTTACCCAGTATCGGAGGTTCCTTTATTGAACTTAATCTGTCTGTACTCTGTTACCCGTACCGGAGGCTCCCTCACCGGGGCTCAGCGTATCTATTCTCTGTTACCCGGATCCGGAGGTTCCTTTATGGAATTGGTTATTAGTAACCCTCACGTGTCTTTATCTGTTCTGTATCTGCTCTATTTATGCTAATGGATGTATCACGTAAATGTAAGAATGACTCATGATTTCTGTCTATGATCTGGTCAAACTATGAATTTGATACAAAACTGAATTATGATTTCTGAATCTGTACAGATTCATTTATTGCAACCTTTTACTCTGTTATTGTTCACTGGGTCTTCGCTCACAGTTTATGTTTTTTATATAGGTGAGCCGACATGTGACCAGGACCAGAGTTGACGGCCTCCAGTTCGGTTTTTATCAGCCAACCGTTGTGCCTCCCGAGGAGGTTCCGATCACAGTATAGTTGCATGGCTATTTTTGCACTTATGCTAGTCTCTATGACTGTTTCTAAAGTCAGGTCTTGGGAAGTACACTTCTGTAGATATTTGTAAAGATTGGTGTCCTTTGACTGGCATGCTTTTGTAGATATAAGTTTTGAAATCTTCTGTCCCATGTACATTATCACAGCTCATTAGACTTTATCTATTTCTATAATTGCTTCCGCAACCCCTTATTTTGTGCTTATCTGTTAAGAGGCCTTCGGTAATCCACGGATTACTGGCCGGTTACGATGCTAAACCTACAGGGGCGGGTTTGGGTCGTGACAGAGTGGTATCAGAACATGTGTTCTACCACACACACAGGTCCGTATGAGCTTAGGATGTCCTAGTAAGAGTTAGGGGCATTCCATCTGCATGTGTGAGTGTATGGTAATTCAAATAAATATGAAAACTGAATGTAAATTCGAACAAATGGTTTGAAGGAAACGAATAAGATTATGCCTGTGTTTATTATCATTTAATGTTTGTATAGTAGCATGGAGAATGCAAGGGGAAGCAATGTAAGTGAATCTTCAGAGGCTCGCATGGGCCAAATGGAACAATTGCTTGCAGCATTAACTGAAACCTTGACACAACAGCAAAGGCAGCAACCTTTACCCCCTCCACCTCCGCCGGCACAAGTCAAAGCAGATAATAATGACATCATTAACTTGACACAGAAATTCATGAAAATGAAACCGCCAACATTCTATGGTGGGATTGAACCGTTGAAAGCAGAGACGTGACTACTTGAAATGAAGAAACTGTATGAAGTGTTTCCTTGTTCTGAAGTTCAGAAAGTCCTCCTAGCCACCTATACTCTAAAAGATGAAGCCCGAAGGTGGTGGTTACTGATTCGGAGTGGCACTGGGAATATGACGTGGGCACAGTTTAATGCCATCTTTTATGATAAGTATTTTCCCCAATGTTTCAAGGAACGGAAAGTGTCTGAATTTCAGGAACTCAAATAGGAAAGAATGTCTGTGGCAGAGTATGAAGCTAAATTTACCAAACTGGCACGGTTTGCTCCACATATGGTGGATATCGATTACAAGAAAGCACGGAAATTTGAAGGTGGACTGGATTTAGAGGTGTTTGATCGGGCAGGCGTATTGAAATTGTCGACTTATGTGGAAGTCTTAGACAGATCCTTAATGGCAGAAGCCACCATAGCCGCCATGAAACAAGGTAAAGCCCCAGCAACTACAACAAATGATTAGAGAGGAAAAAGGTCTGGTTTGGTTTTAAAGGAGGCCGGTCTTTTGTCAGTAAGAAGCAAAACACGGGGTCTACAAACAGCTCGAGTCAGAGTAGTGGGTCTATCTCGGTCTGTTCTAATTGTGGTAGAAGGTATAGGGGTGTGTGCTACCAAGTATCTGGTGCTTGTTTCCGATGTGGACAGTCAGGTTATGTAGTGAAGGATTGCCCACTCAGGTCTGAGAATGCTAACTGTCCTACGGCAAGTTCAGTTGGATCCGCTTCTACAACCAAAACAAATACCAAAGCCAATACTGGGAAAGAACCTCTGAGACAAGGTCGAGTATTTACCTTAGTGCCCGGTGACGTACCGAACACCTATACTCTACTCTCTGTATGTTCTCAAGATGCATGTGTACTGATAGATTCTAGTTCTACACATTCCTTTGTATCGCATGCTTTTTCTCAAAAATTTACTAGACCCTTAGAACGTATGACATATGTGCTATCTGTATCTACGTCGTCTGGGGATTCTATGATGTGTGCTCATGTTTATCCAGCATGTGATATTATTATTGGCGATATGATGTTATATGTTGACTTATTACCCCTGAACATTGACCATTTTGACTGTATTTTGGGAATGGATTGGTTGACTAAATACTGTGCTACTATTGACTGTGCAAGTAAATCTATTGTGTTTAGACCACCGGGTATGCCTGAATTTACTTTTACTGGGAGTGGGCTAGCTTCTCCCCCATATTTGATTTCAACTCTGAAAGCTAGAAAACTGCTTAGGAAGGGATGTAGGAGTTACTTGTGTTGTATACTGACTGTCTCATCTGATGGAACTAATGTAGAAACTATCCCTGATGCTTGTGAGTTCCCCGATGTGTCTCCGAATGACTTACCTAGGGACTTAGTTGAGAGAGAAATTGAATTCACTGTTGAGGTGCTTCTGGGGACACAACCTATTTCCAAGACTCCCTATAGAATGTCTATCTCAGAATTGAAAGAATTGAAAACTCAACTTCAGGAACTGTTAAATAAGAAATTTATTCGTCCGAGCACTTCACCTTGGGGTGCTCCAGTCTTGTTTGTCAAAAAGAAGGATGGATCTTTGAGATTGTGTATAGATTATCGAGAACTGAACAAAGTGACCATTAAGAACAAATATCCATTACCTCGAATAGATGATTTGTTTGATCAACTCCAAGGAGCCAAAGTGTTCTCTAAAATTGACCTCAGATCTGGGTATCATCAACTAAAGGTTAGAGCCGAGGACATAGAGAAAACTACATTCTGAACTAGATATGGACATTATGAATTTTTAGTAATGCCATTTGGGATGACCAATGCACCTGCTGCTTTTATGGATCTTATGAACAGAGTGTTTAAATCATTTCTGGATGAATTTATTGTTGTGTTTATCGATGACATTCTGATCTATTCTGAAGACATGGAAGAACATGAGAAGCATTAGAGAACTACCTTGCAGATTTTGAGGGAAAAGAAATTGTATGCTAAATTGTCCAAATGTGAGTTCTGGCTTGACAGTGTGACATTTTTGGGCCATGTAATCAACAAGGATGGTGTTTCTGTTGACCCTCAGAAAATCGAAGCTATCGTGGATTGGCCTAAACCGACAAATGTGACAGAGATTCAAAGTTTTCTGGGACTTGCAGGTTACTACCGGAGATTTGTGAAATATTTTTCCAAGCTTGCCATGCCATTGACCCAGTTAACTCAGAAAAATGTGCCATTTGACTGGAGTGAACAGAGAGAGGCAGCTTTCCAAGAGTTGAAAACCAGGTTAGTAACCGCACCAATCTTAACTTTGCCTAATGGTACTGATGGATTTCAAGTTTACGGTGATGCTTCTGACAAAGGCTTGGGGTGTGTGTTAATGCAAAACGAAAGGGTGATTGCCTATGCTTCTCGACAACTCCGACCTCATGAAAGGAATTACCCAACACATGATCTTGAATTAGCAGCTGTAGTGTTTGTTTTGAAAATCTGGCGTCACTACTTGTATGGGGTAACTTGTGAGGTGTACACCGATCATAAAAGCTTGAAATATTTCTTCACCCAAAAGGAATTGAACATGAGATAGAGGCGATGGTCAGAACTAATCAAGGATTATGACTTGCAAATCCTGTATCATCCAGGAAAAGCTAATACTGTAGCAGATGCCTTGAGCCGAAAATTCGGTGCAAGTTTGTCATGTTTGTTGCCCAATCGAAAAGAATTGTTGAATGACCTAGAACAAGATGGGCTGTTAACTGCTATTTCTGTTCATCCTGCAATTCTTGATGAGATCAAACAAAAACAATGCGAAGATGAATACTTGAAAAAGATCATAGAGGAATTTGATTCAAAGCTAAGGCCAGGATTTGTGTTTGAGAATGATGTACTGAAATTTTAGAACCGTCTCTGTGTACCCGATTGTGGTGGTTTGAGGAAACGTGTTATGACCGAAGCTCACAGCAGTAAGTTTGCTATGCATTTAGGGAACACGAAAATGTATCGCAATTTGAAACAGAATTTTTGGTGGCCTGGAATGAAAAGGATTATTGCAGATTTTGTGGCTAGATGTCTCCATTGTCAACAAGACAAAGCTGAACATCAACGACTCGCTGGTTTGCTACAACCACTCCCAATACCGGAATGGAAATGGGAGCATATTACCATGGACTTCATTGTGGGATTGCTTCGTTCTTCCCGAGGTATGGACTCTATCTGGGTTATAGTTGACCGTTTAACTAAGTCTGCCCATTTTCTGCCTGTCAAAACTATTTATAATGCTGACAAATTGGCCAATATTTATATGACTGAAATTGTGAGGCTGGATGGAGTGCCAGTATCACAATAGACTCAAAGTTTGTGTCAAGATTTTGGCAGAGTTTGCAACAGGCTTTGGGGACTGAACTGAGATTGAGTAGTGCCTATCACCCACAGACGGATGGACAAACTGAACGGACTAACCAAACTTTGGAAGATATGCTCAGAATGTGTGTGTTAGACTTCCAGGGGAATTAGGAGACCTATTTGCCGTTAGATGAATTTGTGTACAACAACAGTTACCATTCAAGCATTGAAATGGCTCCTTACGAAGCTTTGCATAGAAGAACATGTCGTTCTCCGATATGTTGGGCTGAAGTAGGTGATAGACCTTTGTTGGGACTGGAACTTGTGCAAGAAACAACTGAGAAAGTGAAACTAATCCAGCAACATCTGAAAACTGCATAGAGTCGGCAGAAGAGCTATGCCGATGTCCAAAGAAGAGATAGGGAATACGAAGTTGGGGATCATGTGTTCATTAAAGTGACCCCGATGAAGGGTCAAACTCAGTTTGGTGTTAAGGGAAAATTAGCACCAAGGCATGTTGGACCTTATGAAGTCCTTGAAAAGATCAATCCGGTATCGTATCGGATAGCCTTACCTCCAGTAATGGAGCATATGTATAACTTCTTTCATATATCAATGCTTCGAGAATACTTGAGGGATCCGCTCCACGTCATTGAACCGACACATGTGCTTTTGAAAGATGACTACACTTATGAGGAAAGACCTATCCAGATTGTAAATCACCGGATCAAAAGGTTGAGAAATAAAGAAATACTGTTGGTAAAGGTTGATTGGCAAAACCACGGAGGAACCTATGCAACGTGGGAAACTGAGGAAGACATGATGAAGAGATATCCGGATCTGTTTCCACTGGACCCAATGATGAGTCTGAATGAAGGTAATTCGAGTTTGGAGGACCAAACTCTTTTAAGGAGGGAAGACTGTAACAACCCCAACCTTTGATTAACGTTAATCCGTACTTAATTATGTCTAATGGTCATTTAGGAAGGATTTGGGATTAATTTACATGTGTATTGCATTATTTTTGTGTTTCTATCTGTTTGCAATAAAACGACCTGTTCATGTCTTTGACTTTAAACTGCGAATTGAAAGCCTTATCGGCGACCGATTCAGAAATTGATTTGTGTTTTATACTAGTAAGAATATATGTGATTTTATGGTAGGTTTAATTAAAATTTGATTTGGTTTGATTAAATTAGATTAAATAACATTAAATTACATTAGTTAAGTTTATTACCAAATTACCATTGAGTGGCCCATTACCTAAGGCAACCTTGAGATTGATTCATACATTTGTTGCATCCTTTCATCATCCATTGAGAGACCAAACCATGGGAAAGAATAGGAGATAGGGAAAAAACTTAGTTTCAACAAGATTTTGCTTGGAAATTGGAGGAATTGTAGAAGAATTGCATAATTGAGCCTCCATACTTGGAATTGAAGACCCAAGGTAGGAAAATCATCTTTTTGATTGTGAATTTTAGTTATACCTTGCATGGTCCATGGTAAAATTGAAGATTAAAGTCAAGAATTGGTTTAAATGTTGAATTGAGTAGTAATTCATGCATGCATGTGCACATTATTGAGTTTTGAAGATGTTTTCATGAATTCCCCACATGCATGTCCATATTTGGGCTATAGTCCATGAATTCACCATGCTTTGAGCTCAAATCTTACATTTGGTCATGTTTTAGAGCATTAGATTTCTAATGAACACTTTCATGTTAAGTTCTTGCATTATTCTTGAAGCTTCTTTGGATTTGGTGTTCAATTGTCTCGCCTTTGGGCTTGATTTTACAAATGATCTTCAAAACATATTATATTGTTGGTTTTCGAGTGTTTTCCAGAAAATTGGCCCAAAAGGTTGAGTTTTGGTGTGTTGAATTCTTGGTTTGAGCTTTGAAGGCAAATATGGAAATTCCAGATTTTGGCTTCCTCGCTCGAGCGACCACCTTTTGTTCAGAGCTCCGCTCGAGCGAATGAGTGCTGGCTCGAGCGTAGATTGCAAGCTCTCAGGTTTTTGGTGCACACAGACGCACGCTCGAGCTAAGAGTCCTACGCTCGAGCAAAGAGCTGTGTCTCACACTCAAGCGAGCATCGAGCGGGGATTTTCAACAACCACTACTTTTTCATTTTTACAGACCGCTCGAGCGAAGGAGTTTACACTCGAGCAACCCCTCTATTTTGGTAAGCTCGCTCGAGCGAAGAAAGCCACGCTCGAGCAATACCCCTGTTTTCAGCAAGTTTTGAAAAATATTTTCCAAGGCATTTTTGCATCCTCATTCCATCCTAGGCATTCCTAGGCCATGTTTAAGACTCCATAGTGAGGATTAAGGGTTAGAAACACAGTAAGAGCCAACGAAGTAAATTATGTACGATTAGATTGTGTGTTTCAAGTGTGTGCCTGTTATGTGTTATGTAGGTCACGTGCTGCGTACGGTTTGACTAATCTGCTCCGTCTGTCTGTCTCAAGGCCCACTGTGAGTAATAACTTAGTAAATTTATGTTCAACTGTATCTGTTTTCTGTCTGATTAAATAAGATCCATTTTCCGAAATGATATGTTATGTACAATGAATGATTGTCCAATTTCTTCTATGTATTCGTGACATCCTTAGCATCATGTGATATCTATTGGCCGTTACCCGGTATCGGAGGTTCCTTTATGAAACTTAATCTGTCTGCACTCTGTTACCCGTACCGGAGCCTCCCTCACCGGGGCTCAGTGTATCTGTTCTCTACTACCCGGATCTGGAGGTTCCTTTATGGAACTGGTTATTAGTAAGCCTCACGTGTCTGTATCTGTTCTATATCTGCTCTGTTAATGCTAATGGATGTGTCACATAAATGTAAGAATGACTCATGATTTCTGTCTATGATCTGGTCAAACTATGAATTTGATACAAAACTGAATTATGATTTCTGAATCTGTACAGACTCATTCATTGTAACCCCTTTACTCTGTTATTGTTCACTGGGCCTTCGCTCACAGTTTATATTATGTATGTAGGTGAGCCGGCATGTGACCAGGGCCAGAGTTGACGGCCTTCAGTTCTGTTTTTGTCACCCCACCGTTGTGCCTCCCGAGGAGGTTCCAATCACAGTATAGTTGCATGGCTGTTTTTGTACTTATGCTAGTCTCTGTGACTGTTTCTAAAGTCAAGTCTTGAGAAGTACACTTCTGTAGATATTTGTAAATATTGGTGTCCTTTGACTGGCATGCTTATGTATATATATAAGTTTTGAAATCTTCTGTCCCATGTACGTTATCACAGCTCATTGGACATTGTCTATTTTGTATAATTGCTTCCGCAGCCCCTTATTTTGTGCTTATCTGTTGAGAGGCCTTCGGTAATCCACGGATTACTGGCCGATTACGATGCTAAACCTACAGGTGCGGGTTTGGGTCGTGACAGCTCCCTAATTGGCTCGAGTGGTCTAAACTGAATAAGCCTGCTGGTGACTCTAAGTCTGCATCGACCCTGTTATGCTAGATGCGTCTCCTAATTGCGGGCAAGCCCTCCTCATATTTCCCAACTGGCCGCACTAAAAACAAGTAGGCCCTTGTTCCCTACTCTGGAACCAACTCTAAGATTAGTTAGGTGGTAGTAGTGGTAACATCTGTTACCGTCCCCCCTTCTGTGGGCAAACACCGGCTTTGTGACCCTGCTGGCCACACTTGAAACAAGTAAAACCACCCTGGTTACCTCTCCCTGAACCCAAACTCGGTACGGGAAATGTGGATCTAAATTACATAGCCTGGGACTTCTGTGGGATAGAACCCCTTTGCCGCTTGTTGTCCCTTACATCCCTCTGAACATTCTAGTTCCTCTACTTAGAACCCCTCATTTGCTCCTCATTTATTTGGATCAAGGTCTCTGAGTGAGCCGCTACCTCCACTAGGTGCCTGTAATCCCTAATCATAAACCTAGCCACCTTGAAAAAGAGCCCGGTCCTCAACCTTTTCTAAAATTCGGTACAACGACATTATTCTGTCGCCACAAGTTCTAGTGCAAACCTCGACAGACTAGTGAATATAGCCTCAAATTTGGCTACTAGCATGTTCAACTATTTGAGCTTCAAAAACTAGTCCCCTAACTTCTCCCTTAGCAGTGGGTGGTAAAAACTTGTCTTGGACAGCATTGACAAAAGCCTCCCATGTCACCCCAATACGCCATCCGGCATACTTTCACCATTGACCCGCATCTCCTTTAAGTTTGAAAGATGCCAGGGTTACCTTTAACTCGTTGTCCTTGAAGCAAAGCATCTCAAACATTTTCACCATCTGTTCAAGTCACTCATTGGCCTTCAGTGACTTCTTCAGATCCCCAACAAACTCATCTAGATTCAACCGAAAAAGCTCCATTTTCAAAAAAGATGGCCCTGTTTCTTTAGGGACAAGAATAAACAATTTAGCACACTAACACATATGTGTTCGCAACCACATCTCACATGTCACGTCACAATAATTTCGTAAATTTCTATTTCATATAAACACTTAGTTTCACTCCATGTAAACATATTAGCGACAAAAACACATACGGATTATTCATTTACGGTGGAATTTGTCCCGTGACATACCGAGAGTTCTTATTAGAATGAACATTGATCAAGTGCCCTTCTAATGAGACTTCTTAACGGCTCAATCTCATACCCATTTAGTCATATAACATGTTATCACATGACACTTAAAGCATGGAACATCTCCTAGTTTAGCGAAATTGACCCATTGTGGTAAAGTAACCACTTCCGCGAGCTTGTATTCAAACTCGATAGCTCTGATACCAAATTGTAACACCTCCAAAATTTATACATTAGAAGAGTCCAACATTCCCTCATAACCATATATCTAACACAGATATAAAACGCATCTCCTTATATAATAACCATCCCAAGATTTATATTCAATAAATTCTGGAGAATTAACAAAAGTGCAACACATGCAATTATACATTCAACATGAATCTATAGCATATGATACCACTATCTAAAACATATAAGTGCCCTCAAGGCTACGAGTTCCAAGGCTTATGCCCGGTTACACAAAAATGGTTGTTGGAACCCATACATGTAAAGCCCTTGGCTTGAAAAAAATAACAACAGAAAAGCCACGTGTAAACACCCCATTTTTGACCGACCTTAAAACTCAGATGTCATCGATTGAGCGCTCGGTGATTGCGCATGTTGTGCTCGTTCTGAGGTTACGGAGTCTCGGCTGAAAGCCTTGCCTCCGGACTTCGGGACTCTTTTGTGCTTTGCCTCGGTTTGCGAATCAGGTTCTGTTTTCTCTTCCTGAAGGGAGGGAGAGGTCTCGTAGACCATCTCTCAGTGGCCGTAGGCTACTTTTCGTGGTCGTAGACCACTATTCCCGTTTGGAGACTAGTTTCTGATTTTCGGAGCCGTCGGTCGTGCGCCTCGGTTCGGGACCGCTTAACTTTCTCCGTTTGCTCCGGTTTTTGGCACACACCTTGTTTCCTCTCTCTAGAGGGACACTGTGGCCCAAGAGACCACCTTTGTAGTCACACACCACTTTCGATGCTTAACAGCCTATTTTCGGGGCACCCAGCTGCGCGTTTTGACCCCCGAACCCTCGTTTTCCATCCGCCTTGGTTCATTTTTAGCGTGGACCTTGTTTTCTTTGTTTGGAAGGTGGTACAAGGGTGGGAGACCACCTTTTCTCCTTGGAGACCACTTTTCTCCCGCTAGCCATTTTTCTTGTCAGGGAGTTGGTCTTCTTGGTTTTTGAGCCATATTTGCTGGTCTCACACCATACCACTAGCTTGCATTCAGTTGGGAGACCACCAAATGGGCTGGCCGACCAACTTTCTTGACTTGAACCTTTTGAACTGGTCGGCCGACCAGGGGAAGTGGTCGGCCGACCACCTGAACTGGTCAGCCTGCCTCCCTCAGTCTTGTCTCTGTGAGTGTGTGCCAGCTGGAAGGCACAGACTGGATCCTCCATACACGTGTATAGAGGATCTTGGCCCTTGTTTTTTAGCTTCTTGGAGAAGCTTTGGTCTCTTTTGGATATAAAGGAAGGCCTTCCCCTCCTTATACCAGGTTCTGAATTTGGCTGAAGCATACACACATACATCCCCCCCTTGTCTCTATATTTTGTGTTCAAAAGTGCTATGTTCTTGCCCCTTTGTACATTGCCTCTTAGCCTAACACCTCCAACACCAACCTAAGCTTCTTGGAGGGTCTTGAGAGGTCCTAAGGAGCTGCATTTTTGGTCCATAAGTTGCTGGAGTTGCTGAGCTACAAGGGTAACACCCTATTCCCTCTTTTGAGCTTTATTTTGCTTCATCTTTTAACCATACTTGAAAGCATTTTCGAGCTTTGGTGTAAACTGAAAAAAGTCTTATTTTGAGGTTCTTAACATGTTTGTTTAAGATCATTTTTCTGTTAGGGGTCATCTACCCCCTTGCATGCTTCATTTTGCCTTATTTTGAGCCATGCATTAGGGTCTTTGCATTGACCTTTGTTTGGCCTTCTAGCCACTGAAATCTAGTGGATTTTTAGTAGCTAGCATGCTTTTTTGAGTGCCAAAATGAGAGAGGGGTGACCCTCTCTCCCCTTGTTTTGTTTCCTAGCATATTTGGCCTAACAAAGGAGCCCTTATTTGCATGCTTCCAAGCCACGTTCCAGGCCATTTTTGGTAAGTTTTAGGACCTGAATAGGCTCTTTCCAAAGCTTGTTTTTCCATATTGGGTGTCCATCTTGCATGTGTAGAAAAACCCTCTTCATAGCTTATCAAAGGAGCATGTCATTCTTGCATGCATTGACCATGTTTCAATGAGTTTTTGGGCTTTATTTGGCATGTCATACCTCTGACTTTTTTGGGTTTAGTAGCCTCTTGATTGCCTCACATGCTTATAGTGCAAATCCTCTTTACTAGTTTACATTGCATGCTATTTTGGTCTTTGATTCTAGCACTTTTTTGGCCATGCCTTAAACTGATTTTGTGCATATTTTGGACTGCCTTAGCTCTATTTTTGGGCCTCATGGTCGAATGATGTTTGCTATGCATGGTTGTAGTTCAATACCCTTGCCTAGCTTTGAGTTTTGAAGCCTATTGCATGCGTATTTTGAGGTGTTTCCATGTTTTGGCATCATTGTGAATCATATTTTAGAGCTTATATGTATGTCATATTCCCATGTTTTCCACTCTTTAAATGTGTTTGAGAGTTATTGATGAATACCTCATTTTTGGACCATTGCATGAGCTTCATTTCCATGCTTTGCGAGCCATCATTTTAGTCCATATTTGCTACTGTTTTGGCCTGCATAGGGACTGTTTGGGGCGGGTTTGGCCATTTGGGCCATCTAGCATGCATTGTGTGAGGTGTTTGCATGATTCGGGACCATCTTACATGTCATTTCAGAGCTGGAAAATATGTGATTGTATGCCATATTTCATGCTTACCATGCTTTGGTGGAGTTGCACTTTGTGCCTTAGGTTTGGTCCCTTGCATTTGTGCATGTTTGCATGTGTGTTGTTGCTTCATTTTCATCATGTATGGCCACTGATTTGAGTGTGGATGAGGCCCATTCATTTTAGTTTAAGTCCATCTTACATTATGTATGCCATATCCATGTTGTCGCATGCTTGATCGTCGCATTGTGTATGCCTTGTTCATGTCTTCGTGCAAGTCCATCTTCGTATGTACATTGCGTATGCCATATAGTTCATGTGCATTGAGTATGCCATTCTTAGTTCATAGCATTGTGTATGCTAGTCGCGTGCTTGCATATCATCCCTCGCATGCTAGCATGATTAGGTTGCATTGCGTTTAGTGTTGCATGCTAGTCGTATTGTGTATGCCATGTATATTGCATTGTGTTTGGAATAGGGTTTAGTCCAAACACAGGAAACGAGGGACGTTTCCTACTCCAAGTGACGAAACGTGCCTCGATTCTCGGTCACCGACACTTCGGATTACCCATGATGGAGTTTAGGCCTTGTTGTGTTTATATGTGCATTCATTTTATATCGAGTCGTGCAATCCGACTCCTTGGCCATCATGCATCGAGATGCGTGATTGGTGGCACAAGGATCGAGGACTGCACTCCCTGGAGCTTGTCTAATGATGGAGAGAGTGGTCATGCACACATATGTTGAAAATACTTTGCCATGCCCCCCTTTCTCGCTCTCTGTTGTAGCAAACCAGAAAACAGTAGCAAAAACTGGTCAGCAGCCTTCTGGAGCTTTGTACAGTGTTCTGGGACCAGTTGCAAACAGAGGCAAATCGGGGCATCGTGATAGATTTCCCGACAAGGCCACTTGAGCATGCATGCATCCCTATCATTCGGAACAGAGCTGAGGCAGTCCATTTTGTTTAATTTGCATGCTAGTTTCCTTACTTACTTAGTTAATTCGTTAATTAATTAATGTTGTGTAATAATTAGTTTAATTAGCTTAGATTAGCTAGTTTATTCTGTGCTATTCATTCGGACCCTTCGAGGAGGGCAATGTTGTAATAAGTGTGCGTGTGTGTGTGATGCATGTCTTCCAACCCCACGTCTTTCTCCCTTTTATTTACCAGCTTATGATGATTAGTTTAGGACACGTTTCAATTAGCATACTTATGTTCGCACGTTTGCATCCATTTATCTGTCTTGCATGCACCGGGCTCGGCGCATCATACTAACTGTATTGTATTTCAATTCCGAGTTGAATACGTGTATCAGTTGTTACATTTCATATGCCATTCTTAGAATAGCCAAGCCTATTGTAGTTGCATTTTTGCATGTGTTGCATTAGGCATATGTGTGAGTGACTGCCATAGCTTCTAACATAGCTTCTGTTTTGGTTTGGAGTACTCAGTAAGTGTTTATGCTTTAACATCCTTGCATATGTGTGAGTGACTGCCATGATAGCATGCTTGCCATGAGGCTATGTGCTTATGTGATATAACTGCCTGAATGCCTGTGGGCGAAGGTTAGGTTATTTGAATTGGAACCCAATTCACCAATTGAGAGTTTTAAGCCCACTTAAGGGTGGCAAATCCACGTCTTAGCCTACTTGCGAGTAACAAACC
>NW_021027820.1:273556-426174 GCF_004153795.1 Camellia sinensis | reverse complement strand
CCTCAAGTCCCTCAATCTCGGAGCTAGGTGTAATAGTGTGTGTATTGGTGCAAAAGTAAGGTAAAAACACACTTTTGAGCTAAGAAACACACACAAAGGAGGAGAGAGAAGGAGATATAGAGATAATATGTATCTATATCTCTAAGCTCTGGTTTTTGGTTGCCAAAGTCTAACCTAGATCCAAGAGGAAAGCCTCTCTCTTATAGGACTCCCTCTTGCAAAGCTTATACAACAAGCTTGCTTAGAGGGAGATCCCTCCATACACGTGTATGGAGGGATCTCCCTCTAAGCAAGCTTGTTGGAGAAGCTTTGCAAGAGGGAGTCTTATAAGAGGAGGGCTTTCCTCTTTGATTTAGGTTAGAAAGTTGGAACCAAAAACCAGAGCTTAGAGATATAGATACATATTATCTCTATATCTCCTTCTCTCTCCTCCTTTGTGTGTGTTTCTTAGCTCAAAAGTGTGTTTTTACCTTACTTTTGCACCATTACACACACTATTACACCTTGCACCGAGATTGAGGGACTTGGGGCGTTGTTTCTTGAGTTTTTGGACTGATTTTGATCAAAAGAAGAGGGCTAGACCATTTGTTCTTCAAAGGTTCTTCAAGGGTGAGCATCTTGCTTTATATTCCCCAAACTTGCAATCATTTTTTACCTATTTTGCTTTTTGATTTAGCTTTTGTGTATAACATGAATAAGGCTTATTTTCTCATGCTTTAGAACTTTCATTAAGGTTGTTTGGTGTTTTGAGTGCAAACTCCCTCTATTAGGCATTGTTTGGCCACTTTTGTTGCCTTTTTGGTTAAGCTTTGGTCATCTTTCTATCTTGATCTCTTCACCACTGAAAATCAGTGAATTTTTAGTGTTGAAAAAGTCAGTTTGAAGTCTTGCATAGGGGAGGGACACCCCTCTCCCTTTGTTGTCTTGTTTCCTTGGGTTGTGGCCCAAAAGGGTGACATGCATGCTTGCTTGGTTTTTGCTTAATTTCAGAACTTTTTGGGTGTTTTTAGGTCATGTGGGATCTCTGTTTTTGGCCGGATTTGTGCCTCCTTGAATGCTTGTAGTACTTGCTTTGTATTGCTCCATTTGGCCTAGAAATATCCCTTGTGTTTAGACCACGATTTTTGCATGTGTTGGCTTGGTTCCATGAAGATGTTAGCACTTTTTTTTCCATGCTTAAAGTCTGTTGGTTATCCATTTGGTCATGTTTGACATGTTTGATATGGTTGCCATGCATTTTGGCTTGTGAGCCCTCAAGTATATAAGTCACAAGCATGCCTTAGTTGGTCCACTTTAATGAATTGAATTTGCTTACCATGCTATTTCAGTCACTAAATCATGTTTGCATGCTTGCATTTATGATCTCTTTTGTGTCTTGAGGGTGTGCCCTTTTATGCCTACATTTGAGCTTTGGTGCATATGCCTCTTGGGAGTCACTTTAGTTGCCATATTAGGAGGGTTTGGGGTCCTATCTTGGTCTGTAAAATTCTGTGTTTACTTGTTTTGATCATGCCATGAGAGGTCATGTTGGTGGGGGTATAATGTCTCCTTTTTGTGCCTTAACCTTGGGACCACTAGTTTGCTTGTTAGTATGAGTATTGGTCCACCTTTTAGATATCTTTGGCCACTGTTTTGGGGCGGTTTAAGGTCTGCCCCTTTACGGTTCTAGGCCTCATTGCATGCTCATTTCATGTTTGTTGCATGGTTTCTTCATTAAGCCTTGTAGTATATTAATCCCATTGTCAAGTTGGTTCATGTTTGTATCACACTCGCTTCTTGCATGCTAGTATTACATACTTGTCATATTTGTTGCATGACATTTGGCATGTCTTGCATAATTAGCATCATGTTGCATTTTGAGTCTTGTGAGCATAACTTGCATTGCATCATTTGGCTTGGGGTGTCAAGCCAAATATGAGGGTCAAGGGACGTTCATACTTCAAGTGATGTAATGTACCTTGATTCTCGGCCACCGGGGCTTTTGACTTCGACATGATAAGGCTTCGGATTTCATTTTGTTTGTTGCATGCATCCTCACATCAAACGGCAAATTTGATTCTTTGAGCCACCATGCACCATTGGTGGTTCGAGGATCGAGGGACATGTTTCCTTGAGTTCAAAATATGATAGGAAGCATGACCATGCTCACATGCACCTGAAAACCCCATGCCATGCACTGTCTGTTCTCTGTTTGCTGTCAAACTGTCTTCTGCAGGAAGTTTCTGCCGACCGGCAGAATTTAGTGCCGACCGGCAATCATTGAAGTGTCGATGAGTCCAAGAACAGCCGGTGGAAATTGTAGAGTGCCGGTGGGAATTCTGTCTGGCCGGTGGGGCTCTGTAGAGTGTAAGGAATCTGCTCCTGGACTATGGCAATTTTCAGAGAGACAAAGGCAGTACAAACAGAGGTGGCAGGGGTACGGTACGGGTTTTCCGGGCAAGTCAAGTTCCGAGCATGCATCATCATCTACGCATCCCAAGGCAGAGGCCGTGGCCACCCTCTTCTTTCTTTTGCATCCTTTCTTTTAATTAATTAGAAATTTTGTAATAATTTTATTTGTTTATTATTTGGGACTGTAATATTTATTTGGACCCTCCGAGTGAGGGCAACAATGTAATAAGTGTGGGTGAGTGTGTGTATGTCTTCCAATCCCCATTTCTTTCTTCCCTTTTATTTACCTGCTTATGATGGTAGATTAAGGGCATTTTTTGAAAATTAAGCATACCTTAGATTTGATGCGTCATTCATGCATTTGTTATTTGCATAACATTAGGCTCGGTAACCACGCTAACTGCATCTGTACTTCAATTTACAAATTGGAATATATGATTATTTGATGCGGCATTACATATGCATGCTTAGGTTTAACGAGCGAGCCTATCTAAATTGCTATCTTGTACTGCGTTGCATTAGGCAATTTAAACATGAACTAGGACACGCTGTTTTGCTAAACTAGTTTATTGTTTTGGGCACGGGTAGCGATGTAAGTATATTAATGCTTTTAGCATCTCGCTGAGTGTGAAATGTTAACATGACAGTAATGCTATGCCATGCGGTCTAAATGCTTATATGGTTAAAACTGTTTGAATTGCCTGTGGGTCGGACGGTTGGATTGTTTTGAGTTGGAAACACTCATTGAAATCCGTGTTTAAGCCTACCTGTTGCGAGTAGTAAAATTCCAAAGCATTTTCAAAAACAAAACGGATCTGCGAATTTTCTTTCCAAATTAGGCAATCTAGTCTATATTGTTTGCTTGCAGCGATAACATAGTAATTCTAGGCTAATAATTGGTTTAAGAACACATAGCGTTTTCAAAATCGGATATCATGGTTAGTAGAGGCCGGTCTTCGGACTGGGCGAAAGGGGGTGCTCATAGCTGACCTTCCCCGATCGTACCCAAGCTCCCGAGCCGAGACAACTCCGGTGATGACGGACATGTGGCCTTCGGCACCGAGTCAGGGTTTCCTAAATTCCCCCATTTTAAAATATTTAGGTGGCGACTCTGTATCTGGCAAAGCAGTCCATGTTTGGCACTACTTTTTCAAAAATCTGTTTCTCAAAACGATTTGCCAGATTTGGACTCTTTGGTTCAGATTAAGAACCGCGACAACAAAAATCGCGAGTCCGAACTGTAGTAGCGAGGCCCCCTCACGCGGGCGCGTCTACACCTCCTTCTAACAGCCTAGTTAGGGACAAGAATAAACAATTTAGCACACTTAGGGACAAGAATAAACAATTTAGCACACTAACACATATGTGTTCGCAACCACATCTCACATGTCACGTCACAATAATTTCATATATTTCTATTTCATATAAACACTTAGTTTCACTCCATGTAAACATATTAGTGACAAAAACACATACGGATTATTCATTTATGATGGAATTTGTCCCGTGACATACCAAGAGTTCTTATTAGAATGAACATTGATCAAGTGCCCTTCTAATGAGACTTCTTAACGGCTCAATCCCATACCCATTTAGTCATATAACATGTTATCACACGACACTTAAAGCATGGAACATCTCCTAGTTTAGCGAAATTGACCCATTGTGGTAAAGTAACCACTTCCATGAGCCCCAAGTATTCAAACTCGATAGCTCTGATACCAAATTGTAACACCCCTAAAATTTATACATAAGAAGAGTCCAACATTCCCTCATAACCATATATCTAACACAGATATAAAACTCATCTCCTTATAATAATAACCATCCCAAGATTTATATTCATTAAATTCTGGAGAATTAACAAAAGTGCAACACATGAAATTATGCATTCAACATGAATCTATAGCATATGATACCACTATCTAAAACATATAAGTGCCCTCCAGGCTATAAGTTCTAAGGCTTATGCCCGGTTACACAAAAATGGTTGTTGGAACCCATACATGTAAAGCCCTTGGCTTGAAAAAAATAACAACAGAAAAGCCATGTGTAGACACCCCATTTTTGACCGACCTTGAAACTCAGATGTCATCGATTGAGCGCTTGGTGATTGCGCATGTTGTGCTTGTTCTGAGGTTACGGAGTCTCGGCTGAAAGCCTTGCCTCCGAACTTCGGGACTCTTTTGTGCTTTGCCTCGGTTTGTGAACCAGGTTCTGTTTTCTCTTCCCGAAGGGAGGGGGAGGTCTCGTAGACCATCTGTCAGTGGCCATAGGCTACTTTTCGTGGTCGTAGACCACTGTTCCCGTTTGGAGACCAGTTTTTGATTTTCGGAGCCGTCGGTCGTGCGCCTCGGTTCGGGACCGCTTAACTTTCTCCGTTTGCTCCGGTTTTTGGCACACACCTTGTTTCCTCTCTCTAGAGGGACACTGTGGCCCGAGAGACCATCTTTGTAGTCGCACGCCACTTTCTATGCTTAACAGCCTGTTTTCGGGGCACCCAGCTGCGCGTTTTGACCCCCGAACCCTCGTTTTGCATCCGCCTTGGTTCATTTTTGGCGTGGACCTTGTTTTCTTTGTTTGGAAGGTGGTACAAGGGTGGGAGACCACCTTTTCTCCTTGGAGACCACTTTTCTCCCGCCAGCCAATTTTCTTGTCGGGGAGCTGGTCTTCTTGGTTTTTGAGCCACATTTGCTGGTCTCACACCATACCACTAGCTTGCATTCAGTTGGGAGACCACCAAATGAGCTGGCCGACCAACTTTCTTGACTTGAACCTTTGGAACTGGTCGGCCGACCAGGGGAAGTGGTCGGCCGACCACCTGAACTGGTCAGCCTGCCTCCCTCAGTCTTGTCTCTGTGAGTGTGTGCCAGCTGGAAGGCACAGACTGGATCCTCCATACACGTGTATAGAGGATCTTGGCCCTTGTTTTTTAGCTTCTTGGAGAAGCTTTGGTCTCTTTTGGATATAAAGGAAGGCCTTCCCCTCCTTATACCAGGTTCTGAATTTGGCTGAAGCATACACACATACATCCCCCCCTTGTCTCTATATTTTATGTTCAAAAGTGCTAAGTTCTTGCCCCTTTGCACACTACCTCTTAGCCTAACACCTCCAACACCAACCTAAGCTTCTTGGAGGGTCTTGAGAGGTCCTAAGGAGTTGCATTTTTGGTCCATAAGCTGATGGAGTTGCTGAGCTACAAGGGTAGCACCCTATTCCCTCTTTTGAGTTTTATTTTGCTCCATCTTTTATCCATACTTGCAAGCATATTTGAGATTTTGTGTAAACTAAAAAAAGTCTTATTTTGAGGCCCTTAACATGTTTGTTTAAGATCATTTTTCTATTGGGGGTCATCTACCCCCTTGCATGCTTCATTTTACCTTGTTTTGAGCCATGCCTTAGAGCATTTGTGTTGGCCTTTGTTTGGCCTTTTAGCCACTGAAATACAGTGGATTTTTAGTGGCTAGAATGCTATTTTGAGTGCCAAAATCAGAGAGGGGTGACCCTCTCTCTCCTTGTTTTGTTTTCTAGCATTTTTGGCCTTACAAAGGAGCCCTTATTTTCATGCTTCCAAGCCATGTTTCAGGCCATTTTGATGAGTTTTAGGACCTGCATAGGCTCTGTCTAGAGCTTGTTTTTCCATATTGGATGTCCATCTTGCATGTGTAGAATAGCCCTCTTTATAGCATATCAAAGGAGCATCTCATTATTGCATGCATTAACCATGTTTCAGTGGGTTTTTGGGCTTTATTTGGCATGTCATACCTCTGAATTTTTCTGGTTTAGTGGCCTCTTGATTGCCTCACATGCTTGTAGTGCAAATCCTCTTTACTAGCTTACATTGCATGCTATTTTGGCCTTTGATTCTAGCACTTTTTGGCCATGCCTTAAACTAATTTTGTGCATGTTTTGGACTGCCTTAGCTCTGTTTTTGGCCCTCATGGTCGAATGATGTTTTCTATGCATGGTTGTAGTTGAATACCCTTGCCTAGCTTTGAGTTTTGAAGCCTATTGCATGCATATTTTGAGGTGTTTCCGTGTTTTGGCATCATTGTGAATCATATTTTAGAGCTTATATGTATGTCATATTCCCATGTTTTCCACTCTTTAAATGTGTTTGAGAGTTATGCATGAATACCTCATTTTTGGACCATTGCATGAGCTTCATTTCCATGCTTTGCGAGCCATCATTTTAGTCCATATTTGCTACTGTTTTGGCCTGCATAGGGACTGTTTGGGGCTAGTTTGGCCATTTGAGTATTGCTTTGCATGCCTATAGCGTAATCCACTTCACTAGTTTCGGTATTTTGGCCATCTAGCATGCATTGTGTGAGGTGTTTGCATGATTCGGGACCATCTCGCTTGTCATTTCACAGCTGGAAAATATGTGATTGTATGCCATATTTCATGCTTACCATGCTTTGGTGGAGTTGCACTTTGTGCCTTAGGTTTGGTCCCTTGCATTTGTGCATGTTTGCATGTGTGTTGTTGCTTCATTTTCATCATGTATGGCCACTGATTTGAGTGTGGATAAGGCCCATTCATTTTAGTTTAAGTCCATCTTGCATTATGTATGCCATATCCATGTTGTCGCATGCTTGATCGTTGCATTGTGTATGCCTTGTTCATGTCTTCGTTCATGTCCATCTTCGTATGTACATTGCATATGCCATATAGTTCATGTGCATTGAGTATGCCATTCTTAGTTCATAGCATTGTATATGCTAGTTGCGTGCTTGCATATCATCCCACGCATGCTAACATGATTAGGTTGCATTGCGTTTAGTGTTGCATGCTAGTCGTATTGTGTATGCCATGTATATTGCATTGTGTTTGGAATAGGATTTAGTCCAAACACAGGAAACGAGGGACGTTTCGTACTCCAAGTGACGAAACGTGCCTCGATTCTCGATCGCCGACACTCCGGATTACCCATGATGGAGTTTAGGCCTTGTTGTGTTTATATGTGCATTCATTTTATATCGAGTCGTGCAATCCGACTCCTCGGCCATCATGCATCGAGATGCGTGATTGGTGGCACAAGGATCGAGGACTGCACTCCCTGGAGCTTGTGTAATGATGGGGAGAGTGGTCATGCACACATATGTTGAAAACACTTTGCCATGGCCCCCTTTCTCGCTCTCTGTTGTAGCAAACCAGAAACCAGTAGCAAAAACTGGTCAGTAGCCTTCTGGAGCTTTGTACAGTGTTCTGGGACCAGTTGCAAACAAAGGCAAATCGGGGCATCGTGATGGATTTCCCGACAAGGCCACTTGAGCATGCATGCATCCCTATCATTCGGAACAGAGCTGAGGCAGTCCATTTTGTTTAATTTGCATGCTAGTTTCCTTACTTACTTAGTTAATTCGTTAATTAATTAATGTTGTGTAATAATTAGTTTAATTAGCTTAGATTAGCTAGTTTATTTTGTACTATTCATTCGGACCCTCCGATGAGGGCAATGTTGTAATAAGTGTACGTGTGTGTGTGATGCATGCCTTCCAACCCCATGTCTTTCTCCCTTTTATTTACCAGCTTATGATGGTTAGTTTAAGACACGTTTCAATTAGCATACTTATGCTCACATGTTTGCATCCATTTATCTGTCTTGCATGCACCGGGCTCAGCGCATCATACTAACTGCACTGTATTTCAATTCCAAAGTTGAATACATGTTATCTGTAATATCTCATATGCCATTTTAGAATAGCCGAGCCTATCTTAGTTGCATCCTGCATGTGTTGCATTAGGCATCTCAGCATAGTTAGGGTTCATGCATGATTTCTAATTAGCTTCTTTCTTTGGCTCGGAGTACTCGGTGAGTGTTTATGCTTTAGCATCCTTGCATGCGTGTGAGTGACTGCCATGATAGCATGCTTGCCATGAGGCTATGTGCTTACGTGACATAACTGCCTGAATGCCTGTGGGTGAAGGTTGGGTTGCTTGAATTGGAATAATTCGTCGAAACCCGTGTTTTGGCCTACTTGCGAGTAGCAAACTTCAATCCATTTTCAAAACAAACGGATATGCGATACATTGTTCCAACTTAAGCAATCTAGTCTATACTTGTATGCTGTGCACATCACATAGTAATTCTAGGTTAATAACCGGAATAATAGCACATGTGTTTTCAAAAACAAGATATCATGGTTAGTAGAGGCTGATCTTTGATCGGGCGAGCGGGGGTGCTCACGAAGTGACCTTCCCCAATCGTACCCAAGTTCCCAAGCCGAGGCAACTTTGGTGATAACGGACACGTGGCCTTAGGCAAACGAGTCAGGGTTTCCTAAATTCCCCAAAAAATATGTGATTCCTAAGAGAACTCTTTTAAGGAGAGATAGAGTCCTACTAGGATTGTGCCATGTAGAATCTATAAAAGCTCATGATTATATCTAGCTTTAGGTATTGTGATTACTATTCACAAATACACAGAGCTTATTGTCTATTGTCTACTTACTGACTTAGGCATCAAAAGGATTTCCGGCACAGACCCACTGGCTAACTTACATGTGTTTTCAGGTAGCAAAGTAGCGACGTGTAAAGGGGTGCAAACTTAGTCAATAGGATTATACGAGGAGACTATTTCGTGCTCATACAATTGGCGTTGTCTGCGGGAAGCATCACAGAGAACAAGCCTTTTGATTAAGTTTTCTTGTAACTGATTTCAATGGCACACAACGAAGACTTGCCTCATTCTGCTATTAATGGACAAACTCCAAAGGGGGACAGTAGGTGCGAGGATTTTCCTTTTGTCCCGCCCATAGCAGAATTAGATCCCCAGCGATGGAACCCATGGAAAGAGCAAGACGAGCTGATAAAAACGAGGCTCAAGTCCTCGTCGTTCTCAAAGCCCAGATGGACAGAGGCGGAGGATGGATTCTTAGGTTCTAGAGGATCACATGAATGAGCAAGACAAGTTGATAAAAAGAATGGCAGCTGACATGGAGACCACGAAGCGCCAGGGTGTGGCAGGGGAGGAAATCCGCTAGAGCAGAACGCATTCTCAGCACTCAGCAAATCTTGACAAGCGAGTCACACCTTCGCATGCTGAAAGCGAAAGCCTTAGAAAAGGCAACACATAATCAAGAACCTCCAGGACTCGTTACTCCAGGTCTGAGAGAACGAGGATTGAAAGGTCTTACATGGAGTGAAGTAGTTATCGGCACTCGTATATGCACCAAACGACCTCTAGGCACACAGAGTTGTCTAGGTCGGCGGACTTGAGGACCATGCTAAAAGAAACGGCTAGGAGAAGGAAAAACGCCCAGGCGCATGACCCCCAAAGGGTCTCTACTCTGCAGCGGGACACACGAAAGTGTCGAGGTTACAAAGCCAATGTCGCTCCTTGCTTATGAACTAGCAGACAAAGCATTAGCAAGGTTGCAGAGTTCACCGTTCATTTTGGCGATAGAGAACACTCCGCTACCCTTAGGTTTTAACCAGCTTAAGTTCACAACCTACGAGGGGAAGTCAGATCGCTAAATGCACTTAAGCCATTTTTGCCAAGTCATGGCCATACATTGGCGGAACAAAGCTCTAATGTGCATTTTGTTTCCGTCAAGCTTAGGTGACGTAGGCTTGACATGGTTTGAAAGGCTACCATAAAGTAGCATCGCTTCATGGGCACAACTAGTGGAGGCATTTGTCACCAAGTTCAAGACAAACACTAAGACCCCAGTCGAGATAGACCAGTTGCTCGCCATTGACATGGGTGAGAAAGAAACATTGAAGGCTTACAACAACAGATATTGGGAGACCTTTAATTAGATAGGAAATTGGCCCACCAGCTTAGCTATCTCACAGTATAAGTGAGGCTTGCTGGTGCCCCATATGTTGAGGGATTCAATGACAATGACGCCACCTCTCACGATGGAAGCTCTGATGGAGAGAGTGCACCAACACATCAGGTAGAAGAAGATGGCACTCGCGCTAAGGCAAAGTCTGGCACAACAGCGATGTCAGATAGAAAGCTAGCAGCAAAAGTTAACACAGTCGGCCGAGAGGACCGACCGAACAAAAGTGGTCGAGACAGACGGCCAAACGGCGAGGACACCAAGGGAAGGAGGTTGAGAGTCCGCACTGCCATTACCACGGTGTTCAAAAAACCTATCTATCAAATTCTTAGTGAAATACGCGACAAACCCTTCGTTAGGTGGTCATCCAAGTTGGGAGAAGCGCAAAAAGGCTATAATGACCGATATAGGTGCATCTTCCATGGTGAGGTGGGGTACCGAATTGAAAAATACACACCTCTAAGGCATCATTTGGACAAGTTGGTGGCCCCGGGCCACTTGGACCAATATATTGAAGGAGGAGCTCGGCTAGCCCCCCTGAACGGCAACCAGACAGACGGGATGCCAGTCGAAAGTCCACCTCAAGGCGTGATCAACATGATACATGGGATCATCGAGCCTGAGCGAGTCTGTGAGCTTAGGGGGATGATCAAGAAGGAAGAACACTTGAGGGAAGTCTTTAGTGTACAACCAATCGTGAAAAAGAGAAGATGAAAGCAAAAAACATCATCACTTTCTTTGACAAGGACTTAGGAAGGTTGCAAAGCCCTCACAACGACGCGCTAATGGTGGCTTTACATGTCAAGAATTTTGATATCAATCGAATCTTGCTAGACCAAGGGAGCTTGCGCGAGATAATGTACTATACGACTTTCAAGTAACTCAAATTGGAGGACAAGGACTTAGCACCTGCGACATCTCCTATGGTCGATTTTAATTCAATGCCAAAATGGCAGGTTGGCAAGATAATTTTGTCGATTTAAGTTGGGACGATGACAAAACAAGTGGAATTCTAGGTGTTGAAAGTCCCTTTCACTTAGAACATTATTTTGGGAAGAGCATGGTTGTACGCCATGCGAGTTGTAGCATCAACCTACCATCAGGTAATGTGGTTCCCCAATGAGGCCGGAATGATTGGAGAGGTCTTGGGAGACCAAATCATGTCCAAGCAATGTTTCGTGGCAGTGAACGGCAACCGAGCTACCAAAGGGTTCGTGTAGATGGTAGAGAAGCCAAAAAGTAATGAGTTATTCATGGATGTCGGCAAAGCAGCCAAACAGAAGGTAGTGGAAGACTTGGTAGAGGTAAGGATAGATGAAAAGAACCCACTCCAAATAGGTTAGGGCCCTTCAACAACATTGAAGAGGGGCCCAAAATAAGCCACTTTACAGAACTGTAAAAACCCTAAAAACAAACATAGATATGGCTAAGCTCTTATGCAAGAAAATGGGCCAAAAGGTGGCCAAAGAGGCAAGTGGTATATGCAAAGCCCAAAATGAAAAATTCCCTTCTACAACATTGAAGAGGGACCAAAAATATGCATATTTACAGAACTGTAAAAACCCTAAAACAGTATAAAAACATGCTAGAAATGCAATGCAAAATGAGGCTCAAAAGTGGCTATAACACAAAGTCTACAAAATATTCCACAAACGGCCAAAGACCCTCAATGAAACCTAAATAATGGGCCAAAATAAGACTATTTATAGCTCTGTAAAATGACCAAAAACAAAATCACAATAGGCTAGTAAATCATGCAAAAGTGGGGACCAAAGAGGGGATACAACATGAAGTGGCACATGGAGGTCCCAAACACTGATGAGCCCTTCTTCAATGTTGAAGAGGGGCTCAAAATAAGACTATTTTTAGTTCTGTAAAATGCCCAAAAATGGAAGCATAATGGGCTGCCAAAGCATGCAAGAAAATAGCATTCAAGGAAGATATTGAAGCAAGTGCAAGATGGGGGGCTCAAACAGTGTTGAGCCCTTAAGAAAAAGTGAAAAAGAGCTCAAAATAAGGCCACTTTCAGTTAGGGACGGAGCTCAAAACAATAAGCATATATGGCTAAGAAAAGGTACAAAAAAAAGAGCTAGAAAAGAGGGAAAGTGGACTTACCCTTGAAGACCAATGCTTTTGTTGCTTCTTGGACCAACTTTGATGACTCTAAGCTGCTGGAATTCCTCCCCTTGCTGCTGGAATGGAAGAAGCACACTTACATTCATAACTAACTAACAAAGTTAGGAAAACCAAGCAAAATAAAGCCAAACGACTTAAGCCAATAGCTTCCATCGATTGAATTTTGAATCATATTTTTAGTTGGGACATAGTCTTTTTATAGGCAAAAGGTAAATATCTTGTTTTATGTTGCTTTGTGTGACAATTATAATTTAATTTTATAATTAATTTCATTTAATTTATGAGCATTGCTCTATAAGAAAAGATAACGACAATTTTAAATTTACAAAATGAGTTACCAAATATTCTACACAATATTCATATGGGTGTTGACCTACACTACATGGGACCCACATGAGTGCCATGTGAATATTTGGTATAATATTAAATGTAATTTATTTGAAGAGTTTAGCAATTTTAGAATCTAAGACATTACTGTAATTAATGTCCAGTTAAGCACAAAATACAAATGCACCACAAAAAGGTGGCCTCCCAGGTCTCCTCTTCACAACCCTGTGGTTCGAATTTGGAAACTCTAAAACAGGAGAGAGAACAAGCCATTTTTGAGAGGGGTTCAAAAGAGTCAAATGGAATTTCTGGCCGGCCATAAACTTTTAGGGTCCTCCCATGTGTGTACAACACAAATATGTGGTTTGGGGTTGAAGAAAATGGCCCCAAGGTGTTCAACATTTGCTCGGAAGCGCGAAAAACGGGTGTCGGAGGGCGAAAATGGAATATAACTGGTCGCCAAGATAATTGCTGGCCTCCCACCCTCCAGTGACCTTCCTGGTGATGAAACAGAGGCACCTGCCAAAAATGAACGAAAACTGATGCAAAACGAATGCTCGGGGGCCAAAACACGCAGTTCGGGGTCCCGAAAATGGGCTGCCAAGCACCGAAAGTGGCGTTCGGCCACGAAGTGGGTTTCTCAGACCCCAGTGTCCCTTGAAAGGGAGTAAATAAGATGTATGCCAAAAATCAGAGCAAATGGAGACGGTTAAGCGGTCCCGAACCGAGGCACACGGCCAACAGTCCCGAAAAACCGGAAACCGGGCTCCGAAATGGGCTAAATGGCCTACAGCCACAAAATGTAGCCCACGGCCACTGGGAGATGGTCTACGAGACCTCTCCCTCCCCTTAGGAAAAGAAACAGAGAAAAACGAGTCTGGTTCACAATGTGAGTGACTGCCATGATAGCATGCTTGCCATGAGGCTATGTGCTTATGTGATATAACTGCCTGAATGCCTGTGGGTGAAGGTTGGGTTGCTTGAATTGGAATAATTCGTCGAAACCCATGTTTTAGCCTACTTGCGAGTAGCAAACTTCAATCCATTTTCAAAACAAACGGATATGTGATACATTGTTCCAACTTAAGCAATCTAGTCTATACTTGTATGCTGTGCGCATCACATAGTGATTCTAGGTTAATAACCGGAATAAGAGCACATGTGTTTTCAAAAACAAGATATCATGGTTAGTAGAGGCTGATCTTTGATCGGGCGAGCGGGGGTGCTCACGAAGTGACCTTCTCCAATCGTACCCAAGTTCCCGACCCGAGGCAACTTTGGTGATGACGGACACGTGGACTTAGGCACGAGTCAGGATTTCCTAAATTCCCCCAAAATAAAATATTTAGGTGGCGACTCTGTATCTGGCAAAGCAGTCCATGTTTGGCACTTCTTTCTAAAAATCAATTTTTCAAAACGATTTGCCGGATTTGGACTCTTTGATGATTCATCGGTCTTGCATTGCACTCCGCGAGATTAGGTACAGGACCGTGACATTGAGTCCAAACTGTAGTAAACCCCAATAAACAAAACGGGATTCCCTCCCGGGACGTTCGGGGACGTCTACACCACGTGCTCTCAAAACACATTCCCCACCCTCAATTGGCGGAATGACCACCCTTTCCTACATAAAATTCCCTAGGGTGAGCGAAATGCCCAGTGGGAAAATTCTTGACGAAGTATATACAATTTATACAAACCCGTGAGATGAATGCAAATGCCATGTCATGCTCAAATATATTTCTCATCTTTTGGAAAATCTTGTGCACAATCCAATTTGAAAATACAGTGTTCCAACAATTTCAATATAATTTCAAGGGAGGTAAATACAACTCAGGTAATCCCTAGGCTGGTGTCTGTAAGTAGGCATATCAAGCACTACCAAATCCCCACCGGAAGGCATGTGGTACCTACTCTGCTCGTGTTTTCGGTCTTTCACCATGAACACTCAGGCCAACTTAACCAATGCACAATCCAATTTGAAAATACAGTGTTCCAACAATTTCAATATAATTTCAAGGGAGGTAAATACAACTCAGGTAATCCCTAGGCTGGTGTCTGTAAGTAGGCATATCAAGCACTACCAAATCCCCACCGGAAGGCATGTGGTACCTACTCTACTCGTGTTTTCAGTCTTTCACCATGAATACTCAGGCCAACTTAACCAATTTTGAACTACACTCCCTATCCGGACTTACCAACGTATTTACCCAAAACAAATCAAATGATCTTGTTTTACAAAACAACTCTTTTCTCAAAGCATTAATTTTTCCAATGCATCATGAAATCAAATCCAACCATAATGTAATGGAATGTCAGTGCAATATGTCTCCAATCCTTTTAATGTTTCCACTTTTTATTTAATCCACACAATCTTCCATTATAATAAAAGAATAACGATTTTAAATCCCACCACACAAATCCTCCATTATGATCAAAATACCCACATTTACTATTCAATGAGCTTCCATTTTTTACATATTTTGAGAGTTAACCACAATTTCATAATATGTACCTTCACTACATATTAACCATCATTTTCAACTTGTCATTTCAAGACCAAACAATAACAACATGCTCAACAACAGACTCCAAAGAAATTCAACTCTTCCCTTTGCCATGGAATTTCTCATTTACATACAAACATAGAAATTTTTCAATCATATATGCCTCAAATCGCTTTATCAAGCATAAATTTCATAAAATCACCACATTTCTCCAAAATCCCCAATTTCTAGGGTTTCCAAAAAATTAGGTTTTTACTCCATTTTTGAAAGGGTTTTACCCAAACAACACATTTCCAAGACAACCTCACTTGTACTCTAAAGATTTGAAAAGAATGTTGAGAAACCCACTTCAAAATCCCTTCGGAGTTCATAACCCAAATGTCAAAAGTTTTAACAATAAGAAATAGCTCCAAATGAGCAAGGACTTGTAAAAAGGTATATATAACTCAAAGAAAATCCCTACATCAAGTCTTTGGAGAAGAAAATAAAAGAAACCTTCAAATTTGACGGCGTTGAAATTCGATCTCCACCGCACAAAACAAAGCCCTCGATTAGCTCTCCAAAATTAATGAAGGATGTTAGGTCAAAACTCCAATGGATTGAAAGAAATCAAGAATTTATGGTGGTGGGTGGAGGTTTATAGAGAGAAGGGAGAGGAAAAGATATTTTAGAGAGAGAGAGAGAGAAGAGTAAAAAGTGAGATACACTCAGTCCAACGAGAAGGAAAGGAAAAAAATTCAGATCCAGTACTTTTCCGCACGTGTGGTACTATCCTCGCACGTGCGGCTTGTCCTTTCCATATGTGCGGCTCCCAGCCCTCCACGTGCGGCCTTTCCTTCACACACCTCCCCTCCCTCATGCATAACGAATAAGCAAAGGCCTCCCTTCTCTGCCCATGCGGCCTCATCTCCCGCACGTGCGGCCCAAGCCCCCACATATGCAGTTCTACCACTCACCCAGAAATTCCACTGGCTGAACCCGAGACAACAAAAACTCAACCCCGGAGCTAAATAAAACAAAACAAAAAGAAATCTAAGAAAGGTTTCAAGAATGGTGAACCCAAACGGTCGATGAGACCTTAGATTAATTTCTGACACTCTCAATACGAGTACGATAAGCACAATTAAAGAAGAAAGAGACGGCTTATATACCTGGGCATCACAGATTATTTGCTTGTAATTCTCTTAGTCTTAAACAAGAAGGAACCTACAGGAATCAAATGCCTTGGCATCACTTTTAGGTGGAAATGTCATCTCATTATAATGTAACTGGTAGCACATGAGTTGTTTTTTTAAATGAATTTCTGAACTTGACCCTTCGAAATGTTGATTATTTGACTATGACACCAATAAAAGAAAATCAAAATCTTAAAGGAAAAAAACATAAGAATGACAAAATAAAATGAAATAGATAGTTAGAGTGAAAGGAATTATTAGGATCAATACTCTACTATATGTGCAAGAAGAATAAATGGGTAAGAACAATTTAGTTTTTGGAGCATAATTTAAAGATTAAGATTACAAATCATTATTGATCTTTACAATGATAGGAACAATGGATTCTTGCTTCTGTATAGGGGCATGACACAACCTTTAACTAGAGGAAGTTTGAAAATTTTCATAATCATTTTGTGGGAACATTGCGGTGATGAGATCCTAGATCTCTAGTTATGCCCTTTTATATCAACATGAGTGAGAAATGTTGTAATCTTTTTAACCATATTCTTGATTGTTTTGAATTTTGGTGACGTTGCCTTATGGTCAACTTGTTAGTTCCAAACCTCCTACCAAGTTTTAGCTTACATAATTTTTATCATTTTTCGGACAACTTTCTTTCTTTCAAATTGAAAGATCTCATTACTATTTTAGATGTGTTATTCATGTGCTTTGTTATTAAAAACCAAAATATTAGATAGCCAAACATTTTTCATTAATTGACCACTTAGTACGTCAATGTGTTACAATTGCTCCCTTCTAAAGCATTTGTGATTTTTTCCTAAATTATGAAGGGAAAGAAAATGTTAAATATCAGTTTCTAGTAAATGCCAGTCATTATGCTACTAAAGTATTTAGACATAAACTATTCTAGTAAATGAATATCTGTTTCAAAGGAATTTCATAAAATTGCTAATACAGTCTACATTGTTGAATTTGTTCAATACATACAAAATAAACAACTATATTAAATTAGAAATAGTTCTACCTGAATTAATGCAATTCAAATGAAAAATAAATCAAAATGTGCATCTTTTATAAAAATAATGACATAAAATATAACATGGGTAATGTCAGGCTTGGTTTGGCATCTAATTATAAAGTCATTTTTTATTTTAATTTTTTTGTTGTCTTTTGTATCTTTTTTCAATTTATTTTAATTTTTCTTTTTTTTTACATTTTAAATAAACCAAAATGTGCATTTTTCATACAAATGATCACACAGAATAAAATAGGGATAGTATTAGGCTACCTATATGAGGTTCATATCTTTTGACAATTAACGCTTGGTTTGGCATCTAATTAAAAAGTCTTCTTTTTTCTTTTTCTTTTTTTGTGTCTTTATTGAATTTTTAAATTTTATTTTAAATTTTTTTGTCCATTTAATCGAATATACCTTTTGTTTGAAGTTTTATTTATTTTATTTTTTTTAAAGTTACTAAAGACGATAAAAAAAAATTTAAAAAAAAATCCAAACCCCCACTTAATTTCATTCATTTGCATTACTAAAGATACTGACAATATATTTTATGAGAGATTACTGATTAAAGACAGAATATGAAAGAACTGGATTCGTGCGTCGGATTTGAAGAAATAATTTTATAAATATCATACATATATCCACTAGTAGAGAGGATTTTGTCTTTAACAAAACAAATATACATAAATTTGGTTCCAGAACTTTTCTCCCAAAGATTATTGAAGTGTTTTTACCATGGTGGTCATTGATTGCAAATTTTAAGGTTCAAAGAAGAACCGTGGCGGTTAAGAGCGAATTGAAATACCTTTAACAGACAATTTATTACAACTTATCTATGAAAAATGGATTTTAAGGTACCTACTAAGAAGTTGAAGGAGGCACTGTATAAATATCGCAACAAATTATGGCCATATTTGGTTTGTATTTGTGAAACAATTTTGAAAAATAATTTTCTAGAAATAGTTTTAAAAAATTCAAAATTTTATTTGGTTATATGTTTTGAAAATAGTTTTGGAGTTTTGAAATTTATGATGATTTAATTTAATTTTTTTTTTTTTTTTTTTTTTTGTTTTTTTTTTTAAAAGTCTTCTTTTTTCTTTTTCTTTTTTTGTGTCTTTATTGAATTTTTAAATTTTATTTTAAATTTTTTTGTCCATTTAATCGAATATACCTTTTGTTTGAAGTTTTATTTATTTTATTTTTTTTAAAGTTACTAAAGACGATAAAAAAAAATTTAAAAAAAAATCCAAACCCCCACTTAATTTCATTCATTTGCATTACTAAAGATACTGACAATATATTTTATGAGAGATTACTGATTAAAGACAGAATATGAAAGAACTGGATTCGTGCGTCGGATTTGAAGAAATAATTTTATAAATATCATACATATATCCACTAGTAGAGAGGATTTTGTCTTTAACAAAACAAATATACATAAATTTGGTTCGAGAACTTTTCTCCCAAAGATTATTGATTGCAAATTTTAAGGTTCAAAGAAGAACCGTGGCGGTTAAGAGCGAATTGAAATAACAGACAATTTATTACAAGTTATCTATGAAAAATGGGTTTTACGGTACCTACTAAGAAGTTGAAGGAGGCACTGTATAAATATCGCAACAAATTATGGTCATATTTGGTTTGTATTTGTGAAACAATTTTGAAAAATAATTTTCTAGAAATGGTCTAAAAAATTCAAAATTTTATTTGGTTATATGTTTTGAAAATAGTTTTGAAGTTTTGAAATTTATGATGATTTAATTTAATTTAAATTTTTTTTTTTTTTGTAGTTGAATAAATAAGTGTGGGAGAAAAAGTAACTAATTAATGTGTAATAGAGAAAAAAGTTATTTTGAAAAAAAAAATTTCAAAATTTTTTAATGAAATAAAATTTTGAAATTTTTTCTCAAAATTTGTCGAGACAAACCAAACAGCGCCTATAAATTTACGAAACATCACAACATGCTGTGTGGATGACCACCGGCCATGTAACTTGGATGCAGCGTCTCTCTCAAATAATAAGAGCATTTTAGGAATTAAAAAAAAAAAAAAAGAGTAGAAAACACTCTCATATTTTCACACTTTTAAATAGTAGTAGGTTGTTGTGAGAAATCATAAGGATGTTTTATTGACTTAATTTGCATAATATTTGTTCGACTTGTCTAATTTGCACTTAACATGTGATTTTTTTAATTCTTTTGATAGCCATTTTGTAACGTTCCGAAATAATAACAATAACACATCTTATAATATTTCTTACAATTGATCAATAATATCATATTTAATATTCCATTCATAATCCTTGATTATACACAAGATGACATATGTGTGTATCCATTTATAAATTCTAAATCATAAATCTATAGCATATGACATATGTACATGAATTGAAATAAAAAGAGAATCAAGTAATTTTATGCCCTAATTGCTATATCTTTCCAAGTGAATACTTGAGTACAACCAAATGAGTTCAACTCAATATAATTAAAGTCTAAAACTTGTACAAAAATAATTATATCAAATAAACAAAATGAAGCTCTTGGCTTCAGGTCCTCCCAAGCTGTGACGTTGGTGGATACTTGTCATCAGCACCTGAAAATTGTTTTCCACATGGGTGAGCTAAAACCCAATAAAGATCCTTTAACATGAATCTTAACGAAGTTATAAGGTGAATGCATATGCATGCCATTTGTCAAACGTTTTACATTTTCATCTCAAAATAATGCAACGCCAGATTATATATTAATTCATGAAAATAACCTTTTATATTAGAAAATAAAGCAGTGAATACAAAACACTGGGAATCTCTGGGTACGAGTCTGCCAGTAGGCTATACAAGCACTACCAAAGCCATTTTACCGGTACTAACCAGAAGGATCAGCACCTAACTGCGAGGGTTTTTAGACTTTCACCAAGGACATACAGGCCAACATAATAACCACAAACATACCCCCTAATCAGATTCACCCAGGTATTCACCCATTTTTTTCAAAACAATACATTTTCAATGTTTAAGTATGAAACAATGCACAATGCAAGATGTATGAGTAATTGGTTGCAATTTACCTAATCCTCATGTAATTTCTATGTAACAATCAAGATTATCCTCCACTGATAGCCTAAAACATATATTTATATTCAACAGATAATTTTCAACAAAAAATATAATCCCATCATTTTCAAGGTAGTAGTGATATTACATATCCAACTCTACCATCATCATCAACATACATATTAGTTTCATCCTTTCAAAACCTAACATCTTTTCCCTTTTCTTTCCACAAACCAAATATCCATGATTTTAGAACAAAAACCACCCTTCACTTTCAAAATCAAATTTTAAGTATAGATGTGGAGGCCGAGAAGAGGGAGTCGTAGAGATTCCGGATAGTCGAATCTCGGAGAGTTGAGATTCGAAGCACTCGGCAATTGGCTCGCAAGCTCAAATCCAACCCTATTCGGCCAAATAACCGATTAGGCAAGGGGCCGAGTGAAGGTCGGTCTATTATAAAATGTGCCGAATATGAGTTGGAAATGGACCTAATCCCGAGGCCCATGGAAGAAAAGATATAAATAGAAGAACATCAGCCAGAAAGAGATATGTGAGAATTGTTGTGCTTAACTTAGAATACAAGCATTCTTGAGTGTGGATTCTGACTTGTCCGTCGGAGTGCTAATTCCGGCACCCCCGACCGGAGTGTTTATTTCAAGTGACCAGAAGAGGATCACGAGCGTTTTCCAGGATCTGAAGATTATTTCCAAACCACATCTCCACAATTGGCGCCGCCTATGGGAATACTCAAGCACATCCATGGCGAGCATGACGGAAGATCCTCCGACAGTCACTGTTGACCCTATACCGCAAGATAAAACCACTCCAACAAACATGCTTGGAACAGAGACTATCGCCGCAAGACGTGCCTTGAATTTTGCCTCACCCTCGACTTCAGAGCACGAAGCAATGCAAGCGATCCTGCAACAAGCAAAGCAAAACGAACAAAGATTGGAGAACATGATCGCAGAGAACGAACATCTCCGTCAGGATTTGGCCTTGGAGGTGGCGAAGTCCAAACAATCTTCATACCAAGGCCCGGGACGACCCGTGAGGGCAGCTGGTCGGCGTTCTCGAGCCCAACAATAAGATACTGATAGCAACTCCGACTCATTATCCTCGGAGCCCAAGAAGAAGGGATGATTTGAAATTTCCAGTTCTTTTAAAGAGAGTCCCCGTACAAGGCGTAAGTGAAGAAGAAACAGCTCGGATGACGATCAACACGATCCTTTTGTACGACGGACTGCAAAGGCAATGTTATCTAAGAAATTCAAAGCACCATCATTCACCTTGTACGACGGTAAATTGGTGCAAGATGGCCGGCTACAACGGTACGTCCGAAAAGGCAACCCAACCAAAGCAATAGCCTTGACACAGGATTCACATGCGCTCTGCATGATCCACATGATATACAGCCTCCCAATGTCATCAGCGGTACACGCGATTTAGTCGAAGTCTAACCCTCAAGTGCAACTCACTCCGGCTAAACGGCCCTATGAAGCCGAGGTTATCACTTTTGATGATTCGGATTTGACCGGAGTAACACTGCCTCACATTGATCCCTTGGTAATTGAGTTACGCGTAAACTGATTCATAATTGAGCGCGTACTCATTGATCCGGGGAGCACATCAGAGATTATGTACTACAAGACATTCACCAAACTCAGCTTCTCCGAATCAGATCTCTCTCCGGCCCCTTATCCACTATTCGGCTTCAATGCCAATCCAGAGTACCCGTTGGGAAAAATCAGACTTCCCGTTCGAGCAGGCTCCCGAACAGTGGATGTGGGATTCTTGGTCGTCAAGCTATCGTCGCCGTATAATCTCATCATGGGGCGATCCTGGTTGCATACTATGCGAGCCATGCCCAGCACCTATCATCAGCTACTCCGCTTCCCTACAGAACGCGGTATTGAGCAAATCCGTGGCTCCTAGAAATCAGCACAAGCATGTTATCTCCTCGCTGAGAAAATGCCAAAGGAACTACAGGTGAATTCCATTGAGTTGCCGGATCGAGAAAGCCTCGATGATGTCGGGCGGCTCCCAAATGAAAAGGCAACGGAAGACTTGGAACGAGTTCAAATCGATGGAAGCCCAGACAAGTTCTTCATGGTCAGCACCTCCTTGAATCAGGCCGACAGACAGCAGCTAGTATTTTTCCTGCTCAGCAACCTCGATGTCTTTGCATGGACTCCATACGAGATGTCGGGTATAGATCCGTCAGTTTCACAGCACCATTTGAATGTCGATCCTAAGTGCAAGCCAATCATTCAAAAAAGTCGGCGGTCAGCCGCAGAGCACACTGCCGCCGTTGTTGAGGAGGTTGACAGGCTGCTTAACACCGGAGCAGTTAGGGAGGTGACCTACCCTACATGGCTCTCTAATACAGTGGTGGTGAAGAAGAAAAATGGGACTTGGCGAGTGTGCGTCGACTTTACAGACCTAAACAAAGCCTGCCCAAAGGATTGTTTTCCGCTTCCCAGGATAGACCAGCTTGTAGATGCTACGGCGCGCCATAAGCGTATGAGCTTCCTTGATGCCTATAGAGGTTATCATCAAATCGTTATGCATCCAGAGGATCAAGAAAAAACTGCATTCCTCACCCCAAGAGGAACCTATTGCTATAAGGTAATGCCTTTTGGGTTGAAGAATGCAGGGGCAACCTACCAGAGATTGGTCACCACCATGTTCAAGGAGAAACTCGGCAAAACTATGGAAGTGTCCTTTGACGATATGGTGGTTAAGTCCATAGAAGAGCAGAATCATATAGCCGATCTGGAAGAAACATTCGGTATCCTACGCAAATATGGAATGAAGTTGAATGCTTCCAAATGTGCGTTTGGTATCGGCTCTGGCAAATTCTTGGGCTACATTGTCAACCACAGAGGAATCGAAGCCAACCCAAGGCAAATCACAGCAATCCTGGAGCTCGGCTCCCCTCGTTCAGTAAAGGAGGTTCAAAAGTTGATGGGGATGGCTGCCGCACTCAACTGGTTTATCAGCCAGTCCACAGATCGCTGCCGACAATTCTTTCATACACTACGGCAAGGCAAGGCCTTTGAATGGTCCACCGAGTGTGAAGCCGCTTTCAACGGCCTGAAGACCTACCTCCGCTCAGTACCACTCCTGACAACACCCTTTGCTAGCGACCCGCTCATTTTGTACCTGACAGTTTCTGACCGAGCCGTCAGTGCCGTATTGATAAAGGAAGAGATGGGGGAGCAGCGGCCAGTGTATTATGTGAGCAAGGAAATGGTTGACGCTGAAACACGCTACCTTCTGCTGGAAAAGCTCATCCTAGCCCTAGTTATGGAGGCAAGGAAGCTCATGCATTACTTCTAGGGGCATAGCATTGGGGTGCTAACAGGTTATCCCCTCTGATCAGTACTACGCAGTGCGGAAGCATCTGGACGTGTTTCAAAGTGGGCTCTGGAACTTGGCCAGTACGATATTCAATTTCTACCCAGAACCTCAATCAAGGGACAGGTGCTTGCCGACTTTATCGCCGAATTCACAGGGGGCCTTGCCGACTTCAAATCTGATGTCGCCGACTTCAAATCTGATGAAATTCGACCGAAGCCGAACTAGAGGATTTATGTTGGGGACATCTGGCAATTGTATTGTGATGGATCGTCCAATCAGCGGCGTAGTGGAGCTGGAGTTGTAATCATGACCCCCGACGGCGCAATAATTGAGCAGGCTGTCAAGCTCGACTTTGAAGCATCAAATAACAAATTCGAATACGAAGCCCTTTTAGCCGGTTTGCGGAATGCGCATATTCTGGGTGCTCGGTGTCTGCTTGTGTTTTGCGACTCAAAGCTGGTGATCAATCAACTAAAGGGAAGTACGCGGCAAGAAACAACCGTATGGCGGCCTACATGAAAACGGCCAATTCCTGTTGGCAAAATTTGACCATCATGAGTTGAACCAGATAATATGTGATCAGAACACCCATGCAGATGCCTTGGCTTGCCTAGCCTCCGCAATCAACTTAGAGATTAAACGGACCATTGAAGTAGGATTCATCCCAGAGCCAAGCATTGGCCCTTCGGAGGAAGTCCAAATCAACGTTGTAGAATCTGCTCCAAGTTGGATGGATCCCATTGTTGCATTCCTATCTTCTGAACAACTCCCAGAGGACAAGAAAGAAGCACACAAGCTGCGAAACAAAGCCATGCGATACTACTTGGACCCTCAAGGAAGCTTTATAAAAAGTCACTCTCTGGCCCATGTTTGGAATGTGTGCACCCGGATAAAGTCGGGGAGCTTCTGACTGAAATACACGAAGGCAGTTGTGGAGCCCATTCTGGCGAACGCTCTTTGGCCCATCGAACTATAACGTAGGGGTATTATTGGCCAACAATGAGAGCGGACGCCGAATGTTATGCAAAAAAGTGTGAACAATGCCAGAAATTCTCCCCGTTAAACCATCTGTCTGCTGAAGAGTTGAACTCAATCACCAGCCCTTGGTCGTTCGCCCAGTGGGGGCTTGATATCGTAGGATCATTGCCGAGGGCCCCAGGGAACAAGCGATACCAGATCGTCACAACAGATTACTTCACGAAATGGGTCGAAGCGGAGGCATTAACACACATCCGAGATGTTGACATTAAGTGCTTTGTGTGGAGGAACATCATAACACGATTCAGCATTCCTAGAGCTCTTATCTCAGACAACAGTACCTAGTTTGATTGTGGCGTATACCGAGAGCTGTGTAGCAAATACGGTATTCGGCCTTACTTTTCTACACTGGCTTATCCCCTAAGCAATGGCCAAGCCGAAGCCTCTAATAAATCCATCTTGGATGGCATCAAGAAGAGGCTAGAGAAAGCCAAAGGCAAATGGGTCGAAGAATTGCCGAGTGTACTGTGGGCTCATCAAACTACACCGATAAGATCGACTGGAGAAATGCCATTTGCCCTATGCTTTGGAACTCATGCAATCTTACCCCTGGAGATTGGCCACCCGACACTCAAGTTGCAAGTCTTTGATACGGGCCGAAACGACATGGTGCTGGCTTTGGATTTGATTCTAATCGAAGAACAAAGAGACTGAGCCCTTGCATCAATGGCGTGGTACCAGCAGCGCCGCTACACACTAGGAGAATTGGTCCTGAAGAAGGTGCTTCCAGTTGACAGGAAATTGGCCGATGGAAAATTGGGTCCTAACTGGGACGGCCCCTACCAGATTGATTCGATCGCCAGAGTAGGGGCATATCGGCTCAAAGACATGTCAGGAAGGAGTCTGCCACGGCCTTGGAATTCCACGCATTTCTGCAAATTTTATCATTAACCCGACTTGTGGGACATGATGCTTGCTCCGAACTGTTCGCTATGTACATCTCTTTTTCCATAATACAAAGATTCCCATTCACCTACTACAGAATCTAGTTCAAAGATGTTCCGATTAATGCCTCCGGATTTGGAGCGCCCTTCGTGGATATCACGATTGGCCAATTAAAGTCTCCGGATTTGGAGCCCCATCGGCGAATGATGTCTTTGGGCCGATCAAGCCTCTGGATTCGGAGCGCCCTTCGTGGATATCACGATTGGCCAATTAAAGCCTCCGGATTCGGAGCGCCCTTCGTGGATATCACGACTGGCCAATTAAAGTCTCCCGATTCGGAGCCTCATCGACGAATGACGTCTTTGGGCCGATAAAGCCTCCGGATTCAGAGCGCCCTTTGTGGATATCACGACTGGCCAATTAAAGTCCCCAGATTCGGAGCCCCATCGGCGAATGACGTCTTTGGGCCGATCAAGCCTTCGGATTCGGAGCGCCCTTCGTGGATATCACGATTGGCCAATTAAAGCCTCCAGATTCGGAGCGCCCTTCGTGGATATCACGATTGGCCAATTAAAGCCTCCAAATTCGGAGCGCCCTTCGTGGATATCACGACTGGCCAATTAAAGTCTCTGGATTTGAAGCCCCATCGGTGAATGACGTCTTTGGGCTAATCAAGCCTCCAGATTCAGAGCGCCCTTCGTGGATATCACGACTGGCTAATTAAAGTCTTCGGATTCAGAGCCCCATCGAGGAATGACGTCTTTGGGCCGATCAAGCCTCCGGATTCGGAGCGCCCTTTGTGGATATCATGACTGGCTAATTAAAGTCTCCGGATTTGGAGCCCCATCGGTGAATGACATCTTTGGGCCGATCAAGCCTCCGGATTCGGAGCGTCCTTCGTGGATATCACGACTGGCCAATTAAAGTCTCCGGATTCGGAGCCCCATCGGCGAATGACGTCTTTGGGTATCACGATTGACGTCTTTGGGCCGATGAACCCTTTGGGTCGTGCGTAACACATTGTCGATTAAATCAGGCCGAACAATGTCCATACAATCGTCTGAAATACGTTTATTCAAACATTTATATAATAAAACACATGCAATCACGTGTGTGCTGAAGAGCCGCGATCCAACCATGCTTAAAACCACGATTCTCGCATCGGCAGACCTCCTCAGCAAGTGTCTCTTTCGTTTTGTCGATCCCAACCTTCCGGCCATCATGGAAACCCTACTCGTAACCGTTGGCCCTCGTATTTGCTACGGCAAACATGCCTGTCGTATCTCGATCGGCGATGGCATGACTCAATAGCCGTTGGGTCACCCTCTCGTTCACAATCAGGTTAGACTGACCCGTCGCATGCGGATCAGAGACTTTAACCTTCCTAAGCTCCTTAAGCTCGCCCTCGACCTTTTTCGCACGAGCCTCCGAACTGCGGACCCGTTCTCCCATTTTCTCCATTTCCCGCCGCGCGGCGCGCAAACACATGCCGACTTCATAGGCGGTGTACAGCCCCTTCACCGCCCCATGAATACCTTCTCGAAACACTTCAAAATCTCATCGTCCAACCATCGATTGTTGGACTTCCAGTGGAAAGACCTATCGAGCGAACTCGACCGCTACACCCAGATCATTGACGATGGAATCTGCCTCAGTCATCGGTTTTTTCCCCACGAACACTGCAAAACTCAATGGTCGTGGCGTCGTGTCTGACTCATTCCTCGGTCGTGGTCGGGGGGAGCTTCCCTGTTGATACTTCTCTCTTTGGGGTGATCTGCTTCGGCGGCTTGAAGGTTGACGTTTTTCGCCTTCCTTGGACGTCCTTCCTCCCGTACGTGCAGGTTCGCTGCTGCGATTCATCGCAGTATCTAGCTCAGCCAACGTTTGTCCCTCTCCTCTGTTGTTGAAGAACAGTCTGTTTGACATTCGCCCTCGCCTCAAGCTAGTTCAAATCGAGTCTGAATAAGAATAAGTGGACCCACTAGCGCGAACCCATCCCATTTATTCGTAGGTATGCAGCGATCCCGAGGCAATTTCTCCAAACGACGGAGATTTATTAAAACGGCCACTTCATGCACTGATTTTTGGCTTGTTAAAACGGCCTAATTATCTCAACGGCAATTATGGAAAAATGCCTTGAAGTCCATGCACTGGCTGAGGCAAGAGCAGATTTATTAATCTAACCGGCCGAGCATCTTGGCTCCATGCCGATCGATATGTGTCACAGCCACTTCATGCACTGATTTTTGGCTTGTTAAAACGGCCTAATTATCTAATCGGCAATTATGAGAGAATGCCTTGAAGTCCATGCACTGGTTGGGGCAAGGACAGATTTATTAATCTAACCGGCCGAACATCTTGGCCCCATGCCGATCGATATGTGCCACAACCACTTCATGCACTGATTTTTGGCTTGTTAAAATGGCCTAATTATCTAAACGGAAATTATGTGAGAATGCCTTGAAGTCCATGCACTGGCTGGGGCAAGGGCAGATTTATTAATCTAACCGGCCGAGCATCTTGGCCCCATGCCGATCGATATGTGCCATAGCCACTCCATGTACTAATTTTTGGCTTTCTAAACAGCCTAATCATGTAGTCGGCAAGTATACAAACATTTTATCCATAACAACAACCAAACAATTCCGTTCAGTAGTAACAGCAAAGAACAAAATGAATTTTCATTAAGTAAATTGGACACAAATTGTAACCATTTTACATATGAAAATTACTAAACAAAAAGCTGTAAAAAGCTGAAAATTACATGCAAATCCTAAAACAAAAACAGGAGCCGCCTAAATTAGCCCTCGGAGTCAGACTCCAGTGGCTCAACATCCACTTGCTCGTATGGAATTGGCATAGCCAATGTCACATCAGCAGCAGCAAGGGCTTTGAGCCAGCCGTGTTTAAATTCCCGATTTTCAAATTTGGGGACTTCGTGTACATATTCATCAAAAGCAAACTTCTTCCCAGCATCGAATGCGCTGACAGCCTTCGGGTCGGCTGTTTCCTTCGCCGTCTTCATCTCTTCCAACCCCACCTCCAATTTAGAGATCACCTCCTGGGCCAATTTAAGCGCATTGTCGCTCGCATTCGCCCTCTTCTCGGTGCCTGATCTCAATTCTTCAGCATTGCGGGCTCTCTCCATCTCGGCCTCGGCACGGGCGCCCTCCGTCTGCGCCTTACTTCTTTGGCCCTCAACCTCGGCTTATAAACAGCCAATTAGCACGATGGCATCGTGATAGCGACGGTCCATGTCGGCTATCCTCCCAACGGCCTACAAAACAGGAAGTTAAGAACAAAATAATATTCGCATAAAGAGAAAAGACAAAGTCTAGATATATACCAAAAGAGCCGATTGCGCGGCCAACCCAATTGTAAACAGATCAGGCTCTGCTCGAAAAGCCGCCTTGTCAGCAGGCAGTGAAACGGATGTCGCTAAGCTGAGTGCAACCGCTGGATCTTTGATTACCGAAGCATCGGAGGAGATCGGCGTATTTTTTATCTTGCGCTGAATAACAAAAGGTACAATCACATCCGACTCCTCCAAACGAGGTCATTTGTCGGCACGGTCTTCTTCTAAGCAGGCCTCAACGTCGACAGGGCATTTCTCCACCCTTTGCTCCGCTTCTACTTCTGAGCAGGCCTCAACGTCGACAGGGCATTTCTCCACCCTTTGCTCAGCTTCTACACTTGTCTGCACAAAAGGTTCTGCCTCGGTACTTCCGTTCTTCGCCGTCCCCTCAATAACAGGAAAGGAGGTCTGGGACAGAGATTCGGCAGCCCGAATCTCCTCCGCCCTTTGCCGCGCGACCATCCTTTCTGCATTTGCCTTCTTGGCAAGTTTAGTGAGGCTCAACCCAGCCATATCTTCTGGGAACGCGCCGGGAAGGTCCTCCAGACCGTGAAAAATATCGTCGAGCGGATGGTCCTCTCGACCCGAAGTGGATGGAGGATCAGCCGAATTGAGGTCAGCTTCGTCAAATGCTAACTTCAAAGCCTCGTCAACCTCAATTTCGGATTGGTCTGACTCGGCGGCCTCAGCTACTTCCGGTCGCTCCAAATCTGATCCCTTGCAACCGACTTGCCTCAAATTTCTAAAATCAGTCAAGATAAAGGCGATAAGAGACTCCTTACCCTCTGGAATTGGGATGTTTTCCGTCGTCGAAAAGGTCATATAAGTCAGCTCGTAGCAGAGCAGAACGTAGGCCACCCTCCTCTACTTCTGAAGACTCGATCGGCCGAAATACTTGAGCGTAGTCTTGATTTCCGAAAGGACGGCGTCATCGGTCGAAATCAAGACTTTCTTCAAATCGTTTCCTGCAAAAGCAAAACCATGAGGTCCCGAAAATAAAGTTTTATAAATATAACAAGTAAATAAATAAAAGAAGATATTCGGTCACCTGGTTCGCCCCTCCGTTTAGGAATATGATCAAGGCGATCCTCGCCTTCATCGAATTCTCAGTTTCCTTGGACAATGACCATAACATCATCGACTCGCTTCCCAGAGCAGGAAAGTATAGTCACTAGTTGATGGTCGATGTCTTTGGCCCTAAGGAGTAATGCTCGTGCCGACCAGAAGACTTGGCCAAGGCGTAGCAATGCCAAATAACGGGAATGCCAAGGTTAAGCCTAAGACGGCGGTTTAGTGAGATAATTCCCATCACGATCCTATAGAAGTTGACGTTGGGTTAGGATGACATTAACCCCCAATGGCAAAGCACGGCCCTAAGGAGTGGGTGAAGGGGAAAGCGGACCCCACCCTCTGCGATTGATAGAAGAGGGAAGACGATTGCGGTTTCATCAACCCTCTCCATATCAAGGGTGTCGTCTGCCACAAATGACAGACGAACATCATCAGGAATGGAAAAATGGCGTCGGAAGCCAAAAATTCGATCCGGTGAGAGGAGATCTTTTAAATGTTTTGCCATTCCCCTAGCCAATAGGATTATGCTAAGCCAAAAAACAAAGCAAAGAATGAGAGAACTTACAAGAGGCGAAGGAGATAGAGAAGAGTAGGAACTTGCAGAGGTAGTTCGGAAGGCAATCCAGCGACGGACGTCTAAAAGCATGTATGCATTTGAAAAGACGTCAAAATTTTAAATCACAATACATAGAAATGTACGAAGAGGTGGGAAGTTAAAATGATAACCGGGAAGCGTGTGTACAGACATTTGCATTGGAATACGGTCAGTTGCCAAATTTCGGCTCTGACCCTTCGAGTTCGAAGCCAAACATTCCAGCCAACTATCATTAGTGGAGTGCTTAGGGGGTAGTTGTGGGGGCCGAGAAAAGGGAGTCGTTGAGATTCTGGATAGTCGAATCTCAAAGAGTCGAGATTCGAAGCACTCGGCAATTGGCTCGCAAGCTCAAATCCAACCCTATTCGACCAAATAACCGATTAGGCAAGGGGCCGAGTAAAGGTCGGTCTATTATAAAATGTGCCGAATATGAGTTGGAAATGGACCTAATCCCAAGGCCCATGGAAGAAAAGATATAAATAGAAGAACATCAGCCAGAAAGAGGTATATGAGAATTGTTGTGCTTAACTTAGAATACAAGCATTCTCAAGTGTGGATTCTGACTTGTCCGTTGGAGTGCTAATTTCGGCACCCCCGACCGGAGTGTTTATTCCTTTTCAGGTGACCAGAAGAGGATCACGAGCGTTTTCCAAGATCTAAAGAGTATTTCCAAACCACATCTCCACAATAGATATCCACCATTTGAACTTATCTTAATCATAAATACATCCCCACAACTTTTCTCGAGAAATCATTTGAAAAACCCTCTTTTACATTTCAAAATCAAACCCTATATTTAGCCAAAAATCCCCAAATCCCTACATTCTTTCAATGAACAAATAACTAAGGTACAATTCATACCAAATGTTGAACAAATCCCTACCTCAAGATTAGAAGAAAATAGAGAGTACGGGTTGAAGTTTGGAAGAGCCAAAAACGATATATCCCCCGATTAAAATGAAGCTTTAGACGAGCTCTATCTTTTTCTCCAAAGAACTATGGTGGAGAAATCAATGGTGATGGTGTATTTGAGGTTTTAAGTAAGAACTAGACACACACACACACACACACACACACACACACACACACACAGAGTGTGAAGAACTAGGGTTTTGAAATGTTTTAGAGAGACAGAGAGGAAATGAAAAGTAAATCAAAAACCCTTTTTCCTGAACTGATATACACGCAAACTGCTCAAGCGACCAAAACACCTCTCGACCATCCGATACAATAAGTGACACTGCTTGAGCAACCAAAAACACAGCTCAAGCACACAATGACCTCCCTCCAGAAGCTCAAACCCGTAAAAGACTGCTCGAATGTAAGAAATACCACTCAAGTGAAGATACTCTACTTCTAGAAGTTTTGCAGACTGTAAAAGACTACATCGCAAGAAAGACCACTCGAGTGAACAAGAAGAAAATTGGACAGCAACTCTTTGAAACACTAACCCCCAACCTATTCCAAATGCAACAGTAACTCCTAAACAACCAAACTTAACTAGCAATAAGATAAAAATGGCATGAACAACAACTAAGGATATGGATTCCCGGATTCAAAAGTAAGAAATAAGTTGGATCTAAATTGGAATCGTTATACACTTATTAACCTGTGACTGACTTACTCAATATCTTACATGTTTGTATATAAATTATAAAGAAATTATGAGTATGAAGTTGTTTAAGTTTGATTTTAAATTTAATGAATTTGAAAATGAGTTCAAACTTATTTACTTTTTGAATCATTCTCAATCGAGCCTTAATCAAGCTTATCATGAATGGAGTTTGAATAGTTTGATTTTATAGTACATATAACTGAGACAAGTTAAGTAATAAATAATTCGAGTTAGCTTGAAATCTTGTGAGCTTTAAAAAGTGTTTAATTTTGATTTATTTATATAACAAGTTGATCTCAAATAAATTTTCATGAAATTAAAAATAAGTCAAACTCAAATAGCTAATAAAGACAAAATATGTTAAAATAGCCAATAAGATAAAATGTCACATTCAAAACATAATCATTTCATTTTTTTCTCTCATAACCATCAAATCAATTACAAAAAAAAATAATAAATAAATAAATAAATAAATTATCTTTCCAAACATAACTTTTTTAACCAGACTAAAATAGCTAATTAAATATAATAATGAACAAATGAAACTTTCATCGTTGTTTTATTATGACCAATTACAGTTGGATATTTATACAGGTGAGTAAAACATATCAGTGTAACAAACTTCTAACAAACCAATCCTAACAAACTCTAACTGTTAACTAACTTGAGTTGCACTTGAGTTGCATCTGGTGAGCCACAGGTTGTAGCCGTAGCTGCTGTTTTAGTTACTAAGGTAATCTTATCACCCCCCTACAAGCTAATGGGAGGAGAGTGGACCAGTAGCTTGGATTGAAGGTATGGAAACCGAAGTAGACAGAGGTTTTGTGAAGACATTTGCAATTTGTTTAGCAGAGGGAATGTATTTAAGAAGAAGCTTCTTGGATGCAATTTTTTTGCGGATGAAGTGATAATCAACTTTAATGTGCTTAGACCTTGTGTGAAACACAGGATTATATGCTAAAGCAATTGCGAATGAGTTGTCACACCAAAGAATATGAGAAGAGACAGGGAAAAGAGAAAGATTATGAAGTAATATTTGCAACCAACTCAGTTCAGCAGTAGCATAAGCAAGAGAGCGATACTCAGCTTCAGTGCTAGATCGAGATATCGTAGGCTGCTTTTTAGTAGACCAAGAGATAATATTAGATCCAAGGAAAACACAATAGCTAGAAGTCGATTTTCGATCAACAGAGTCACCAGCCCAATTAGAATTAGAAAAATCCTAGAGCTCAAAAGAGTTAGGACGAAAAGTCAAGCCATGAGAAATAGAACCTTGAATAAATCAAAGAATCCTCTTGACCGAAGCAAAGTGAGCATTAGTAGGTTCATGCATGTGTTGACAGGCTTAGTTCATAACTAAGGATAGATCTGGACGAGTTATATTGAGATATTGTAAAGCACCAACTAAACTTCTATATAATTGAGGTTGAGTAAAGGGTAGAGAAGCGGCAGGAGTGAGGACAGGTTTCATGGAAATAGGAGTATTACAGGGTTTACAAGAGGTCATCCCTACCTTAAGAAGAATGTCAAAGGCACATTTAAACTAAGACAAAACAAAGACCAAAAAAAAAAAAAAAAAACAAAATCACCCACAGATTGAATAGAGATGCCCAAAAAATAAGAAAGATTACCTATTTACTTCATGGCAAAGGCAGAGTACATCTATTGAATGAGTGTTTGAATATGAGATGGGCTACTACCAGTGAGTAAAATATCATCCATATACACAAGAAGGACTATAATGGCAGTGGAAGTCTTGTGACTAAATAGAGAGTTATCATAATGAATGTTAACAAACACTTGAGATAACAAGAATCTGGAAAATGTAGAATACCATGCTCAGGGAGACTATGTAAGTCCATAAAGAGCCTTCTATAACTTGCACACATAATGAGGAGAAGAAGTGCTAACAAAGCCAGGTGGTTAAAGCATATACACTTCTTCATCCAAAGTGCCATGTAAGAAAGCATTACTAATATCAAGTTGTTTCAATGGCCAATGATAATGTAAAGCCATACAAAGCAAAACCCTGATGGTGGGATGTTTAGTCACAAGGCTAAATGTCTCTGTGTAATCAATGCCCTCCTGTTGTAAACAAACCCTTAAAAACCAATCGGGCTTTATATCTGGCAATTGAGCCATCACTGTTTCGTTTGATTTGAAAAACCCACTTACAGCCAATAGCCTTCTTAGTAGAAGGAAAAGGGACAAGGGACCAAGTGCCTTGAGCAAGTAAGGCATTATATTCTTCAAGTATGGCAGAATACCAAAGTAGAGAGGTAAGAGCTTCTTGATGAGAATGAGGCTTAACATCTGCAAAGGAATGAGTAGTGCAAGCTACAAGACCCTTAGTTTTAGATTTGGTGAGCATCAAATGGAGATTAGTAAAAGAAGTAGAAGGTAAGACTGTGGCCGGAGAATGTAGAGAAGGTAAATTAATAATAAATAATAATAATAAATAAATAAATAAATAAAAAGAGTAAATAGGAACAGGGTGAGAAGGATAAGAGAGAGTCAAGGTCTAGTCAATAGGTGAAGTAATCGGCGAAATTGGAAGAGAGACTGCTAAATTAGGCTATGAAGCTACAATAGGCTAAGATGAAGGCCTAGATTGAGGGACAGTAGATAGGCGTATAGGAGAACAGACCTGAGGATCTGCAAAGGGAACAACAGATAGACGTACAAGAGAAGCTACTGTTGGACAGAACTGAGATATGGGCAAGAAAGAGGTTGAGCAGCAAATAGATGAGACCTTGATGGAGACGTTGCAGTAGTAGGTGTTGGCCAAAAGAAAGAGTAAAGATGCGATAAAGACAGAGCAGGAGAAGAAGGATGAGAGGAGAATGAAAAAATATTTTCATGAAACTCTACATGTCTAGAAATATAGACTTGGCTTGTGGTCATATCCAAACATCTGTAGCCTTTATAAGAGGAGTGGTATCCAAAAAAACACATAAAGAGGGCTGAGGCTGCAATTTAGGATGAGGTCTTAACCAAGGAAAGCATTGGCATCCAAAGACCTTCAAAAAAGAGTAATCAGGTAAGACATGATAGAGAAACTCAAAAGGAGATTTGTGAGACAATTTTGCACTAGGCATTCTATTAATAAGATGAATGGAAGCAACAACTGCATCAAACCAAAATTTAGTTAGAACAGAAGAATGGTGAAGCAAAGAAATAGTTGTTTCAATAATGTGTCTATGTTTCTATTCAGAGACACCATTGTGTGGTGGAGTATATAGGCAAGAGAGCTGATACACAATGCCTTGAGCTTTTAAAAATTTATTTATGGATGAGTTCACAAATTCAGTGCCACCATCAGTCCTTAACACTTGAAGTTTAGTAAAAAATTGAGTCTCAATATATGCTTTAAACTCTAAGAATTTTGAGAAAACTTCATTTTTATAACACAGAGGATAAAGCCAAGTAAATCTACTATAATCATCAATGAAAAGCACATAATACTTGTATTCTGATGCAGTAGAATGAAATGGACCCCATACATCACTATGAATTAGAGAGAAAGGTTTATTCATAGTAGAATTGGACAGTTTAAAAGGGAATCTATGACTCTTAGCCACACTACAATATGTAAAAGGAGAAGTAGCAGACTTTGTTTTATTGAATGTAAAAGACAAGTGCTTCTCTAAAGCAGTAAACTTCAACTGAAATGGATGGCCCAATCACCTGTGCCAAGTATTTTCAGAAACACAAGTTGTTGTCAAGAAAGCAGTAGATGATGAATGAGGAGCATGCATAGTAACAGGATAATGATAAGAAGACAACAGATACGGAAAGTGATACAGGCCATTAGCATTATAGTCCTTGTGTAAAATGGCCTTGGTGTTCTTGTCCTGAACCACAAAGGAAGAATCATCAAAAGTAATAGTGCAATTATTATCCTTTGTGAGTTGATGAACAATGAGAAGATTAGATGAGATAGGAACATGGAGAAATTTATTGAGTTTAAAAGAAAAATGAGTACGAAGGAGACCTTTACCTGTGTGGTGAATAGGAACAAAAGTACCATTGCCAACTGTGATTTGATTGGGCCATTATAGGACTGAGACAAGTTTAGATTGGAGAGATCATGAGTAATGTGATCAAAGGCAGCAGAATCAAGATACTAGGGAGCAGCCTCAGATGAAGAAGGAGGAGTAGCAGAAGCAACATAAGCCCGTGGTAGAATATAACCAGAAGAGATTACTGGGGATGACTGGGAAGAAGAGTGTTGAGAAGAATTAGATGCAAAGTCTGATGAAAATTGGCATCCAGTCTATGCCAACATTCAAGAGTCGCATGGTTTCCTTTGCCACAAATCTAACAAATTATAGCAGATGATGAATAGATCCTTCCTTTGCCTCGAGAGTTCTGTCTTCCACCACCACGAAAAGTGCCTTGAAATCCTCCTCTTTGACTTCGAAAAGAGGATCATCCTCTTGAAGAAAAAGATCCACCAGTTAAGTCTCTCATGTACACATAGGCAACTATGTTTTCTTGTGATTGCATTTTTCTCTATTTGGACTCTATATGTAGAGACTCAGAACACAAAAAAGAAGTTAATTCTATAATGCAAATAGGTTCAATCCATGCACGCACAGTAGTTTTAAGAGCATCAAACTCATCTGGTAAGCCATTCAAAGTAAGCAATACCAGATCTTCATCATCCATAAGTGATGAAGCTAAAGCCAATTGATCAGCAAGTTCTTTGATTTGATTCAAATATTCTTGAACTGATTTGGAACCTATGGTCAAATGAGTCAGTCGATTTTTCATTTGATGGATAAGAGAATGAGATACCATGGTGAAACGTTTGCAAAGAGCAGTCCATACCTCGAAACTATGTTATAGATGAAGAACAGAAGAAAAAATTGTAGGTGCAAGAGTAGCAGGGATACAACTGAGCAGATGAGCATCAATCTTGTTCAAATTTGCTCGATCTGGATTCAAAGCTTCAAGACCATTAGAGTCTGTGATCATCAATGGAGGACATGGAACTAATCCGATTGCAAAATCTAACAAGTTAGTAGCTCGTAAAATATTCAAAAATTGACTTCGCCATATTAGGAAATTTGTGGAATCGAGTTTAACTGTGATGAATGAATTCAAATTGGAAATCAAGAGATTGAGATTGTCAGGTAAAGAAGAAGAAGATGATGAAGCAGCCATATGTGGATCGGAACTATGCTCGTAGGAGCTTCAATTTTGCTCTGATACCATGATGAACAAATGAAACTTTTGTTGTTATTTTATTATGATAAAATATAGTTAAATATTTAAACAGATGAGTAAAATAGATCAGTGTAACAAACTTCTAACAAATCAATCCTAACAAACTCTAACTGCTAACTAACTTGAGCTGCACTTGAGCTGTATCTGGTGAGCCACAGGTTGCAGCCGTAGCTACTGTTTTAGCTGCTAAGGTAGTCTTATCAAAAAAAAAAAAACTAAAATAACTAATTTTCCAAACAAGCTCTAAATTGGTTGATTTACAACTCTACTAAACAATAGACCTTATGTGGGAGGAGATAGTTAATTTTGAGTAATACGTACTTTTTGTCCGACAAATACTATATATAAATGAATTATTTACCAAATTTTAGTACTAGATATAATGGTTTTTAGATTTATTGATGTTTATCTTACTATTTTTATGTCTAATGATAAATTAAAAAATAATAGTCGACAAAAATGTATTTATGTATGGTTTTCAGATTTATTGATTTTTTATCATACTATTTTTATGTCTAATGATAAATTTAAAAAAATAATAATAATAATTGGCAAAAATGTATTTATGTATGGTATTACATTTTTGTACAACATGTTATGTAATGAAAATTGACAATAATACTATGTTAAACTAAAAAATTAAAAAAATTAAGTGTGACCCAAATTTATTATGGTGCGTTGAGGATTGTACCGAGAATAAAATTGGACCACTTACTAATTTTTCAGTGGTGAGCAAAAAGATATGCAACTAAGACCATACCCATAAAAATGGACTAGACTAAACGTCTAGCGAGAGAAGTAACAAGAGAATATCCAACCGAACAAGCAGATATTGGGAATTAAATGAAGTAATGCGATGTCCACAATCAGAAGACATATCACTTATTAAATTTGATGTGATGTTTTGACAGTAAACGGTGTAACACAGAAAACTTTGATCACCTGAATAACAGTTTGATCATTTCCAAGGAAATATTCTATGGATAATAATGATCAAATAATGACACTCAACAGTATAAAAAGAATCATGTGACGAACGCAAAGTTATAAAATCTTCACAACACAAACACAATTTGTCGTCTTTATTTCTGTTAATGTATATATGGTATTCCGAAATATATTAGGTATTGATTTCCTAAATATATTTGGGAATAGTCATAGTTAGGTTTCTTGTAGGATACTCTTTCTCATAGTTAGCTTTCTAGTAGGATATTCTTTCTCAGCCTATATATACAGGTTTTCTATTGTATAAGATAAATTCAGTGAATGCAATACATATTGTTTCCTCTCTCTCTCTCTCTCTCTCTCTCTCTCTCTACTATTCTAACATGGTATCAGAGCTATAGGTTAAGCTCTTGGTGTTCTTCATCTTATCGGCGGGCGACAGCCTTGCCTTGGCCGCCTGCCGGACCTCAACCTATTCCGTTGTCATATTTTCAGTCAATATCGCTTTGTGGTGATCCCTTCCTTTGTTCACTAATTTATTCCTATCCCAAATATCTCTATCATATATATATATATATATATTTATTTATTTATTTACTCGCAACCCACTTTTTTGTGTGTTTCTGCTCCACTTTATTATTATACCTATATCATGGAAAACATGGTTATACACCATGCGCACAACTCCAATAAATATATATATTTTTTTGTACTTCTGCTCCACTCTGTCTTTCCCTCTACTTCAACCTCAAATAGGTTTCTATCTTCAAGCCTATTTGAGTTTGAGGAGGGGTATTATACTTATATCACGGTAAACATGGTTATACACCATGTGCACAACTCAAGCTGCCCCTTGTGGCGCACCACCCAAATCGCCCCTTGGCACACCTGCCAAGCCACTTCTTTTGGTGCACAATCCAAGCCGCTCTCTCTGGTGCACAACCCATGTCGCCCTTTGGCGCACCACCAAAGTTTCCTCCCGACATACTATCTACGCCGCCTCCTGGTGCCCTCAGTCATCTATTGCCATCATCATTCAATGTCATGTCATAAGTTATGTGTGTGCCATGCTTGATTGTTCAACATCTAGTTTCTACAATGGTCCGACATGACCCCTTAAATTGTCTCGACATTGATTCTGATCAGTTCCTACAACGGTCCAACATGACCCCATAAACTATCCTAACATTGATTCCGGTTAGCTCTTATAATGGTCTGGCACGACCTTAAATTGTTCCGGCATTAGTTCTGGTCATTTTCTACAACGGTCTGACATGACCTTAAACTGTCTCTCGACATTAGTTCTGACCTCTGATTTATCTCAAGTGCCCTTATGGCCTCTGATCTATCTCAAGCGCCCTTGCGCTCCCATTCAGACTTTGCAATCTATTTTCTTTTTATTTTATTTAGTTTTATTTCATGTTTTAGTTTCTCTCTCCAAACTCAAAATGTTTATCCTCCTTGAGTTTTAAGGGAGGATGTTAATGTACATATGGTATTCCTAGATATATCAGATATTGATTTCCTAGATATATTTGGAAATAGCCATAGTTAGGTTTCTTGTAGGATACTCTTTTTCATAGTTAGCTTTCTAGTAGGATACTCTTTCTCAGCCTACATATATAGGCTTTCTATTGTATAGGATAAATTCATTGAATACAATACATATTATCTCCTCTTTCTCTCTCTCTACTATTCTAACAATTTCTAAGAAAGAACACATTTTCACTTATTTGACCGTTGAAACCTCCTCTAGTTTAACACCTTGCATTGAGCAGCTCTCACTAGTTTTGTCCTTTTCACAAGTATCTAGAGGCTCGCAAATTGGAAGGAAATTTCCTCCCACAGAATATACCAATAAAAGAGTAAATGAATAAAAATAATACAAAAAAATTTGGATGTTTTTATTTCAAGGCAAAAAGACTGTTAAAAGTGCCTATAATTTAAAAAATGCAATTACCACACCTTTGTACACATCTAATTTCATTTTACTTATTTATTTATTTATTTTGTGCATAACATTGTGAAAAGACTAAAACATAGAGAGTGAAGTAGTAAATAAAGTCATTCACGGCAACGGAATGGGCTGCATGCAGTCACTCTCATGGGTGATACACATACGAACTCACTTTTATGTATGTTATTATTATTATTATTATTCATAATCTTTGAATGAAGTTCTTATTATGCTAATATATATATATATACATATGGGTCCAACTACACTACAACATATGACTTTTTGCTACAAATTATTTTGGTCCCTATAACCATTATTGTGGTCTCTAAATGGTTTTTGTGACCAAATTACATTTGTGACCAGAAAAGTCGATAATAGTACGTCCAAAAAGGTCAAAGTTAACTTTTAGCAACAAATTTTTGAAAGTGTCATTGAAAATTACAATTAGCGACAAAATTTATATGGTCACAAAATGTTTTATTTTGCATAACTAAATATTTGGTTGCTAATACTTCATCACAAAATGTCTTAATTTGGTAGTTCGACAGTAGTTCGAGAGTATTCGGATGTTTTTCTAGAGGATCTTACAGAGTTACCACCACATAAAGAGATTGAGTTCTCTATCGATTTTGCACCAAACAAGGCTTTGATTTCCATGGTGCCATATAGGTTTGCGCCAGCCGAGTTATGTGAGTTGAAGGTGTAACTTCAGGAATTATTAGATAAGGTCTTCATTTGCCCTAGTACCTCACCTTGGGGAGCACCGGCTCTCTTTTCAAAGAATAATGATGGCACATTGTGATTGTACATTAATTATCAAAAGTTAAACTGGGTAACTATTAAGAACAAGCACCCATTACCACAAATAGAGGATCTGTTTGACCAGTTGAGGGGGTCACGTTGCTTTTCAAAGATTGATTTGAGATCGGGGTATCTCTAGTTAAGGGTGAAGGAGGAAGATATTCAGAAAATGACATTTCGTATGCGATATGGCCATTACGAGTTCTTAGTAATGCCTTTTGGGCTAACCAATGCACCAGTTTCATTTATAAACTTGATGAATTGTCTTTCGTAAGTTCTTAAATCAGCTCGTGGTCGTCATCATTGACGACATCTTAATCTACTCACCCTCCGAAGAGGAACATGAGAAACACTTGCAGGTTGCACTTGAGTTTCTTAGAGCACACCGTTTGTATGCTAACTTCAGGAAGTGTGAGTTTTGGCTCCACAAATTTAAGTTTCTAGGCCATGTGGTGTCCGAAAAAAGGGTGACTGTGGATTCATCTAAGTGTAGACACCCCATTTTTTACCGTCCTTAAGACTTGGACGTCATCGTTTGAACACCGATGATCATCCATGCTCGTGTTCGTTTTGAGTTTCCGAAGGTCTCGGCTACACACCTCGCCTTAAGATCTCTTAACTCATCTGTTTTGTGCTTGGTTGTGGACCAAGGACTTGTGTTTTTACTTCTGAGGAAAGGGGGGCGGTTTTTTGGCCATCCCCACACCCCATCGGCTATGGCATGATGCCATCAGCCTTGTTTCCTTGCCATCGGTCATAAATGTTGGCCGGTCGGCACTTTTGTTGGTCGGTCGGCACTTATTTTGGTCGATCGGCCATATTTTCTGGCTGAGGCCTTTTCTTTGCCTTTTTCAAGCATTGTGCATGCCAGCTGTACCAGCTGGTGAGCACAAACTCTCCTCTCCATACACGTGTATGGAGGGATTTGAACCAAAACTTAGCTTCTCTAAGAAGCTTTGAATTTGATTTCCTATAAGAAGGGAGCCCCCCCTCCTTTTCCAGAGGTTCAGCAAAATTGATATAGAAGATATATATATATATATATATTTGTGTGTGTGTTTGTGACCTAAAGTATGTTTTTGTTCATACTTTTGCACTAGAGCACCTAGTAGAATACCGTCCTTTGGTTGCTGAGGCACTAGGAAGTTGGTTTCAGAGTTCTTGGGTTGGTTTTGATCCAAGGGAGTGGCTGGAGTTGTGTTCTTGAAGGTGTTCTTCAAGGGTGAGTAACTAACCTTTTGTTTCCCCATTTTGGCATAAGCTTTTAGACCTATTTGCATATTGTTTCAAGCTTAACTATAAACTAGAAAAAGTTCTATTTTGATATGCTTAAGATGATTGTTTAAGGTCTCTTTTGGGTTGGGGGTTGTCTACCCCCTCTTAGGCCTTGTTTGGCATTATTTTAGGTCAACCTTTTTGGCCTTTGTTCTTGCTTTGGCTTGACCTTTCTACCACTGAAATCCAGAGGATTTTTAGTGGTGGAAAGGCGGTTTTAGAGTCTTGTATAGAAGAGGGACACCCCTCTCTCCTTGTGTCTCTTATGCTTGCATTGTTGGCTCATAATGGTAGCATGTTTTTTTAGCTTGTTTGGGCTCCATTTCAGCAAGTATTTGGTGTTATCTTAGCATGCTATACCTCTGTCTAAGGTTGGTTTAATAGCATCTTGCATACTCCATGCACTTGTCTTTTAATCCTCTCATTTGCCTTAACATGCATCATGCATTCGAACCATCATTCTTGCATGTTTTGGCTCAACTCAAAAGAGCTTTTAGCCTTGTTTTATCATGCTTGAGCTCTGATTTGCATTGATTTAGTCATGCATGCACTGTTTTGTATGGCCATGGTTCAACCTAGCTTGTTGGCTTTGAGTGTCCAAGTCATTAGCATGCATTGCTTAGACCATTTTCATGAGTTGGAATCATTTCCTATGTGATTTTAGTCCAGATAGAGTGGTCATACACTTGCACTTGTCACTCCTTTAATGCTTTAAAGAGTTAGTGTTTTATGCCTCAAGAGTGGGTCATTGTGCATGCCTCTATGCTTAGGCTTTTGGGATGCCATCTCAGCGGGTTTTTGGGCTTATTTTACATGCCATAACTCTGTTTTTCATTGGTTAAGTCATGCCATGTTTGGTAGTAATAGGTGTAGTGTAACACCTCTTTGTTAGCCTTGCATGCTTCATGTTTTCAGTCTTTTTTTCTAGCTTGTGTTGGCTAAGTTCGAGCATGATTTCGGTCTTGTATTGACTTGCCTTGGGACTGTTTTGGTTGCCCTTGTCCCTTTGGGGCTTGCTTTGTATAGCTTTGGTGTAATCCCTTTTGCTAGCTTCAAGCCTTGAGCTTTCTTATATGCTATGCTTGACTTGTGTGCATGATTTGGCATCATTCCTCACATGATTCAGAGCTCATCTCATTGCCGCATTATCGTGTTTGTTACTTTTTGCTCATGCTTGAGAGTTGTATCCTTACGCGTAGGTAATAGGCCATTACATTCGCATGCTTATTGTGCATCTCATTCCATCATTTCTTGGCACTTTGGCCACTATTTTGGTATGGCTGAGGCCTATCCATTTTTCAGTATAAGTCCATGGATCATGCGGTTTGTGTATTGTTGTATGATTATCGCATTGCATATTGTTGCATACTTATTGTTGGTATCATTGTTGCATGCCTATCACATTGTATGTTTGCATATCTAGGTTGCATAATCGTATTGCATACATATTGTATATCATGTTGTTTACATGTTAGGTTGCGTTACATTGCATTTGTCATGCTCATGTTACATTGCCATGCATTTCCATGATGCATTGTACTTGGTTGCATGCATTGCATGGTGTTTGGTTTGGGGTGTCAAACCAAACACGAGGAACGAGGAACGTTCGTACTTGAAGTGACGAAACGTGCCTCAATCCTCGGTCGTCAACGCTCTTGATCAAACATGATAGAGTTCTAGGCATTCATATATTTTTGTTGCATTCATTCCACATTGATTTGCACACTTGGCTCCTTTAGCCATCATGCATTGAAATGCGCGATTGATGGTCTGAGGGTCGAGAACCATACTCCCTTGAGTTCATGACATGATAGGAAGGGTGGTTGTGCACACATTGCCATGCTCTGTTTGTCCTCTGCTGGAGCAAAACAGCATTCTGCAGGAAGATATGGCCGGCCGGCCATCTTCAGTGTCGATCGACTAAACATTGTTGGTCGAGATCCTCACAAATGGTCGATGACCAATTCCACATGGCCGATGTTCCTATATTTTGGCCGGTGACATCCCACAGTGCTCAGGGAGTGGTTCGGAAGCATCCTTGGGACTTGTGCAGTTTTCAGAGGTGTAAAACAGTGCAAACAGAGGCAACATGTTGGCAACGGGTTTCCGAGCGAAGCGATCGAGCATGCATCATTCAATCATTCTGAGGCGGAGCTACGGTGGCCTCTTTAGTTTCATAGCTTAGTTAATTTGTTTAAATTAGTTAAGGGTTTTGTAATATTTAATTAGCTAGGGTAGTTGATTAATTATTTGGTTTGTATTATTTATTCAGACCCTCCGTCGAGAGGGCGAATTTTGTAATAAGTGTGCATGAGTGTGTGAATGTCTTCCAACCCCACGTCTTTCTCCCTTTTACTTACCTGCTTTCAATGGTTAGTTTTAGGTCATGTTTCAATTAGCATCCTTATGCTCGCATGTTTGCATCATTCATCTGTATTGCAAGCACTGGGCTCGGCGCATCATACTAACTGCATAGTATTTCAATTCCAACTTGAATACGTGTATCGAGTTGTCGCATTTCACATGCCATTCTTAGATTAGCCGAGCCTATTCTAGTTGCATTTTTGCATATGTTGCATTAGCCATCTTAACATGAACTAGGATCGTGCATTTGATTACTAACTAGCTATTGTTTTGGCTCGGAGTACTAGGTAAGCGTTTACGCTTTAGTATACCGCATGTGTGTAAGTGTTGCCATGATAGCATGCTTGCCATGAGGCTATTTGCTTATGCTTATGTGATATAACTGCCTGAATGCCTGTGGGTGAAGGTTGGGTTATTTGAATTGGAGCAAATCATTGATTGTGAGTTTTAAGCCCACTAGATAGTGGCAAAATCATGTTTTCTAAGCCCACCCGAGGGTGGCAAAGCCACGTCTTAGCCTACTTGCGAGTAGCACCATCAAACCATTTTCAAATAAACAAACATGAAATGTTTTGTTCCAATTTAGGCGATCCGGTCTATACTTGTGTGTTGTGCGCATCACATAGTAATTTTAGGCTAATAACTGGAATAAGAACGCATATGTTTTCAAAACAAAATACCATGCTTAGTACAGGCTGATCTTCGATCGGGCGAGTAGGGGTGCTCATTGCATGACCTTCCCCTCTCATACCCAAGTTCCCGAGCCGAGGCAACTTTGGTGATGACGGACACGTGGCCTTAGGCAACCAGTCAAGGTTTCCTAAATTCCCCCAAAATAAAATATTTAGGTGGCGACTTTGTATCTAGCAAAGCAATCCATGTTTGGCACTTCTTTCTTAAAATCAGTTTTCCAAAACGATTTGCCGGATTTGGACTCTTTGGTGATTTATCAGTCTTGCATTGCACTTTGCGAGATCAGATTAAGAACCGTGACATTCGAGTCCGAACTGTAGTAAGCCCAAATGAACAAAACGGGATCCCCTCCCCCGGGACGTTCGGGTGCGTCTACACTAAGATAGATGTAGTATAAGATTGGAAACAACCTAAGAACACCTTTGAGATCCAAAGTTTCTTGGGCTTAGTCGGGTATTACCGATGTTTGGTGAAAGATTTTTCTAGATTGGCTTCGCCGTTGACTAGGTTGACGAGGAAAGGTGTTATATTCGTGTGGAGTGAGGCTTGCAAAAAGTCATTTCAAGAGCTTAAGGTTGGACTCACTACTGCTCCAGTTTAAGTTATCTTGGAGAGGGGTTTGGGTTATTATGTTTATTGTGATGCGTCTTGAGAAGGTTTGGGTTGTGTATTAATGCAGGAAGGGAAAGTTGTAGCCTATGGTTCATGGCAATTGAAAACCCATGGGAGAAATTATCCTACGCACAACTTAGAGCTAGTGGAGGCGATCTTTGCCTTGAAAATCTAGAGGCATTAATTGTACGGGGAGAATTTGAGTTGTTTTCCAATTATAAGAGTTTGAAATATCTATTCTCACAAAAAGAATTAAATTTGAGGTAGATGAGATGGATGACGTTTATGGAGGATTACGATTTTGGGTTGCATTATCATCCGAAAAGGGCCAATGTAGTGGCCGATGCGTTGAGTACAAATTCCGTGAGCATAGTAAAGAGTATTGCTGTTTAGGCACGGGAGATATTGGGAGTTATTGGCGAGTTTGACTTGCACCTTGGCAAGTTCGACTTGCACCTTGGCGAGTTCGTTGAGTTGGCCATTTTATTTACCACAGTTGCACAACCTACCTTAGTTAGTTGGATTATAGGGCACAACAGTATGATCACGAAGTAGAGAGTATCCGAGAGAATATCTCTAGTGGGAAGGTAGAGAAGGGTTTGAATGTTCATTCGAATTCGAGTGTGAGATATCTAGACCGCATTTTTGTGCCAGATCTTGTAGAGAAGAGATACTTCGAGAGTTCTACCATTTACGCCGTGTGATACACCCGAGAGGCACACAAATATATCATGACCTTTGTCGCCAGTTTTGGTGGAGGAGATGAAGAGAGATGTGCCTTTGTTTTTTTCGAGGTGTCTTATTTGTCAACAAGTGAAAGTCGAGCATAACGACCAGTTGATTTGTTGCAATCCATAGTCGAGTGAAAGTGAGAGCATGTCATGATGGATTTCGTTGTTGGTCTTTCGAGAACTCAACGGGGTAATGATGCCACGTGGGTAGTTGTCGACCGGTTAACTAAATCCGCACACTTTATACTAATGCACACAAGTGACTCAGTAGATTATCTTGTTGATCTGTATGCCAAAGGCATAGTGTGACTTCACGGGGTCTCGATGACTATCGTCTCGGATAGGGATCCACGTTTTACAGCTCGATTGTGGCAAAGCCTATAGTGTGCCTTGGGCACTAAGTTGACTTTTAGCACTACCTATTAACCTTAGACTGACAGCCAATCTGAGTGCACCATTCAAATTTTAAAGGACATGCTTCGGGGCTTGCTTTCTCAATTTTAAGGGGTCGTGGGAGAGGCACTTTTCTTTGGTAGAGTTTGTCTATAATAATAGCTTTCAAGCGAGTATTGAAATGGCACCTTTTAAGGCCCTATGTGGCCGATCTTGGAGATCTCCTGTGTGTTGGGTTGAAGTGGGTGATACACCTATGTTAGGTTTGGAATTAGTCTAGGAAACAACGGTGAATGCCACACTTATCCGTAAGAGGTTAGTTTTGGTTCAGAGTTGTCAGAAAAGCTATACTAACTGAAGGAGGAGACACTTGCTTCTTAAAATCTCACAGAAACAGGGTTTGATGAGATTTGGAAAGAGTAAAGAGTGAAAAGTTGTCTCCTAGGTTCATTGGGCCCTTTAAGATTCTAGTGCGGATTGAGGAAGTAGCTTATCGTTTAACCTTGTTGCCCTAACCTTTTAGGGTTCATGATGTGTTTCATAACTGTGTACTTTAGAAGTACGAGCTTGATTCTTCACATGTTTTGGATTGGATCAATTTAGAGGTAGATGAGGATGCCTCGTATGAAGAGAGACTGGTTCGAGTGTTAGATTCTCAAGATCAAGTCTTGAGGGGTAAGACTATTCCATTGGTTAAGGTGTTATAGTGACACCATGGAGTCGAGGAGGCAACTTGGAAGCGTGAGGCTGAAGTCCGTAAGAAGTACCCGAACCTATTTTTTGATGTTTAAATCTTTTGTACTAGATTTCACTTGAGTTATAATATATAAGCATTATGAATGTTTTAGGGGATTGTAATCGTAGTATTTTGGAATGGATTGCTATGTTTATATACTATTTATTAACTTGAGTTATCGTTGTTGTTAATGATTTATAGTGTTGTTTTATATTAGTTAAATTTTGGGGATGAAATTTCCTGAGGGGATTATAGCGACTTGGGTTAAAAGTTGACCCTATTGTATTCTTTGGTTTGGGATCCAGTACTCATGGTTATTGTTTATACTCTTTATTGTTTTTTAGTAATGTAGGATTGGTTGTTTAGAGTTGTCGGTTGTGTTTTGAACAAGCTGGGAGTTAGTTTTTCAAAATGGTTTCTACTTGTTTCTCATCAAGTTCACTCGAGCGGTTTTTGGTTCCTTCTAGTATTTGTGTTTGCAGTCTAAACCACTAGGAGGGGGTCATTATGCGCTCGAGCTTTGAGTTGGTCACTCGAGCGGTTCCTTGTGTCTGACGCTTGAGTGGTGTTTTGGTCTCGAGCAGTTTATGGGTATATCAGTAAGGGAAAAAGATCTTTTCCTTTGCGTTTTGCTCTCTCTCTCTCTCTAAAAGGTAACTTTACCAAATTTCTTCGCACTCTCTCTCTAGCTCTGGTTTAAACACCCCTATACACTCAAATTCGTTGGTCTCGCCGCCATAGTGCTTTGGAGAAAAGTGTAGAGCTCGTAAAGGTGAACATTTTAATCGAAAATGTTTTGTTTTCGGCTCCGTCAAAAGTTGGGTCTTATTCTTCTTTCCTTCTGCTCTTGAGGTAGGGATTTCTTCCTTCTTGTATGATTGTTAGCCTCGTTATGTGTTTATTGAAAAGTGTAGTGATTTGGGAATAGTTATATGATTCTTAGCCTCGTTATGTGTTTATTGAAAAGTGTAGTGATTTGGGAGTAGTAGGTTTGATTTAGGGTTTGGTTTGGGAATATGAAAGAGAGATTTTCAAATGGATTCATGGGAAATATTGTGGAAATAAGTTTATTGTTAAGTTGTGTTGGAAAATTGGAAATTTCTCATTTAAATGTGTTTGTTAAAGGAATACATGTTTTGTTGGAAATCATTGGTTTTGAACTAAGAATAAAGGGAAGATGTGGAGTTTTTTTCTTTTTTAAAGATAAAATGAATATATCTATTGATGATGAGAGTGGAGTCGAATATATTGTCATTCCTATATTGAGATTATGAAATTATAGTTGTTAGAGATTTATCTTTTGTATAGAGATATATATTTTGGGCTATCGGTGGAGATTAGCTTTGATTATTGTAGAAATTCCATGAAGATCAGATTGATTGAAATCAACTACTCGTACATCTTGCATTGAACGTTGCTTCATACTCATACATTAAAATGTATTATTTTGAGAAAAAAAAATGGGTGAATACCTTGGTGAACCTAGTTAGGGGGTGTGGTTGTGGTATCATTTATGTTGGCCTGTGTCCTTGGTGAAAGTCCAGAAACTCGCGTGATTAGGTGCTGATCATTTTGGTTAGTACCGATAAAATGGCTTTGGTAGTGCTTGTATAGCCTATTGGCAGATACGTTCCTAGAGATTACCATGTTATGTATCCACTACCTTATTTTCTAATTTAAAAAATATTGTTTTACAAATTTATTTGTAATTATGGCATTGCATTGTTTTGAAAGAGAAAATGTAACATTTTGGTAAGTGGTGTGCATATGCATTCACCATATGACTTTGTTGAGCATCATACAGTGTATTCAAGTATTCTCTACTTTGTTTTAGCTCACCCTATGTGGAAACTAACTTTCAAGTGCTGATGATATACCTCTGCCAAGGATTTAGCTTGGGAGGATCGTGGAGTTGAAGACTTATTTTGTTTTTCTTTGTTATAAATATCTTTTGTACAAGTCTCAAACTTTTTACTTATTTTGGGTTTGACCCACTTTTGTTGTAACCAAGTGTCGTCTTGGAAATATGTAGCCACTAAGGCATGAACTTCTCTTAATTTCCTTTCATTTTACTTATATCGCCTTGTGTCATATGCTATAGATTCAAAATCTAGAGTTTGTGAATGTATGATGCATGTGTTACCTTTTGTAATGATTATCAAGTGAATTAATGAAAGAATGTAATCTTATTAGTTTCTGCATAATTAGCGTACTTTATAGGATTATCTGTTGTTGTTATTTAGGGGTATTACATCATCTTTAGAATGTAGAATTTACCTTAGAGCCTTAGTTTCTTTATCTGAGCCGTCTTCATAATCATATGTAGAAGCTACAGTCTGAACTTATTCCACAGGCAGTGCCAAAGTGGACTTCAGGTTATGAGCATGCAACGGAAATGATTGTGATAGCATTTTCATTAATATATGAACTGGTTATATACAAAAGGTACTTACTATGATGATAAATTAAGAGTAAAATCCTCGCCGACTAATTTGTTGCAGCATCAAATCAATCTTGGGATTAACCTCCATGATATTAGACTCCAAGTTTTGCACTATTGCATTTAGTTCCTCATTGATTCTCCATTGCTCTTCAAACTCCCTTCTGGTTTCCTTATTTTCTATTTCAAGAGCAGCATGAGTACGTCAACCAGATGCTATCATACCAAGCTTCGAACCACATCTTAAACCACTTATGTAGCTATACTTACACCCAAACACCTCAATGGAAAGTTGCTCATCAGATAGTGGGCCAGATCCATCTTCTATAGCTTCATTCTCCCGCTCTTAAGTTTTTTTGTATAGTTGTTCATGAAATGAAATAAACTTACTTGTCCATTATATATATAGCATTTGTTTTCTTTATGTTCACTACTAATTCCTTAGGCAAGTATTCATTAACAGGAAAATACTTATATTTAACATTAGAAAATTCTTACATGTCTAATTTCAGTTTCATTGTGGAACCATGCTTGCCTTTTCTGATTAAAGTGTATCTTGTGATACAAATCAACAAGTCCAACCTCTTATCTATCCTCATCTCACTGTCAAAACCTTTATAGTTAGTATCCTATAGAATACATACATCACCAAAAAAAAGAAATAAAAAAATAAAAATAAAAAAGTATAACATAATACATCATCAGTTAAGTGCCATGAAGACCCTACATTTCAAATCCATCAAATCCAAAACACAACCTTACACAGGTATAACATAATACATACTTTTAATAAGTAGGACATAAAACCAAGATGATGGAATATTGATCCAAAAGTGCCAAGAAGACCCTACATTCTAAAGACATTATCCATCGAGTACTATAATGAATTTAACATTGCTAGGTGGAATTCGAAAATCTCAATATATGAGTACTTATTCTCTTGGTTTTCAATCTCAGTTGCATCAACAAAATACTCAAATATACACTATGATTTAAAGGTCTTCAATATTGTCACAGCTTCAAGAAGAAAGTACACCAACTCTATAGCTTACCTCATCATATTACACCTTTCTAAATGACTTTGAGCCAGCAGTGTGGAGGAACTTAAGCTCAAATTGATTTTTCTTGTTTTTCTAACACTTCTCCTGTATGAAGTGTAAAAATGTATTCAAAAGAAATCAAGTTTATGTGCCCAAATACTTAGCAATAGCTACAGCCACATCCATAGCAGTAGCCTCAACTACAGCACCAATTGTAGCATCATCAGCAACCCACGTACAAGTAGCTTGCACAAGAGTTGTAGTCTCAGCACAAGTGTGTGCAAGTGCATTACCTGGTACATCTAGCAAATGTAACCTAGTTAATTCAACAATTAAATCTAATTTATAGTTTATGCAAAGTTATTGACTTTTATTATCAATTTCAACATGTAACTTCTAAAGAATAATTTTAATATTTATAATTTGAAACATTACCTGGTATATCTTATCAACTCACAATTGACACAAGTATTGCCACACCTCTTTTTTGATATCTTCATGTGGGTTTGCAAGGGCTGATTCCATTGTAGGGAAACTTCTAAAATGTTGGCATAGATTAAAGTCATAGTTCTTGTACCGGAGTTTCATCATTCCAAGGATAGAAGCAATAGCATAAGTTTCATTACTAAAAATGAAACCTTCCTGCCATACCAATAAAATTAAACACTTCAAAATATTGAGCAACATAATTCATAAACTAGAAGGGAATATTAAACTAGACGAAAAAAAACTATCTTACTCGAATGTATACAATTAGTGTTTCTTTATCTTCGGGACTAATAAGAATCCAATTTGGCACATTTTGTAGGGCAAATTGCCTAGTGATTATCCCCAACTTGGTGGTGAATTTATCAGACCACTTTCCCAATGGATTCCCAGTAATCCTCCAACTTTCAACATGCAATTGCTTCCCTTGACTTTTTATCTTGACTAATGTGAGGGTTCATGACTTCCCACCTCCTTTCTTACGCTCGGTTGTATCTATTAAAAACAACATATAAGAAAAAAAATGTCAACATATGAATTGGATGAAAAGAAGAAACAAACAACCAAAATAGAACATAAAACTAAAATATTTACGAACTTACCAGTAATACAACAGTTCGTGCTATAAGTATCCAAGTATGAAAATTGTGATATAACTTCATGCATAGATGCTGATGCAGATGTTGTTAGGGGCACAAACTTTGACGTAGATGAGAAATTGACTAAGTAGATGTGGATGCAAAAGATGTAGCTGCTAATTTGTTGGACACATAGGCTCCCCGTCCTCTACCTCTGACAGACATACTAATAAATGTAAGATCCAAAAGTGCTGTAAAATAAAATGTCACTTTCAAAGCATTAAATATTCCACAACAGAAATATAAATAAGAGTGACATTAGCAAGTAAACTAAACCAAACAAAATCGGGTTCTCTTCCTCTAAAAAATTTATCTAAATATCTAAACATGACCTAGCTAAAAACAAGAAGAATGAGATCAATTATTTTACTTTTCTTAGTGAAGTTTTTCTGCCATAGGATCCAGTGGCACTTCCTTTACTGCTTCAAGAATTTTTCCCTTGTGTACACTTTCTTTTGCACTGGTCTTCTTGCGGACCTTTTCTGCAGGAGTTGAAGGTGCAGGTGCCTGATAATATCACATGAAAAATAACAAATTATGCACTAACAGAAGTGAATCAAACCATTGCTTATGTGCAGCATATGCAAGCTTCTTAGTTCATAATAATAAAGGTGTAAAAGGAAATTCATAAATACATATAAGTGTATGCATATAATGAAGAAAAAAATCCACTAAAGACATAATTATATGTATTTTACAACTTAGGAATTTTGAATGTGCAATGCAATTTTGCTTAGTGTTTCTCAGGTTCTTAACAATGGAATTCAAAAAATGTGGATTGTGTGGCAAAGTTACTAAAAACAGATTTCTACTTTTAGCTTTGTTAGCTTAAAAAACACACACAACTTAGTGATTTAAGATGAGTCGACTAAACCCATAAATATCACTATTGTATATGCTCGGGTCATATGGAATGGCCAAGGTTTGGATTAGGTTGATGCGTTTGGGAGGTGGAGCTTGGTTATGTGGTAGGAGTGGGTTGGTGGTGACATTCGGCTTCTCTGGAGGCACTATCACCCTGTTGTCGATGAGATCCTGAATCTCATGACGCAATCTAAAGCACTGGTCGGTTTCGTGACCATGTTGTTGGTGAAAGGCGCAGTACTTCGCCGGGTTATGGGAGGGAGGAAGCTTTTCTGGTAATGGCCGCAGCTCTAGGGGCTTCAAGTTCTCTTTTTTGATCAGAACCCCCAAAACTTTGGACAGAGACATGTACAGCGGGGTAAAGGTTCTCTGGCCTCGGGGTGCATATCTGGCTATTTGCGAGCTACTTCCGGACACACCGGTGAAGGGTGTAGCTGCAAGGGTTTTTGGGGTTGTGGTGGTGACCATGCCCACTAGGGATGGCAATTTAAACCCGGCCCGACGGGGACCCGACCCCCCGACCCCGATTTGAGCTATTTTTCTCCTAAAAATATCCCCAACGGGGCAGGGATGGTATTCAAAAATTAATCCCCAATCAGTTTCGGGCGGGGACGGGGACGGGGATAACTGTCTCAGCCCTGTACCCAGCCCGACCCCGGCCCTATCCCTGTTCCCCAACCCTGTCCCCGTTTCCTCAATATAAAATTACTATTATACCCCTATATATATATATATATAAATCAAACCCTAAAACACACACAACTCTCACACGGTGTGAGTCACACCGCCTCTCTCTCTTTCTCTCTCTCTCTCTTCCTGCCGATCTCTCGCTGATCTCCTTCCTCCTCTCTCTCTCCCCGCCGATCTCCCTACTCTACCCGCAGATCTCTCGCCAATCTCCCTCCTTCTCTTCCTCAGTTCGACCGGCGAATGAGACCCCCCCTCCTCTCCAAACTCTGCCGCAACCACAGCCCTAAGAGGCTAGCCACGGCGGCTCTGTTCGGGCTCCCCGCCGATCTCCCTCCTCCTCTCTGTTCGGGCTCCCCGCCGATCTCATGCTTTTGGGTATGTCTGTTGGGTATTAATTTTTTTAGAACTGGGGCTGATGAGGAAGATGATGATTCGGCTGCCATTGTCGACAACTCTTGAGCTTGTTCTTGACCTCTCTCTCTCTCTCTCTCTCTCTCTCTCTCTCTGTGAATGCTTCTGATTTTTTATTTTTTATTTTTTACATCTGATTTCTGATCTGTGCGATTTGTTGAATATATATGTTAAATTTGATGTATGGGTGTGTTGTTGTTGATGATGATGAAGAAATATGCTCAGATCTGTTGTTATTGAAAATCTATGTTTTGGTTTTTTTCTTTTTACCAAGGAATCTTCGGGGTCGGGGATCCCCGATCCCCGTTAGGGGGCGAGGGCGGGGGTGGTAATAGGCTCCCCGTCGGGGATCGGGGCCGGGGACAGGGAAATTTCTACCATCGGGGACGAGGAGTGTGATCCCCGGCCCCTCCCCGCCCCACCCCGTTGCCATTCCTAATGCCCACATCTAAAGTTCTAGCAGCTGCAGCACTACTCGTGCCTGCATTTGTACTGCGGTTGAATGCCCTCTTGGGCTTCTCTCTCTCATGGTCAATCAGACCCTGTTTCATGGTGTCCTCGATCTGTACCCCGATCTCATGTAGATCCGTAAAGGTAGGAAGGGGGAGGACAATCATCTTTGCATAAGCTTGGGCTGGAGGTTACGCACAACCATCCGTATCTGATCTTTGTCAACCGGCCTAATGGTCATCATCGAGGCTTTTGCCCTCCAACGGGTTACGAAGTCGGAGAAGCTCTCCTTTGGCTCTTGCCTAGTTGTCTTGTGATCACTTGTTGTGACCTCGATCTGCGTATTGTAGAAGTATTGACCTATAAAGGCCTCAACCATCTCCTCCCAACTTCTCTTGACAAAGTCCTCCAACTTTGCATACCAAATAGCCGTAACACCCGACAAGGTCCGGCCGAAAAGGGAAAGCTTCTGCAATCTGGAGAGGCCCATCGGCCTTAGGATATCCAAGAACAGCCGCAAGTGTACCATAGGATCCCCAGACCAGTCAAAGCGGTCTATGTGCGGCATTTTAAACCGATCTGGCAGAGTCACAGCCGAGTCAGTGTATCTATCCTCTATATCCGGAATGGATTTCACGCCTTGAGCCTTCTTGAACAGCTTTTCTATCTTGCTCACTTTTAGCGGTGTTGGATCCACCTCGAACTCAAACGGTATATCCACTAGGTTGGTGGGCACTTTGGACAGCTTGGGTAAGATTGGGGGCAGAGCCGGCCCTGTTGGGACGTCCGTATTTTCTTGGACATTTGCGGTGTCCTTGAGTGTTGGAACTCTAAGTGGGGGAGGAGGTGGGTGCGAAGCAGATGCTCCGGCTTGCTGTGGTTGTTACTACTGCTGAAGTCTAGTAATCAGTTCTGTTTGTTGAGCCACTACCTCTGCTTGGCGCGCGGCCAACTCTGCTTGGCGGGCAGCATCCCGCTGCATGGCTTACATAGTTTCTTGGAGCTGATGCATCATCTCTTCCATACTTGCCATAAGATGCTGGTCTAACTGAACAACCGGTATATTTATCTCTGCAGTAGAAACTGAAACCTCAGCCTGGCTATTCACTGGTGGGGTGGATAAAGACCACTGATCTGGTAACCACTATACTAATGCACTGCGTCTAACTGACCTCCGTCTAGCAATCGGAGGTAAAGAAAAGAACACTGGTTGTCCGTCTATCAGATCCTTGGATCGATGAAGTCTTCGACCTCTAACCCAGAGTGCTTGGGAAATATCTGCGTAGTCAGAAGGAATGGTGCTAAACTACCTTGTAAAAAGATAAATAAAGCATAATAAGGAAACAAATAACCAGAAAAACGGACAACATAACGGCTTAAATAAACACAACACACAGTTGATATTGTAAGCTGAATACACTGTTCTCAAACACTGATCACTGTTCCCAAATCACTACCCCAGATCTGATACCCTCAGGTAAAACTGATTCCCAAATACTGATGCCCACAGGCTTGATACCCAGACTTGTAAACTGATACATGCATTCCTGTAGAGGCACACTCTAAAAGCACATAGAAAGCAAGTAAGAGCCAAAACACCCCTATGGAGGGATAGGGTTTCCTTGTCCTATCTTGTCAGGAGCTAGGGTTTCACTACGCACACAGCGATTTCAAACAACCTACAATCAGGTAAGCAACCTGTCCTAGCTTGGAATAGTTACTATGGATTGTGATATGCACTAGGTCGAATAGTCAAAAAGGGTGCCTTGGTAAAAACCGAGGTTTGTGTTCCCATCGTGGCAGAGCCCGTAACAGGTCAGCTTTATGGCACGCAGCCTCAGGCAAACCGTTCAGGAATAGCAGGCGGCAAACACGGTGTCTTAGGTGCGCCAATGCAAATGCAATGCAAAGAAAAACATAAGTGTAAACAAAACAAGATATCATGAGTTCGAGTCAAGTTCTCTAAATCCCTAGCAGAGTCTCCAAAAACTGCAGACTGCCTGGAACGCCGCTCTGCGCGCGAGGGCGCGAATCGTTTGTTCTTAGCTACTACAGTTCGGACTCTTGTTATGGTTCTGAATCTAATCTCACAAAGTGCAACGTGGGACCTAATAAATCATCAAAGAGTCCAAATTTGGCAAATCGTTTTGGAAAATCGATTTTAATAAAGAAGTGTCAAACATGGACTGCTTTGCCAGATACAGAGTTGCCACCTAAATATTTTTTTTTTGGGAAATTTAGGAAACCCTGACTCGTACCTAAGGCCACGTGTCCGTCATCACCAAAGTTGTCTCGGCTCGGGAACTTGGGTACGAGAGGGGAAGGTCCTGAAATGAGCACCCCCTGTGATATCCCTGTTCCGTAATATGTTAATTGGTCCTTAAAATGAGTAGGATTATGTGTTAATATGATTTTGTGTGCCATTATGTGAAAATATGTGGTTTTGAATTTCTATCTGTTCACCGTAGGAATATCTGTTTGATTATCTGCTTTGGAAATTAAATTGAAGGCTTTATCGGCCATCAAAACCAAAACTGATTACGCCATTGTGATTGGCATAATTTTTAGAGCCTACGGTGAAATTTAATTGAAAATTGATTTGGATCGAATTAATTAGATTAAATTAATGAATTAAGTGCCCAATTGTTTATAATAAAATAATGTATGAGTTGTGGGCCTTTATACACTCAATTTCCCTCATTTACCTCATTTTGGCTGTTGATAAACTCTAAGAAGAGAAGAGAGGGTCGTTAGAGAAAGAGAGTGTGTGGGAGATTGAAGGTTTGGTCAAGAAACTTGGAGATTTTGGAAGTTTACTCAAGAGTTTGTTATAGTTTGGAAGATTGAACTCTTAGGTAAGTAAACTCATGGATTTTTGTTTGTAAATTGTAGATTCAAGTTTGATTAATGGCCAAGAACATGAATTAGTTTGGCTATAAGGAAATTGAGTTGAATTTGTTGAATTTGAAGTCATAGAACACATGCATGTAGAGAGTTGCTATGGATTTCCATGTTTGAAATGAAAGTCTGAAAGGCTTAAATGCCAGTTTGATATGACAAGTCTGAAAGGCTTAAATGCCAGTTTGAAATGAAAGTCTGAAAGGCTTAAATGCCAGTTTGATATGACAAGTTTGAAAGGCTTAAATGCCAAATTGATATGACAAGTTTGGAAGGGCCGAAAGGCCAGTCTGATACGAAAGTTTGATAAGGCCAAAAGGCCAGTCTGATATGAACGTTCGAAAAGGCCAAAGGCCAGTTTGACATGAATGAATTGGGCCCGAGGCCGTCTGATGTATAATGTTCCAATGTATTTACTTTATTTGATATTGTTCACTGGGCTTTCGCTCACGCTTATTCATGTGTTTGTAGGTGAGCCAAGAGAGGTCCAGACCCAACCCCAGTGAAGTCTGCATGGAGCAACCAGGTTTTTGGAGAGTCAGCCCACGTGTCTCACGCACGAGACTCGCCTTCGCCTTTTTGTTATTTTGTTTTATGTTGTCATGTTGGCGAAGTTTTTGTATACGTCTGTGTATAGTTTTCACGGGTTGACTTAGTTTTTGGATGATCCTATTTGTACAGAACTTATGCTACTGTATTTCTGTTGTGAGTTATTAATGTATATATGTTTGGTTGTTTGGATGTGCCATGTAAGCACAACTCTAAGGACAAAGTTTTGAACTGCTTCCATTTGGCCCCCATTAACTCTGTTAAAATACATTTGTTTTGGTTTGAGGCCGTAGGTAATCTTATGATTACTGGCTGGTTATGTCCTTAACCCACGGGGGCGGGTTTGGGTCATGACACCCCCATTCGCCTGATCAAAAATCGGCCTCTACTAAACGTCATATGTTGTTTTTGAAAACACATGTGTTCTTATTCTGGTTTATTAGCTAGTTTACTATGTGATGCACACAGCATACAAGTATAGACTAGATCGCCTAAGTTGGAACAAAACATTTCATGTTCGTTTGTTTGAAAACGGTTTAGAGGTGCTACTCGCAAGTAGGCTAAGTCTTGGATTTTGCCACCCTCAAGTGGGCTTACAAAACATGATTTTGCCACTCTCAAGTGGGCTTAAAACACACATTTTGATGAATTGTCCCAATTCAAGCAATCAAACCTCCACCCACAGGCATTCAAGCAGTTAATCACTTAAGCACATAGCCTCATGGCAAGCATGCTAACATGGCAACATACACATCTCATGCAGTATGCTAAAGCGAAAACACTCACAGTGTACTCACAGCCAAAACAGAGAACTAGTTAGAAATCATGCATGATCCTGGTTCATGTTAAGATGGCTAACACAACACATGCAAAAATGCAACTAAGATAGGCTTGGCTATTCTAAGAAGTCATGTGAATGCAACTTGATAACATGCTGTTTGAACACGTATTCAAGTAAATGTATTGAAATACAATGCAGTTAGTATGATGCGTCGAGCCCGGTGCATGCAATACAGATGAATGGGTGCACGCATGCGAAGCATAAGGATGCTAATTGGAACATGCCCTAAAACTAACCATCGTAAGCAGTTAAGTAAAAGGGAGAAAAAAATGGAGGTTGGAAGACATGCATCACACACACGCATGCTTATTGCAACAGTTGTGCCCTCTAGACGGAGGGTTCGAATAATGAGCTAACTAGCTAATCTAAGCTAATTAAACTAATTATTACAAAACAAGCAAATTAACTAACAAGTTACTAACTAGTTATTACAACACAAATTGAATAGCTAAGTACATTAACTACTTAAGTACAAAAACAAAGCATTAGTTAGCTTAAGCAAAGCAACTAAGTGAAGCAAATAAAAGGGGCCTCAGAGCGAGAAGCGCATGCATGCTCGGTCACCTCATTTGAAAATCCATCGCGATGCCCCAATTTGCCTCTGTTTTCAATTGTTCTCAGAACACTGCACAAAGCTCTAGATAGCTTCAACTCCACCATGGGAACCTATAGGAAGGCTTCCGACCACATGTTGGTGGTGCCAACCACTTGTAAACCACTTACCATTGCCGCAGACAAGAAAAAGTGGTCGGCCAGCCACTTTTACTGGTCTGCCGACCAGTTTTTGCCGCACTTCTCCAGTTTGCTGCAACAGAGAACAAGAAGAGGCATGGCAATGTATTTGTAAGATATGTGTGCACAACCACTCTCCCTATCATTTCATGAGCTCAAGGGAGTGCAGTTCTTGACTCTCGGGCCACCAATCGCGCATCTCGATGCATGATGGCCAAAGAGGCAAGATTGCACGAATCAATGTAAATGAATGCACACATAACACATAAATGCCTTAATCTTTATCATGCATGATCAAGAGGGTCGACGACTGAGAAATGAGGCATGTTTCATCACTTCAAGTATGAAACGTCCCTCGTTTCTCGTGTTTGGACTAACACCCAATCTAAACAAATGCAATTCAACTCAAGCATGCTAAACACAATGTAATGCATGCATACACAATGCAATGCAACATGAGAAACCTATCAATGCTAATGACATGCATACACAATGCAAGGCAACATAAGCATTTCAACACAAAGCAAACAATAATGCAAGCATAATGAAATGCAACATAAGTATGCATCAACAATGTAAACAACAAGCATGCAAAACACAATGCAACTCAAGCATGCAAACATGATGCAATGTAACAACATTTGAACAACATGCTCAATGGACTTAAACTAAAAATGGACAGACCTCAATCATGCTCAAATCAGTGGCCATAATGCTAAAATCAAGGCACCAAAAGGCAAGACATGCATGCACATGCATTGGCCTATCAACTAGGCATAAGAGCACAACTCTCAAGAGTGCTCAAGGAGTGACAAATCAAAAAGTGTAGCCACACTATATGCACTAAAATCAGGTATGAAATGATGCCAAATCATCCAATCAATACAAGCATGGCATGCTAGGGTTCTTAAAGCATAAATCTACCAAAGAGGACTACACAAGGGGGCATGCAATACATGGGACAAATGAATGAACCAAACATGGACAGAGCTCACATAGGTCAAGACAATGACCAAAACATGCTAAGTTAGGAGCTTAAAAGTCTAGGCACGCATGCATACATACTAGGCCATAAACAAGGCAACAATACACAACCCTTAGAGGCACTTAAAGGGTGAAAGAAGTGGAAGCATGGCAATGCTACATGCTCTGAAATGTCATGTTAAGTGATGCCAAATCATCCAAACAACACAAATGAAGCATGTTATGATGCTCAAAACTCAAAGCTAGCAAGGCCAATTGCACTACAGCTATGCAATACATGAAGCATATGGCAAGTACAACCCAAAATAGTCCTAAAGCATGCTAAAATGATACTAAAACATGCGTGGACCAAAGCTAAAACAAGCTAACATGAAGGGCATAAAGCATGATGTATGCAAGGCCAAAAGGTAGGATTACACTATAAGTGCCAAGACCAAGCATGAGATGGCTTCGCCAACAAAAATCAGAGTTATATCATGGCAAAATAACCCCAAATACACACTGAAATGATAGCTTGCAAGCTTAGGCATGATGGCATACACAATGGCTCATGTTTAAGGCTTAAAGCATAAATCCTCCAATGCATTGAAAGAGTGACAGATGCGAGTGTATGACCACACTACATGCACTGAAATCACATATGAAATGATGCCAAATCAGGAAAATAGCCCAAGCAATGCATGCTAGTGGCTTGGAAACTCAAAGCTAGTGAGCTAGATTGAACCATGGCTATACAAAGCAATGCATGCATGACCCAAAACACTTAAAATAGAGCTTAACCATGGTAAAACATAAACAAAAGCTTCTTAAAGTTAAGCCAAAATCATGCTAGAATGATGGTTCAAAGCATGATACACATTAAGCTAGTGAATGGAAATGCACTACAAGTGCATGAAGCATGCATGGGGCTATCAAACCAAGCCAAAAAAGATCTAAGGCATGTTAAAAAAAACACCAAAAACCTACTGAGATGGACTCAAAATATGCTAGAAAGACATGCCACTTCATGAAGCACAAAAAGCTAGTTTGTAAAGATTACACCACAAGTGTAAACAACATGCATGGGGTGACCAAACCAAGTCAAAACAGTGGTATGAAATGCTGAAATAATGCCAAAAATAGGCTGAGAACAAGCCAACACAAGCTAGATAAACATGCTCAAACATGAGGCATACAAAGCATGCAACTAAGAAACAAGGAGAGAGAATGACCCTCTCCTATTTGGGATCTCAAAACACAAGTTTTACCACTGAAAATCCACTGGATTTTAGTGGTTAAAAAGCCAAGAGAAAGTGATCTCAAGGGCCTAAAGTGATGGTGCAAAACAATGCCAAACAAGGCATGCAAGGGAGTAGATCACCCCCAACACAAAAGAGACCTCAAACAAACATTACAAGCATGCAAAATCAGAACTTTTTGTAGTAGAAAGTTAGGCCTAAAACAACATGCAAGTAGGGCCAAAAACTTAATCAAAAACAAGGATTTAAGAGGTTAGAAGCTCACCCTTGTAGAACCACTTTAGAGCAACAACTCCAGCAGCTTTCTTGGATCAAAGCCAGTCCAAAAACACCAAAACTAGCTTCAAAGTGCCTCAGCAACAAGAGCATGGTGTTTAAGTGTGTGTTTGTATGCAATAGTATGATGAAAATGCACTTTTAAGCACAAAACAAGAGAGAATGAGCAAATATAGAGATAGGTGTGTATCTATAGCTCAATGCCAAAATTCTGAACCTAAGGCAAGAAGGGGGAGGTTCTCTTTTATAGAGAACCAAAGTTTAAGCTTATTGAACAAGCTTAGGCCTTCAAGCCATTCCTCTATATGGAGGATGGTTTCTGTGCCCTCTAGCTGTTACAGCTGGCACCAAAAGATCTTCAAAAAGGTGCTGGAAAGCTGCCGACCACTTAAAGTGGTCAGCAAACTACTTGTAGTGGTCTACTAGGAAAGAAAGTGGTCGGCAGGTGGGGAAAGGTGGTCTGCACACTGAAAGCAAGCCAATGGTGTGGTGGCCGACCACTTTTGGTGGTCCAAAGACCAAGAAAACCAGTTGGCCGACCAGAAAACTAGCTGGCGGGGGAGAAAAGTGGTTTTCAGGGAGAGAAACTGGTCTCCCACCTTCATTCCACCTTCATTCCACCCTCCAAGCAAGGAAAACAAGGTTTGTGCCAAAAACAAACCAAAAAGAATGCAAGACAAGAGTCCGGGGGACAAGGCGCGCAGCCAGAAACCCCGAAAACTAGTCCACAGGCACCAAAAGCGGTCTACGAGGGAAAAGTGGTCTACGACCGCAAAAAGTGGTCTCCCAGACCTCAGTGTTCCTCTAGACCAAGGCAACAAGGCATGGTCCGAAAACTATACCAAAAGGAGAACGTTAAGCGGTCCCGAGACAAGGTGCACGACCAAAGACTCTAGAAATCGAAAACTGGCTTAGCAGAGGGAAAAGTGGTCTACGGACCTCTCTCTTCCCTCCAGGCAAGGTCAAGAAGGCTTGGTCCACAAACCGAGCCAAAACACAAAAAGTTCAGAGGTTCGGAGGCAAGGTACTTAGCCGAAAACTCCGGAAACTCGAAATGAGCACAAGATGCACTATCACCGAGCGCTCAATCGATGACGTCTAAGTCTTAAGGTCAGTCAAAAATGGGGTGTCTACATATACAAACCCACTTTTTAGATTCATTTTCTAGACCCGATGATGGGTAAATAATATGATTGATCAATGATTGAGAAGATATGAAAGAATGTGTTATCTTAGATATCCTAATTGATTATCACATTATTGAACTTAAAAATTAGATATAATTTGTAGACTTATATAACAATGCCCTTGTTTTATAGATCTTAATGAGAGGATTTAAAAAAAAAAAAATTATTTAAGTAAAACTAAAGATGTAGATAAAAAAAAACAATATTAATTTCTAAATTTTAAAGCCATTACAGATTTGAAAATAATATGCTAACATCGTGATATTGAGCTTTTAACAATCAATAATAGTATTTTTGGAGAAATTTTTTTTTTTTGAACTACGAAGTATTTATTTCTCGTTTTTAAAGAAGTTGTTTGGTGCAGTTTATTTGCGTTGTTTATAATTTTTTTATTCTTCAAGTTTGTGTTAGATTATTTAGTGAATTTCTACTTATATCAGACAAAAATTGGTTAAATTAAGTCGAAAAAAGATGATTTTTAAAATTTGAATAAAATATGCTTTTAACTTTTACTTTTAAATTAATGATTTTTAATTTACAATAAATTACACCAAATTGCACCAAACTAGTAGCATAAACTTATAAGTCTAAACCAGCCAAATCACCCTCTCAACATACGTAGCTACTAGCAAGAGATGGTTTATTTAATTTTTGGGTAAATTATTCACAATTTTTTTTTTTTGAAAAGTGTGTATTTTATTTAATCTCAAAACCCTTTAAATAGACTCAAAAGTCCTATACCCATTTATCTTTTCATCTTTCCTTACACATTATTTTTTCTCTATATCTCTCTTTCTCTAATATCTACCACAACCACGCCTTTTTTTTTTCTTTTTCTAATCTACAATCACTGGCAACTAGTGACTACTATTGATTAGGTCACAGGCAACTACCGAATACCAACTCCTTACTTCGTGTTCACTGACAGCGAAAGAGATGAGTTTCCGACAAAGAAGATGAGTATATTTACTCAAATCTGATGTAAATCTACTCAGATCTACATCAAATCTGAGTAAATATACATTAGATCTGGCTATATCTAAACTAAAAATTAGTTGTCAGAGTACAAGCATCTCTTTATAGTTCTCAGTTTTAATACTTTTTTTGTATTATCTATACTTCTATTTTCCCTATTATAATGGAGAAAATTTTCAAGTTCTGAACAAGTTGTTTTCGAATTTTAATTACAGGCGGTGAAACCTGTAACATTTTATAGTTTCAATTTTTTTGGTGCTGAATTTAATTATTCTTTAAAACTGTAAAATTTTACAATTTCATAACATGCTTTTCAGTTTGTTTAATAAGGATAAATACTTAATATAATCATACTTTGAAACTGTAACATTTTACAATTTCAAAACTTACTTTTCAGTTTGATCAATATTATAAATTATTTGCTTAAATCCTACAAAAATTGAAAATTTGTTGTTTGTTGTTCTTAGGTTTTTTTCTTTTCTTCTTTTAGTTTATCAATATTTAGCACATTTTGTTATGTTTTTTCACTTTAATTTCTCAGGTTATTTTTCTTCTTTTTTCGGCAATATTCTAGACATTTCGGTGAGTCTCCGGTGATATTCTTGAAGTCCAGCGAATATTCTAGACATTCCGATCTAGTGACGTTCAGAACGTTCCGACGATACTACGGCAAATTTTTGATGATATTCCGGCGATTTTCCGGTAATATTGAATATTCTGGCGAGTCCCCGAAAACCGTTTAATGGAAGTCCAACAGTGGTGAGATGTAGGAGCCTCTTTAATTATTATTTTATTTTTTTTAAATAGGATTTTTTTGGTAATAATTAAAAACATATAGGACTAATTGATACAAGTATTTTATTTTGAGATTAGATGAATTTTAAAGTTTGTGTATGTGACTTATAAGTAAGTTCTCCTTTATTTTTTGGTTGACCCAAGAGAAAAAAGACTATCAGCAGTCCAAACTTCCAAGAATTGGGCTTCATGAATGGGTTTCATTGTAAGGCCCAAAATCCGATGACTTCGTTTGATATGGGCCACGAGTACCCAATCCGTCACGATCTCTGCAACGATCTCTCAGCAGGTCATCGTCGTCGTCGTCTCTGTCTCAAGTTGCCTCACAAACCCTAAACCTAACCCTCTGTTCCACCAACGCATCTCGCTGTTTTCGTCTTTTTCTGAGCTATATCCAGTGCCACAATCAGGTGCTTTATTGTAATTTCCTTAGTTAAATTACTTCTTATACATCAGAAGCTTCAAATTTTCCATTTCTAGTTTGCTAAGTTTTATATTTTCAACGAAGATATGCTCTTGAAGATATTTTTCTTTGAGCCATTGCCAACTTGAATTTGATTTCTGTTTTTTTATTTTATTTTAATCTTATAGTTATTATCGTCATTGTGTGTTAGTTTTCGTTATACTTAATCCACGCCGCAGGAGTAGCGGGCAGGGTTTGATGTTAATGTTTCTGTTTCTGGTTTGAGGATGGTGTTGTGAGAGATGTCTCCGAGAAAATGTGAATTGGCTCCAAAGCACTTAATTTTGCATAAAATGGAGTTGGAGTTAGATATAATTTTAGGATTTTTTTTATGCCATTTTTTGAAACCCTGTTTGGTAAACTAAGTGAGAAAAGAAATGATAGAATTATGGTTTCTAACCCAAGCTATGAAGTAGATACAATACAATATGAATACAACAATACAACAAAATCTAAAAATTAAGATACGTTGGAAAAACAAATTATAATTTTTAGTATTATATTTTACACGAGCTCAAAGCATAATGAGAAACCGTTATGTAAGAATTAGATTTTCGTTGAAGAGTCAGTAGTCAATTTGCTCTTTTATTTAGTGGATACATTAATTTGATAAAATCTGAAAAGATAAGGTTCTATTTCAATTTCAATATTTTCTTCTTCAGTACGAATTAAGAAAATATTGAAAAACTATTATTGTCAATGTATTTATTCTATACTCTAATACTATGCAAAATTTATTACAATCTCAATTTCACAATAATTTGGATACGTGACCTAGAGTATCCAAAAATCATCCAATACTTCTCAAAATTAATATCATATATAAGATACGTTTAGGAAGTATCGGATATGTATGTGTGAGTATCTGAGGAGTATCGGTACTCGATACTGGTATGATACGGATCCGACTCCCATTTAGAAGTATCCATGTTTCATAGCACCTAAGTGAGAAAAGAAAATGAATGATATATTGTGTTTGGATAAACAATAAATATAAGATAGGACATGTGTTATTTTATTTTCAATGTTTTGTATTTAGATGGACAAAACTATTGCAAATTTTCTCCAGAGATCTAGAATTTTTATGATGATTTTAAAGCATTTTTTTTTTTAAATTATCTAGACTCAAATAAGAAATAGTTGGTGTTAGATTCTGTAGTTGGTTATGCCCTCTTCTCTCAAAGAACTCCTAATGATTTCGAAATCTAGGTTTGTTGAATCGAAACCAAAATTCTGAAATGCATCCTTTGTATGTCATTCAAGTTGGTGGAAAGGCAGTTAGATTTGAACTATTTGGAGTATTTAAAGTGCTTTTATAGTTATAGAGACCCCCTTATGGTTCAAAAAAGACATTTATACCCTTTTATATCTTCTACAAATTATATACTCTGCAAAAAGAAGAAAACTTTAAAATTATTATACCTAATTAATAATAATTTTTTTTACTTACCAAAAAAAAAAAAAAACCCTACAATTTACTACCTATTAAACTTAATTTAGATTTATTAACATTTTAACTTAATCAAGAACATTAAGTCTACATGCTAGCAATTTTACTAACCAATATACTAAAAGCTTGATGTGGCAACAAACAATAAGTCCACAAACTTACTAATTATATATTGAATGTTAATGTGCACACCAACATCAACAAAGTTAGGCCCACAACTTTATAACAACAGGAAACGAAGAAAAAAGAAAACCCTCGAGAAATTGAATTGTTGTTTCCAAAGAAGAACCAACACCAAATCACGACAATCTTCTCTCTCACCTCCCTCCATAAATTATATAGGGCACTCCCTTTTAAATATCTTCAATATCTATTAAAATTTTCAATACTAGTTTTGATTGGTACTCAAAATGTTCATTTTCTATTTTTATTTCTCTCTATATATCTATTGAATTGGATCCCACAACTTCATGACAAAACGATGCTAAAAAGAAAAAAAAAGAAAAAGAAAATCACATTTAGCCATCTCTTCTGAGAATGAAGCATTTGTCTTCATCCATCGTAGTCATAGGAACAGAGAACCCCTCTAGTCTCAAACCCCCCAATAGATGTCTGCCTCTCTCTTTGAGAAGAAACTCTCTCTGTTGTCCCTCAATTTCTTCTACTCCGTGTGTTGTTTTGTTTGTGATGGTTAATTGGTTTTGATGGTTTTATATATCAATCCAGTTTTGAATTTTTATTGAACTTTTTTGAACATGTGGGCTAAGATAGAGGCATTCATGCAACCCTTTCAAGCTGGTAGGACTTGAGAAGTTGCATCTCCTTGATTGGCAACGTTATTACCTGTGGTGGGAAACACCCGAGATGATTAGCAAGGCTGGCATGGATGTAGAGGCCCTCTCGGCTCTCAACTAGATTTGTGAAGAGAGACGAAAGGCTTGTGTTTTTGTTTTTGTTTTTGTTTTTGCCTTGCGTTGTTATTAATTGTGGGCACTGTTTTTGTTTAAGTTAGGTAGGAGATATCAAATGGGTTGAGGGGAGAAGATTAAGTCAAGTGCAATAGTGCCTTTTTACATAAAAATTTGACTTTGACTTAACTTTTTTTTAGCCCTCTCTCGAAATCCTTGCATTGGATGGGAAATGTAACAGTTGCACTTTTAGTCCAAACCCATAAGAGAGGTCTCTACCTATATTTGAACCATAGGGGGGGGGGGGTTAAAGTGCTCCCAACCTTAACCACACGGTGATAAAGTGAATTTTTCCCTTTGAATTATGATCTGACCATTCTTGTAGTGTTTGCTTTGTGGTGCTGTGATATTTATGATACTTAATATTTCATTGTAATATGACTTGGATTTAGAGCTTTATCTGGATTTATTTGCTCCCTTTAAATGATGATGTATACTTCATCAAGGCTGAATATTTTCAGTAGAACTGCTGTTCTTTGATTACAAAATGCCAAGTGCTTACTATGGAAACATGTATCCTCTGCTTGGTCGGTCAGAAACAGTGGGAAGAGAATTGAAGTTTCTCAACCCTCCGAATGATCTTTGATAATTATTTGGCTTAGGATTTTTATGTTCTTTGGATAAGAAGTAGAAAGTTTAGTGACCAAAAATTTATAACTTCAATAATATGTTCTTTTTTCTTTCCCTTGGTTTGTTAGTGAGTGACAAACAAAAAACTTTGGAATGCTTGGATCGCCCATGGAATTTTATTTGTAATAATGTGATATAAAAATTGTAATATAAAATTGGATTGTAAAAGAAAATAGAAGCCATCACCACCAGTGTATGCAAGTTTGTTGCCAAGTGATATTGTTTTTATTTGTTTATTTATTTTTTTATATGGATAATCTTTTGATTTTATCAGCATAAGTGGCCACCTAACTGCTTTTTTCTTGTAAGAACCCCTTTTGGAATGATAAATTTTATAGTTTTAATAATTCTGATGGATACCCATGGAGACCCGACCCGATATACATGGATTTTCCCCATTTCCCCTCATGGAGTTGGCTTGTGACATATTTTGAATTCCCAATTGGGATGGTTTGGGGACGGGTATAAGCTCCCCTCCCCCTTTCTCCATGTGTTTTACAATTATTCCCTGTTTGAGACTAGGATTTCCAGCATACAGTGACTTGTTTTCTACTGCACTCTCTCTCATTCTCTCACTCCTCCAGCGGTGATAGCCATTGGTGCTGACCACGGTGGTTCTCTGGCGAGGTGAGTTTCTCTCTTTGTCTTTGCCGTTAGGGTTTCAAATGGTACCAAAAACTCGTATTTGCCTGTAGAACAGAGGATTTAGAAAAATGCAATGCAGAGTAATAATTCGAGTCAATGGGTGTATTGGTATGTTTTACTCGTGACTGGGTTGTTCTTTGGCAGTGGTTGGATTGTTTTTTGGTTAGTTTTTTACTTAAAAGGCTGAGATTTTCCTAGGTTTTTGTAGCAATTAAAAAATTTAGTGAACATTCAGATATATATATGTATATGTGTGTGAAGAAGAAGATGATGATGAAATTGAGAATGAATTATTGAAAAAAATGGTACCTGGACATTGGGTGACGTGAATTTGCATTGAGCGTGTGAATTTGTTTCAGTTGTGATTGAATGGTTTCTAATAATGTGTTGGTGTAAAGAAATCTCTACATTTACTTGATTCCTCTAGGGCACTGTTGATGAAAATGGGTTTCCTCTCTCTTTCTCTTCATTTTTTTTTTTAATTTTTAATTTTTATATTCTGTTTCTTTGGAGAGACATTTCCTTCGGGAAATTGTTTTATTTATTTATTTTTATTTTTTAAATGGATTTTAGATTTCATATTGAAGATGCAAAACAAATTTTCACAAACAGTCACAATAGAACATTCTATTGAAAGGAATCCAGTTTTTAAATTAATTTTGGAAATTTCAATTAATAGCAGCTTATTTGATTGTTTCAAGATTATAAATTTGATTACTTTAAAATAATTTTTTTGATTAATTAACTAGATGTGTGTTTGGTTGTGGTGAACCCGTTAAGGGACGGGAATGGTAGTCCCCACTGGGGATCGGGGATGGGGAGTTCAAAAACTGCTCCGTTGCCATCTCTAGATGAATGAATTGATTAACATTTTATTTCTCATATTGTTCTATATTGGATTTCAGGATGATTTTCTTATAAATTTATGATGCTTATTAACCACATTTTTGTAAAGCACATAAACTGAAGAGGAATCAATGTTTTGAGGTCATTCTCTTGTTATGGATTCTAAAGGTATTTCGAGCTATGAAACAGGAAATGGAGGATAATTCAGATATGAAGAGTGATAGAGCCAGAGATACTGAGGAATGGGAGGGCGATGATAAGAGAAAGCAACGGTCAAGCAAGCCAAGAAAGCCTGGGAATGGAGAAGAGGCTGAAGGATTAGATGGCCTTGGAAGAAGGAGAAGTACTGGGGATAGAAATGAGAGCCGAAAGAGGTCTGGTGGCTCAAGCAGAGTGGATAGTGACGAAGACGAGTACAGAGCAAGAAAAGAATCACGTTCAAAGCAGATGAAGAAGCAACAAGAGGAGAGTACATTGGAGAAATTGAGCAATTGGTATCAGGATGGAGCACAAGAGAATAAGCATGATGGGGGAGAGAGGTCTGCAAGTCGAGGACATGGTCAAGCCGATGAAAGTGATAAAAGGAAATCTACCTCAAAGTTCTCAGATCATGACTCATCCCAGAGCAGAATTAAAGGCAAAGATGATAGATCACATGAGAGGGAGCTTGAAAAGACACTGAACAAAGATTCCAGATATTCGGAAAGGAGGGAAACCAATCAAGAAAAGGATCATGGATCTTCTGAGAAGGGGAGAATCCTACGGAAAAGATGGGATGAATCGGATGATGTCAAGAAAGTTGAAGAGAGTAACTATGTGGAAAAATCTGATCTGAAAAGTGTGAAGTCTTCTGATCCTAAGCGTGAGAGTGCTCGAGAGAGAAGTGTGTCTGCAACAATCGAACTGAGTGACAACAAAAGCAGAGGTTTAGATTCGAATAATGACAAGGGTACAAAATCCTACGATAGGGAAGAGAGAAGAATTGATTCTGAAAGGAGTAAGAGCAAAGTCAGGTCAGAGGCTCCAGAAGAAGACAATAGGGGAAGTTCTTTGACTCGTGAAGAAAAGTCAGTTAAGGAGAGAATTGAGAAGCACAGACAGCAGAGAAATTCCACTAGTCAGGATGTCGTCGAAAGTCGTGAGAGGCCTTTTACAGCAGATGAGGAAGGAGCATTGATGAGAGACAAAAGTAGAAGAGAAGTAGACCACTGTAACAGGTCAAAGACCCCAGAGAGGAGTGGAAGGCGACATCATGAATCAGAAAACTCTGAGATGGATTATGAAAGAAGCATTGCACTTAAGCAAAAGGAATTAGAGAAGGATGGATGCAAGGATGACAGATCAAAAGTAAGAGATAATAGCTGGAGTGACAGAAAGAGGGACCAAGAAGGTTCCAAAGATAATTGGAGAAGAAGGCAACCCAGTGGCAATGAGAAAGAGACAAAAGATGGGGATATGGCTTACGAGCATGGAAGAGAATGGGAGTTTCAGAGACATGGTTTTGATAGGAATGACAATGAAAGGCCTCAAGGTCGTTCTGGAGGTAGGAAAGATGCAACCAGAACTGAAGCTGTTAAAACCTCATCAAATTATGGAATCTCAAATGAGAATTATGATGTGATAGAGATCCAAACCAAGCCTTTTGATTATGGAAGAGAGGAGTCCAGATCCACCTTTGTTAGGAGAACTGAAGCTGCTCAGCAATCTGATATAAAATCGGCTCCAAATGATGAGTGGACATATCTGCGGGAGGACAGGGCAAGAAAGATTGATACATTCGGGTCTGGGAAATCCGGTGATGATTCAAAGGATAGATTTGTGGATGATGGTCCTTCCATGCGAGATCAGAATTCATGGAGAGATGACAATGACTTTCAGGCAGGGAAAATGAGAGGCCAGAAAGGTCTTATGTCCTATCGTACTGCTGGTGGCCATAGTTCTAGTAGTGGTTCACAGACTCCACATGGAAACCAGGAACCAGGTTCCTTTAATAGAGCTGTTCCACAAGGAGCTAAAGGGAATAGAGTTGGAAGGGGAGGAAGGGGTAGGCCTACTGGGAGAGACAACCAACCGTTTGGAATCCCAGTGCCCCTCATGGGATCACCTTTTGGACCACTTGGAATGCCTCCACCTGGACCAATACAACCATTAACTCCCAGCATGTCTCCTTCTCCAGGTCCTCCAATATCTCCTGGTGTCTTTATTCCACCATTTTCACCACCTGTTATTTGGCCTGGAGCTCGAGGTGTTGAGATGAATATGTTAGCTATTCCCCCAGGTCTCTCACCCATTCCTCCTGGACCATCAGGGCCAAGATTTTCTCCTAATATAGGGAACCCACCAAACCCTATATATTTTAATCAACAAAGCCCTGGAAGAGGAGAGCCTCAAAATTTATCCAACCCTGGTGTTAATGCTATAGTACCAATCGGACGAGGACAACCACAGGATAAAGCTTCTGGGAATTGGGTTTCTCCTAGAACTAATGGACCCCCTGGTAAAGCTCCTTCTAGAGGAGAGCAGAATGATTACTCCCAAAATTTTGTTGACACTGGTATGCGACCCCAGAATTTCATCAGGGAACTAGAGCTCACTACTGTTGTTGAGGACTATCCCAAGCTTAGGGAGCTTATACAAAAGAAGGATGAGATTGTAGTCAAATCTGCTTCGCCTCCCATGTATTACAAGTGTGACCTCCGTGAGCATGTACTGTCACCAGAGTTCTTTGGAACTAAGTTTGACGTCATTCTTGTGGACCCCCCTTGGGAGGAATATGTTCATCGAGCTCCTGGTGTCACTGACCACATGGAGTACTGGACATTTGATGAAATAATGAATCTTAAGATTGAGGTAATTTTGTCTGCTTGGAGCTTGATATCCTGATGCTATGATTTGATGTGAAGTTACTCTTGTAATTTTCCATCCCATATTTTTTTTGGGTGAATAATAATTTTCCATTCCATATATTTTTATTTGTATGACATTATTGTTCTCATATGCTTAAACTACAATTTAGATGATATGATGCTGGTCAAGTTGCTTTCTGACGCCGTGAATGCAGCTTATGTCTAGTTAATATACATATCAGTGATACTTCAAAATATCTTTGTTGTGCTTTATAGTGCAAATATGCCACCTGATCCTAACATATTCAATTTCAAGTTTTTTTTCCTTGTTTTATGCTTGATATCTGAACCATCTATGGTGCATGTTTACAGGCAATAGCTGACACACCTTCTTTTATCTTCCTCTGGGTTGGTGATGGTGTTGGCTTGGAGCAGGGCCGCCAATGTCTAAAGAAGGTATGCATTTGAAGCCTTTGGAAACAGCCTATATGTAATGAATTGCTGCTTTCTTCTGGTTGCTACGTTTCATTTGGTTTGTAATATCTTCTCTTTTTCCTTTTTTTTAACTGTGTTTTCTTTTTCATGTAGTGGGGATTTCGTAGGTGTGAGGATATATGTTGGGTGAAGACAAACAAAACTAATGCAACTCCAGGATTGCGTCATGATTTTCATACTTTGTTTCAGCGCTCAAAGGTTGGTGGTCAGTGTTTTTTTCTGCATCTGCTGCTTTTTCTCCTTTTTTTGATCTCCCTTTTGTTATGCTGTGATGTGAATGCAAATGTTGTTTTCCTGAACTGTTGATTTCCTTGGCATCATGATGAAGGAACATTGCTTGATGGGCATAAAAGGAACCGTTCGTCGCAGCACGGATGGTCATATAATCCATGCCAACATTGACACTGATGTGATTATAGCTGAGGAGCCTCCTTATGGTTAGTTTTACCATTCATTTCTTGGATGTTAATGACCCTTGGTATGCTGCAATGCATTTTGGCTTATTTTATTGATTTCGATGTATAAAAATAGAATGAATGCATATGGACTATGAATATAGTAATTGTGCTCTCGTCTTCTCTTCCCCTTCCCCTCCTATTTTTCTTGTTTTCATTTATTTTATTTTTTTAAGTTAGTGTGGGTTTTCCTCTATACCTGCTGCATGAAAGCAAACAAAATATAAAAAAAAAAATGTGAGGCATTCTTTGCAGCTTTTTAAAGATTCATGTTTCTTAGTTCTTGCAAGTTTTAAAGATTTTTTAGAGTCTTTTGTTTGGGAAGTGTTCAAATTCATTTTGGTATGGCATATATTGAATGAAATTGGAGCACAAACAAATTCCGTTTACAATTTTGTGTTCCCAGAAACATATGTAAAATGTATTTTCATGGGCTCCTAAGGATGTTCTTTATTTCATGTAGCATTATAATGTATTTAATTCTGATATCTTGTTTCCAACGAAATTGTAGGTTCAACTGCAAAGCCTGAAGATATGTATCGCATAGTTGAGCATTTTGCCCTTGGCCGCAGGAGGATTGAGCTCTTTGGTGAAGATCACAATATTCGGTCTGGCTGGTTGACTGTTGGTAAAGGACTATCCTCATCAAATTTTAATGCCGAGGTACAATGTTTATCATGCTTATCATACAAAAATAGAAAAGGAATAGTAAAAATCAACCATAGTTGCTGAAACTATTGCCCATTGGCTAATGTGTTTTTCGGAGTGGCTATTATTTAGGCATATTGGTCTACATTTATTTAGTGAAAAGCAAACATGGATTATGAAAACTGGGAACTTCTAATACTAGTGACTGGAGAAAGATAAATGCAATTTTTTATCCCAGAATTTCATCAGGGAACTAGAGCTCACTACTGTTGTTGAGGAGGATTAAGATTGTTGGCATGTGCTAATGGAAATCGCAATCTAGAAGATACTCTTCAGTTTGAACAGGATATTGGAATGTGGAAATTGCCTCTGCCCTTCCCTCGTCACGGCTAGAAAATGTAAAAATAAATAAATAAATAGATAAATAAATAAATAAATAGCTTATCCTATATAGTACCTTGAAATAAGTAAAAATGATGATTCTTATGGAAAATATGTTGGATTTTTTCCCTTGATCTTAAAAAATATCAGCTGGTGAAAACTTAAAAATTTTGCATGAAGGAATGACATGCAGAGGAAGAACAAAAACCACACAATTTACACTTGACTTCTGCACAACCATCAGGGGCATGCATATCAAGAGAATTTGTATGGTCCCATTGAGAATTAATTTTTATTTTCTGCTAGGGCAAGTTGGCCAGCCTTGAAGTTTTTAAGGTTTTTGACAAGTACATGATTTCCTTGACATTTATGTTTAGTTGATTGGCTCTTGTGACCATTGTTCTTACTAAGAAAAATGTTCATTATTTTTCAGGGATTTATCCAGAACTTCGCTGATAAAGATGGGAAAGTTTGGCAGGGAGGTGGGGGACGAAATCCACCCCCAGAAGCACCTCATCTTGTTTTGACAACCCCTGAAATAGAAGCTCTTCGGCCCAAGTCACCAATGAAGAACCAGCAGCAATGCAGCAACAACAGTCCGCTTCTATCTCTCTGACAACAGCCAATTCCACCAACAAAATGCCCACTGGAAACTCCCCACAAAATCATAACGCTCTTGTTCTAAACCAAGAAGCTTCTAGCTCCAATTTTTCAACTCCCGGTCCTTGGGCTTCACCAATGGAAGGCTTTAGAGGAAGAGAAGGTAGAAATATGGCTGCCGATGATAGGTTCTTCGATATGTATGGTTTTAATGCGTCCAGTGGGCGGCCAAATGGTGAGTATCAAGATTTTCTAACTCAAAGAGCAATGAATTTGATGTAGCAAATCAACCAGCATCAAGTATGTTTGTGATGTTCCTTAGATTTTTCTAATTTCCCCTCAGTATAGTAATAATGGAAAAAAATTGCATTTACACCCCCCTGTGCACATTTTGATTTGTCTGTTATATGAATCTGCTCTGGCCTGCCCTAAAGTTTTCTGTCTCCAAAATTAGAAACTGTAAAAGTTCAGGTATTACACCATCAAAATTTGTGTTTTTTTGGGACAAAATTACAGCAGTATTTTTCTTCTTCTTCTCTCTTTTTTATTTTTTATTTATTCATTTATTCATTTTTTATTTTATTTTATTTTTTTTTAAGATTGGGTAACCAAAGAAACAAGCTACAAAGCTTCAAGAAAAGCTAACGACTAAAACGATGAAAGAACATTTTCCATCCAAACAACTAAACCCTCTAAACGGACATGCCATGCGAGCCAATCCATGTGCCAACTTATTACCTAGTCAGGGGGTATGTGAGATATGAAAACGTCGAAAGCACCGACCCCTCTGAAAGGCTACCTGCACAACTTATTACCTTGCCGGGGCGTACGTGAGATACGAAAACGTCGAAAGCAGAGACCCTTCTGAAAGGCTTCGTGCAGAATGTGACCAAAAAGGAGAAAATCAATTTGAAGCTTCACGTATAGCATGCACAATGGTGAGTAAATCACCCTCAACATGAATGTCTTGAATCCCCAACTTACTAGCGAAATTCACTAGTAAAGTTAAAGTAATTAGAACTAATACAAATGGTGTATCATTTCAAGAATAAGTGTAAAGCATACATTTTAATGTAAAAAATATGTCAATATTTTTTTTTCAAGTATTCTTTTTTTTTTTTTTTCCTTTCTAACTTTTCGTATCTTATCTTATATTATTTTATTTTATTATTATGTGAATTAAAAAAAATTAAATTTAAGAAATCTAGTCTATTATTAGTATTTTATTTTATTTATATAATAAGCAACCAACTGCCATAGATAAAGATAAAATACATTAGTTGCTTCCTAAGAGCAGTAGTTGCTTCCTTACATATCTTAACAAAACAAAAGGATAGCAACATATATGGAATTTCTCCTGTCATAGACGTGCATGTCCAAGGACAACAAAGAACATACTTCCATGAAGGATTCATTGTATTTATATCTATCTATATATATATATATAAATAGAGAGAGAAAGAGAGAGAGCCATCATTATTTCGGTGTGTGAATTTAAGTAGGTGGGTGAAAAAAAAAAAAAAAAAAATACAGAAATTACAGTAAAATTCGTTTGGATATATAACAACTCAATGAATAATGATAGATGATTAGCAAGATGGTTTAATCAGAAATATAAACAAATTCTAGTCAGTCCAAAAGAAATAAAACAAAAACATGTTAATAACTTTGTTTAGAAAGTCATAAACACTTTGGACCACAATTTTTTTGAATCCTCGAATAGTTTCTTTGTTATTTTTGTTTCATTTTTAGCCTCTGATAAACCTCAAGTTTCTCCTTGCTGTTCTCCAAACCACACCCAACCTTATTGCATATCTTTGTTTACCCTTTATAGGCCCATACCACAAATAGAAATACACATGAAGAAGAGAAGAGACCACCTTAACTTGTTCATTATATCCTCCATTTTAGAATTCCTCAAAACATAACTAGTTGAAAAAATGGCCGGCAGAAAATTCACTGCGATGATGGCAGTCATAGCGTTGGTTGTTATGGGAAGTGCCATCGCGGGGGAAGCAATTTCAGTTTGTGCTAAAGACTGCATGCCTTCATGTTTGGGGGTAGCAGGATCCACCGTTCCCAATTGTGAGAAAACCTGCGAAACTTACTGTAAAACACAAGGTCATCAGCTTCTCTCCATTCCATATATTTTGAGCTCCCTTCTTCAAAACTTACATAAATTCTACATGAATTCAGAATTCCTCCCCTATGTTCTTAAGCTTTGTTTTCCATTGTGGAATCTAAGCCTCGGAAATATTGGGACTCGAAGTTATCTTAGTTCAAAATTCACTATAAGAAATTATGGTTTTAGAAACAAAAAATTAGGGATAAAATTTTTTATTACCAAAACTATTATTATTTTATCTTTAGCTATAAAATTAGACATTTAGTGATGAGTTACTAACCTTTTGGGACAAAAAATTATCTAAATAAATAAATCTTTTTGGGACCAAGTTTATTACTGACATTTTCAAAATTGTGTCCCTAAAAGCTCCTTTTTTGACTTTTCGGAACAACCTTTCATCAACTATTCTCGCGACAACTGAAATTAGTCTCTTTAATATATTTTGCAATAAAATTTATACTTTTAGAGACAAAAAAAACTTAATCTCTAAAACTCTTATATATTGTAGTGATTATTGCGTTTGTTTCAGTGGAAAATATTTTCCAATGAAAAACATTTTTTTATAAATTCCAGAGAATGTTTTCTATAGAAAATGTTTTCCTATATTTGGTTGTGTTCTTGAAACTAATGTATTAATAGTTGCATTAGTGGTAGTAGTAGTCGCGGTGGCGGGGTGGAGGAGGCGGCAGCGGTAGTGGTGGTGGTGGTGTGTTGCAGTGGAGGTGGCGGCGTGGTGGTAACATGGTGACATTGGTAACAGTTTAATTCGGAAAACATTTTCTGCATTTTAAAAGTAAAAAACATCTTTCCGTTCAAAGTGGCTTGTTTTCCATTAACTAAGGAAAATATTTTTCGTTATACCAAATATTAAAAAATATAAAAAATATTTTTTTTAAATTATTTTTTGTCAAAACAAAGGGAGTGTAACTATAGTTGAGAATTCGGGCATGGATTCCATACTGCCAAATCCATGGCTCATTTTTTATTATTTTATTTTTGGGACTTGTTTACAATTTGAAAACACGAGATTGAAGTTGTTTGACAAAACTTTGTAACTTATATTCTGTTTGCTTTGACTTAAAATTTTTTGTCAAATATAGTTTACATATTTTTTATTGTTTAGTTGAATAAAAAGTAAATAAAACATATTTGAAGGAAAATATTTTTTTTATCGTAATTTCCAAAATGATTTATCATTAAAAAATTTATGAGTCAACTTTTAGAAAGTTCACTTTCAACTTGGTGCTTGCAACTGGTCAAAAGATAGCTCTTTAATTGCTTCCTACTTAACTTTTACAATAAAAGGTTTTTGTTTCAAATATCAACCGAACATAAATAAAAAAAATTAAAAAAAAAATTTTACGGTCAAAGAAGCAAAGAGTTAAAAATATCAACCTTAAATAGGAATTATTTAGTTGAGATTATTCAAAAGAGTAGGAGTCTTATTTAGGCCAAGTTTGGCAAGTCCATAAAAAGTCAAAAAGTCAAAAAGTTATTCAAAAAGTTAAAAAGTTAACACTATTCACCAAAAGTCAACAATTACGGCTGCACAACTCCTAATCCTAATTTTCCCCTACACACTAATTTATACAATTTTTTAATACACATTTTTTCATAAAAAGTTAAAAAGTTAACCCAAACATCCATATTTTTGTCTTCAATTTTTTAGTCCAAAAAAATAAAAAGTGCACTTATTTAGGACACCCCAAACAACACCTTAGTTTCCCCATTAAGTTTTGAAATTTTTATTTTTATATATGGTTTTTTTTTTTTTGATAATCAAATTGCTCTCACTAAAAATTTAGAAATATTACTTTCACTTGTGGTATTCTTTTAGAAAAAGAAAAAAAAAAAACAAAAAAAAAAAAAAAAAAAAAAATCTGCTCTCTTGAGTTTGTTTGTTTTACTATCACTTCAAATGCAATTATTATTAAAATAAATAAATAAATCTTTAATCAAATAAAATATAGATAAGTATATATATATATATATGTATGTATGTATATTGCCTTATGAGATTGTTTAAATTTTGACCTGACTAATTTGGAATACATATAATTTCTATCATTTCATATATATCATGTAATTATTGAATTTAAGACGGTGGTGTGTCATTATTGATCCATTCATTGTAGTATGATTTCAAAACTTGTAAGGGAATTAGAAGTTATGACTAATTAAGACCCATTCAATATAAAATTAAAAAAAAAATAAAAAAGTAAATTGAGAAGAAACCCTACAATCTGTTGCTCGAATTTTCTCTTGAATTATGATCTTTTTATTTTTTTCAAGAGCTTTAAATATTTAAATTGGTTTTCTCTCTCAATTTATTTATTTATTTATTTTTTCAGGCATTAAATATCCAGCATGATTCTGACATCTTTAGACAACAACCAAGAGAGGGAGCCAAAAAACTCTAGTGAAGATTTAGATCTTAGTTTGGAGACTTGATTTTTGCAATCAATATCACTGCCCCTTTCTTAGAAGTATTTTTTGTTGTTATTAATGTATATAGTATTCCTATAATCAAATATTAATCAAAACTAATCAACAAGATTTGTACATTGGCCAAAAATTTGCATCATCCCACCTGCATGTATGCCATAAAAAATTAGTATTTTTCTACTTGTATGTAGGTTGTATTATCCTTCTATTTTTTTATTTATTTATTGTGGTAATAATGAAATGTACTTTATCTTTATTGTGATTGTGATTACTTCATTGTAATATGTTATTGTATAATTAAAAAGAATGATCAAAATTCTTACCTCCTATAAGTCATACCAAACTAGTGCACTTACTAAGTGGTCAACCGCTGGACCGTCCGCTGCATCAACCGTAGTCAATCAACATTTGAATGATCAAAATTCCCACAACCGATCAATTAGGCCAGTCTACTACCTCCACCAATATATGTAGAATAATGTTAGGGATCATGAAAAAAATGTTATGAAATACGTCGTGAAAATTTTTTATCATTTGATTAGTATGTGGTGTTTTCTTATATGTGTAATCTAACGATGAAGAATCTTTCATAATTATATTCATGATATTTTTTACATGATATCTAACATTAATTTTCTATCATGGCGCAGCTCTCTACCTAATGTAACACCCAAACTCAATAGGATTCACATTTATGACTAAAGGGTCGTAAAGCAGCGGTACTCAGGGGACGAGAAAGAGAAAAAAAAAAAGAAAAAAAAGAAAAAACAACTTACATGTCATTTATATACGAGTTAAGAGAAAAGCCCTACCTATAGAAGCTCTCTCAGGAAAAACAAAGATATGGTGGTGACCCTAGCTTGTTCAAGCTTCAATGGTCTAATTCTAAACGTCCAAGCAAGCTCCAAGTGTAACATTTCAAATTTCTGAAACCTTATTTTAATGACTATACCTCCAAGTTTGGATTATTTGTTTGTAGATCCAAAGGTTGGTATGACTTATGAAGTCAGTCGTTTGTTTCATCTCTATTCTCAAGATTGTAAGGATTATATCGAACTTCGTGTGCCATTTTGGTTGTCACATTTTGACTTTTGTATATTTTGCATTGTGAAATTCGAACTTAGATTTGAGATTTTGAGGGGTGGTAGCGAGTGGGTGGTGGTGGTGGGTGGTAGGTGGTGGTCGCAGGTGGGTAGCGGGTGGTAAGTGGTAGCAAGTGGGTGGTGGTGGTAGTGGGTAATGGGTGGTGGTGGCAGGTGGGTGGCGAGTGGGTAGTGGGTGATGGTGGTGGTGGTGGCAGGGGCAGGTGGCTAGTGGTGGCAGGTGGGTAGTGAGTGGTGGTGGCAAGTAAGTGGCGGGTGGTGGTGGCGGGCGGTGAATGGTAGTGGCAGGTGGCGGGTGGATGACAGGTGGGTGGTGGTGGTGGTGGTGGCGAGGGCTGGCTGGTGGTGGCGAGTGGGTGGCAGGTGGGTGGCGGTGGCGGGTGGTGGCTGGTGGTAGCAGGTGGGTGGTGAGTGGTGGTGGCGGAAGACGGTGGTGGAAAATGGTGGCGAGTGGTGGCTAATGTTGGGTGATAAAAAAAAAAAATTGAAAACTCAAAATGGAAACACATTTTTTGTGTTTTCATTTTTTGGCCAAATTTATAAACTGAGACCACTGATTTATAAATCAAAAATTTTACCAAACAAGTTTTTATTTGAGTTTTTAAAATTTTTGTAAATATAAACAAAAAACTGAAAACGTAAGTGTTACCAAACGGCACCTTTGCATCTATACTTTTCCAAATGCAATGACTGGCACAATGTAAGCCATGAATTCCCATTAAAAAAAAATTGAAATGCACGGAATGAAAACAGTATTGCTGCATGTGTCAGGAAGGGTAGAACAGTAATTTTGATATTTGCTACAATATTTTATTACATATTTTTTCGTAAAAAGTAAAAAAGTTATCCTAAACATACATTTTCTTTTCTCTACTTTTTAACTAAAAAGTCAAAAAGTACACTTATACAGCAGATCTTAAACAACCCCTTAAATTGCATAAATTAATTGTTTAAGTTTACAGACTCTGAATTAATTACAATACAATAATGAAAAAGGTCGTGGCCCCTAATTAAACCTAGGTCTACTAATTTTTAGTCCAAAAGATGGAAATCCTTCGCCCAATTCAAGGCACAAGTGTACCTGAAATGTAGGGGCTAAGCAAAAGAACAATTTGCTCACTGATACCCTTACAATACATGTATGTGTGCTATGCCAGGTGTGTTTAACAATTATCATCAATTCAAACATTACATAACTAAGTTAATTTCAGTCAAGAATAACTCAACTCATAAACACATTCCAACTTGCATCTATATATGTACCCATTTGAAAATTGTGGCAAAGGTATTGACAAATTACCTCTATATTTAACAGATCCCACATTGGTGGAGCAACAAGCATATAACCTCTCTTTGCTTCTGTAAAAGCCACATCCATGTGGCCTTATATTAATGATTTACAAACGACTCTCAACCACGATGGCTTATATTTTGCAAAGTCCATAGCTGCCAGCGACATGTATAGCACATAGATTTAATTTAGTAGGTTAAACTCAATTCGTACATAAGTGATGAATTTGATTGAGTAAATTCACGTATTTGACGCATTTTTGTTCCAAACTTTCCAATTTGTGCTTCAGAGTGCAATCTACTTACCTCCTATAATGAATTAGGTGGCTTGGGCCGAACCAAGTGCAGACTAGTGCACTTACTAATTGGTCGACCGATGGACCGTCCGTTGCATCAACCGTAGTCAATCAACATTTTCTTAAGTTTGAATGATCAAAATTCCCACAACCGATCAATTAGGCGAGTCTACTACCTCCACCAATATATGTAGAATAATGTTAGGGATCGTGAAAAAAATGTCATGAAATGCTTCATGAAGATTTTTCATCATTTGATTAGTATGTGGTGTTTTCTTATATGTGTAATCTAACGATGAAGAATCTTTCATGATATCTAACATTAATTTTCTATCATGACGCAGCTCTCTACCTAATGTAACACCCAAACTCAATAGGATTCACATTTATGACTAAAGGGTGGTAAAGCAGCGGTACTTAGGGGACGAGAAAGAGAAAAAAAAGAAAAGAAAAAACAACTTACATGTCATTTATATACGAGTTAAGAGAAAAGCCCTACCTATAGTAGCTCTCTCAGGAAAAACAAAGATATGGTGGTGACCCTAGCTTGTTCAAGCTTCAATGGTCTAATTCTAAACGTCCAAGCAAGCTCCAAGTGTAACATTTCAAATTTCTGAAACCTTATTTTAATGACTATACCTCCAAGTTTGGATTATTTGTTTGTAGATCCAAAGGTTGGTATGACTTGTGAAGTCAGTCGTTTGTTTCATCTCTATTCTCAAGATTGTAAGGATTATATCGAACTTCGTGTGCCATTTTGGTTGTCACATTTTGACTTTTGTATATTTTGCATTGTGAAATTCGAACTTAGATTTGAGATTTTGAGGAAAATACCCAACAGGGGTATTCCACACGTGCGATAGTGAGGCAAAAGTAAGAGTTTTCCGAGGTGTGAGTTCTGGCCAAATCTGCACGTGCGGCCACACGTGTGGCAGTGCACTGGTGGCTGCGGACATGGCATTCACTTGACTTTTCATTTTTTTTTTTCTTTCTTTTTTCTTTTACATAGCAAATGTCCCTCTCCATCTCACTTTCTATCATTTTTCCATATCTCTCTCTCTCTCTTTCAAATTTCTCTCTTTATATTTCTTAACTTTAAACTCAAGATGAAAAACACCTCGGGTTGGATTTTACATTTGGTCCAAGAAAGAAAGTTGTCGAGCTCATGAGGGGGCAACAATACTATTGGTTCAAATTTTCATTTCGCCAACTTCGAATATTTTGGGTATCTCCATTTTCTCACATTTTTGAGGTAGGGGAGGTTCTCTTCTCTCATCTATATATTATTATGTATTTTGTTTTCTTGTTAGTTTCATTTACATACGATATAGTTCACCATGTTATGGTTAGATTTTTGTATTATTTAGCATCTTTATCTCTTCTACTAGTGTAGTTTTGTGATTAGGAATATATTGGAGTGTCTTATGATTTTTATTTGTGTTTGGAATACTTTGGTGGAAAGACTCCAAAATTTTTGTGAAATTAGATTTTGGTTGGAAATTTTGAAATATATCACTGTTGTTGAGGTTATTTTTGAATGCATATTGGTGTCATGGGAATATTGTTTATCACTCACAATAAAGATTTTTTTTTTTTTTGAATATTGCTTATCATTCTTTATGAGGATTTATGAAAATATTATTTATCACTCTTAACGAGGAATCATTGGAATATTTTTTTATCACTCTATATGGAATTTATGAAATTATATTAAATATCAAAATGCGAGTTTTAATTTCATATTTGGTACTACCGGATGTGGTAGGAATTTTGTGTGAGTTAATTTGTGGAGTAAAGCAACTTCGGTTTTAGGATTTAGGATGAGAGACTCGAAACTTTGTCAATGGGACGATGGGTCTTGCACATGACTTCTACATTTGAAAAGTGCATGGAAGTGTCATGCAAACCAAAAGTGTGTTGTATGGTGTAGACGCATGATTGTGAAATCACAGAACTTGTTAATGAGGAACACACATAGATTAACTAATTTATACCTAACTAACTTCCTAAATTTTGGAGCGTGATACCCTTTGTCATACTAACCACATATGTACTCCATTTAGATCACGAAATGAGAAGAAGAAAAAAAATTATTGAGGTTTATCAAGGCGAAAAAGAAGAAGAAGAAGAAATGATTGTGTTTTCACTATCGTGTTTGGATGTGTGTGGACTCGTCTTTTTCCGCGTCCCGTCTTTCGGAAATGGTTGAAAAGAAGGCCTCACAATTCGGACTCCTGCTGTTCTAAATCTAGTCTCACAAAATGCAATGTGAAATTGATAATCACCAAAGAGTCCAAATCCGACAAACCTTTTTGGAAAATCGATTTTAAATCAAATAATACCAAAATTAGACTATTTTGACAGATACAGAGTCGCCACCTAAATATTTTGTTTTGAGAAAATTTAGAAAACCCTAACTAGTGTCAAAGGCCACATGTTCGTTATCACCAAAGTTGCCTCGGTTCGAGAACTTAAGTACAAGAGGGCAACGTCATGAGTTGAGTACCCCCGCTCGCCCGATCACAGATCGGTCTCTACTAATCATGATATGATTTTTATAAACATTATGTGTTTTTATTTCGATTATTAAACTAGTTTTACTATGTGACGTACACAAGCAAGTATAAACTAGTTTACTCAATTTGAAACAATTCAACTCATGTTTGTTTGTAAAAATGGTTTGAATTTACCACCCTCAAGTAGGCTTAAAAGATGCAAATTTGCCACCAAACATAATGGGCTTAAACTATGATTTGCCACTCAACAAAGTGGGCTTAAAACTTACATTTGTTGAATCGTTCCAATTCAAACAACAAGTCTTCATCCACAGACATTCATGCAGTTTGACATTTAAGCACATAGCCTAATGGCAATCATGCTAATCATGGTAATATGGCAATCACACTCATGCAAGCATGCTAAAGCATAAACACTTACCGAGTACTCCAAGCCAAAACAGAAACTAGTTAAAAAAATGGATGATCCTAACTATACAACATGTCTAATGCAACGCATGCAAAGAATGCAATTAATAGGCTCGGTTACTAATATGGCATATGGATTGATTTGATAACATGCGATTAAATACGTATTTAAAGAAGATGTTGAAATGACAATGCGGTTTGAATGATGCGTCGAGCCTTGGTGCATGCAATACAAATGAATGGATGCAAGCATGTGATATGCTAATTAAAACATGTCCCTAATCTAACCATTGAAAGTGATTAAATAAAAGTGAGAAAGACGTGGGGTTGGAAGACATACACACATGTACGCACACTTATTACAACATTACGCCCTTGCGAAGGAGCGTCCAAATGAATAAGCTAGCTAACTAGCTACGCTAATTAAGCTAACTATTTATTACAAACCAAAAACTAATTAACTATTATAGTTAACTAATTATTACAAACCGAAATTGAATAATTAGTTAATCTAATTAATTATTTACAACGCTTAATTAGCTATAACAAATTAATTACAACACATATTTAAGCTAGATATTTAAACGATAAGTAAACTTGGAATGCAAGGGAGGCTCATGTACGTGCTCGGCTTTCACCCGAAAAGGGACTATCTTGCTACTGCATGTCTCTGTTTGCACATTTGAACACCAAAGAAGCTGTCCACTTCCAGAACACCTCTGCTCTACCTCAGAAACACACTGTGCAAATTTCATTGGTGGCCGACAGGGGGCCGGTCGGCTACCAGTGGTGGCCGGTCGGCCACTAGTGATGGCTGGTCGGCTACTGGTGATAGCTGTGGGTCACTGATGGTATGAGCTTCCTTGCTGCAATAGAGAGCAAAACAGAGCATTTCTCAAGGGTTGTTTGCACACATTGCCTCTCATTTTCATGGGGAAATCAAAGGAGGAACAAACTTTGGTTCACAAACTATCAATCAAGCAATTTCATTGCATGATGGCTTGTAAAACCAATTGTGCAAGATCAATGGATGCAAAGACAAGACCAAAAGGACCATCACCTTATCATGCATGATCAAGGGTAATGGAGACCAAGGAAAGTGACACACTTCATCACTTTGAGTATGAAATGTCCCATTTTCTTTGTGTTCGAATTAACGTCCGATTCGAATACATGCAATGTAACACAAAGAATGCTTATCTTGAACACTACTACTTGTCAATTTTGTTTACTCATTTTAATTACCAAAACATTTCTTAATCCATTAAGTCCATTGGTGATTGTCCTCTAATGAAAGAGAGCTCAAACCACAAGTTGCTTTAGGCATGAAAGAGGCATTACACTGTTGGTAATGAACCTCCCTAAGGGATTAAGCCATTAGGTGTAGCACCTCCATTTCACACTTAGGCAAACAAATGGTTTGAAACCACTTTCAAAACAAAACAAAAGAGTGAAGAATTGAGGGAGATTGTAGAGATTATAGTGCTAAAATTAGGTGCAAAACAACACTAAAACATGTTATCAATTCAAACCAATGGTGTTTAAAGCCTTAAAACACTAAGATAGTGAAGGAATTAACACTACAACCATGCCATACAAGGCTCAAATGAATTAATCAGCCAAAAATAGAGGCAAAACATCCCTAAATATAGTCTAAAACATGCTGGACTTGAGCCACAAAAAGCTAAAACAATAAGCTAATAAATGAGGCTAACTAGGCATGCAAATAAGACACAAGAAGGGGAGGTTAACCCCTCTAATTTTGGACTTCAAAATAAGGTTTTGCCACTGAAAAATCTCTGAAATTCAGTAGTTAAAAAAACCAAAAAAGCTGGTTTGAAAGTGATGAATAATAACACAAAAGCTTAACAAGCAAAGGAGCAAGGAGGGTGGACCACCCCTTAGCTGAAAATGGCCTCAAACCCACACTTTTAGGCCATAAAAATAGAGTTTTTTTACAGTTCAAAATCAGCCCAAAAATAGTTTGAAGAGATGGCAAAACGAGTGTACAAAACAAGCTTAAAGGACAAGTGTTATACCTCTTGAAGCAAAGGACAATTCTAGGCACAAACGAGGCACTAAATCAAGCCAAGACCACCTTCTAGAGCTCAAAGAGGGTCCCAAGTAACCTCAGTCCAAAGATAAGCAACTTTGGTTAAGGGTTGATAGGTAAACTAGAATTATATTTATACTTGTATGCACAAAAGTTCAAGAGAGAGAATTGTAGAAAGAGAGGCTCTCAAAAATTTTCCAGCCTTGAAAACAATAGAGAAGGCCTTCTATATATAGAAATATATGGCTTCAGGTCGAAAATATCTCAAAATGGGACAGCTGGACCAGTGTAGAACAGTTGGAGGGAAAATATCTTCACAAAAACTGCCTTTTGACACCAGTGGCTGACAAGCCTCCACTGGTAGCCGACAAAAGTAACCCTTGGACGACACATGGCCGTCAAAGCCCATCCATGGCCAGCAAACTCCACCAATGGCCGGCCAGAAAAATCTGCTCTCCAGGTCCAACTTCAAATGGGTATATCTCCTTCATCCGGACTCCTTTGCAGGTCATTCTTGAGTCTAAATTGAAGCCCCCGTCTTCTTTCCAATGGTGGCAGCCTCACATCAAAATTCCAAGCGTGAAAAAAAGGTATACCTATTTTAGTGAAGGCTGCTCAGTTTTGGTCCTAACGAATTCATGCCTAACTTCTCCTAGTTTTCTTCTCTCCCCTCCTATTTTCTTCAACTCCAAAACTATAAATAAGGTGTTTTGAAATATTTTTCGAAGATTTCACATCTCTTTCATTTATTTCCACTTTGTTCTTGCTCGGTTTACCGAAAAGTGCAACATTTAATGAAATACGAGTCTCGGAACATCGTAGAAACTTTTTCAAAAATATTTTGAAAGAGAGGGTTTTAAGGTCTAAAATCATTTTGGTCAAAATAGTTTTGGTCCAAAATGGGGTGTAAGGTTGGGATTTGAAGCTCTCCTTGCCGAAGAAATCGAACATTTGCACAACATAGCCTTCTTCCTCAAGTGATCAACTTGTGACACCCAAGTCTTATGAGCAGTCAAAAATGGGGTGTCTACAATGTGTAGGAAAGCAAAATCTGTGATATAGGAATAATGGAGGGATTTCTTTTACTACTAAAAAAAGCACTTTTTTCCACTACTACAAGCCGTCGCAAATAATAAAAATACAGTCGCAAAAGACCTTTTGGGACGACCCATACGACCGTAAATGGAGGGACGCAAATGTAGGGGTGGCAAATACTTTTTGTGACGACAAAGTAACGGTCGCAAATTATTTGCGACTGCCTAAACTGCTTTTTGCGACAGCTATTTTGCCGTTGCAAAAAAAAAAAGAAAAAAAAACACTTTTAGTGACCATTTTTTTACCATCGCAAATAATTATTTATTAAAAAAAATCATATATAGGTTTGCTACATCAAAAAAATCATTAACAAGCACCAAACAATTTTTTGTTAATAAAAAATTACAAAATTAAGAAATTAATTAAATTTATAATAGACATATTAACTTATATTCACACATATATAAGTGCGCAAATAAAATATAAACTTTCATACATGCAAAACAAATATCCATTAACCATCCTTAAAATACACTGTACTAAAAGATTCAAGTCTTAAAAAAATAAATAAATAAAATAAATAAAAATAAAAAATGCATAATCTTTGGCTTTCAACATCACCTGCTCGATCATATGAACTACCCCCTCAACAAAACCTGCAAAAACATATATCAAACTTGACTTGAAAATTTAATGCACTTCAATGTATTATTTTAGCTTGAAATAATCAAAATAAAACTATTTCAAAAGAAATTGTCAAAAGAAAAAAAGGTCATTCTGTAAATTCTTTTGCTTAGAGTAAATTACAAAAATATAAATGTCAATTCGTAATTTGCACAAATAAATAGACAAGAAAATGGTTACCTAATCCAATCAGATTAATGAATAAACCAAAGAATTTGAAAAATGAACATAATTGACATAATCTCTGTCCTAGCATGGGTTAATACCAGAAGGAAGCAACAAGAAGAAATTTGGCTTCAATATTTAGAAGTTCATTATCACTACCTAGTGACATCGAGTTACCGACTTCACTATGTAATTCAACAATTATATAGCAATGAATAATTTGGGAAATAAATTCAATCAATCAATAACAAATGATTACAAAGGTGATTTGCATCACACTCCAAATAGATGAGAACACTTGCCTTCTCAAATCAAGTAGTCCATTAGTAGATTGAATTGCTAGATTATCCAATCTAAAAGTTTTGCCTCCAAACACATACCTAAGAAGACTTCTTGCTTAGCTTTATCGTGGACCCCAAAATATGATTTGCCAAATTCAGTAGGCTTCAATTCTCCATTGCCATTCTAATAATTCAAAAAAATAAAATAAAATAAAGGAAAATCAATTTATAAAAAATCCAACTCTTATTTCAGGATAGGGAATTAATAATATCAAGACAAACTGAAAAAATTCAAGGCAGCATTTAAGTAGACACATAAAAATAGACTTACAAGTACTATAAATTTTTAAGCTGGCCAAGGTGAGGAACTAATTGGCCAGATAATGCTGCATTTCCAAGATCACTGAAGAAGAGACAAACAACCATCATAGAAGGCCTCAAAAATTGGGAGAAAGTTATGTACTTCATGGAAGTTCAAAATGTTTTCATGTGCATTGATATCATCAAAGAAGATAGCTTACACTCTTTTCACACTATTTTCATTTTTTATTTGGATCAAACCTATGGCATAGATCAATCATCAACCCCATGTATATCCTATATTTTACTTTTGATTTAAACCAATTAGTCATGCATAGAGTAAGTATAGAGTACACTAGCACTGTTAATTTAATTATCCTTTATTCTATCCCTCTGTGTACTAAGGTCTAACCTACACATACAAACTTGCAGGCACACTGTATACTGAGAACATAGGATTATGAATGAATATTAGGTTTGGTATAGAATTTGACATGGCCTGAGATGCTGAATTAGAGATTTGAAAACGAGTTACTACAAGCACTTCTTGAAGTTAAAAGTTTGTTCAACGTAGGATTATGAACTTGATTCATGCTTATATTAGTTAGTGTTGTTTGTCTATAGAAGCTTATAGTTTTGACTAATCATGTATGCTTTGGTTTAGGGAAGAGTAAGAGAAGTATCCTGTCACAATTTTATTAACCATTCTTCAAAGAAAGAACATTTCCACAATTTTATATTTATACCAAATTGATATTAACAGCCACTCGCAATATAAAAAGATACTAGTCAGTAAAGTTTAGTGCTATAAAAATTACCTAAGAGACTAAGCATAGATTTGCCAATCAGAACTCAGAAGCTCTCTCTTTAAATCCATTTATTTTCCAACACTGTGCTTGGCCTTTGTGTGAGATTCCAAAGCATTTTCCAAGTCAAATGACCTGCAAGAAATATTGGGAGAGGGAAAATTGAGATAATATTTTTGGTAACATTCACACTATATTAGTGTAAAATAAATATCAGCAATTTACAAAGAACATGTAAAATACATGTTAACAAAGATAACATATTGTTATCCCAACAATACCTAGAGACAACATGGTTGTATATATATTCCCAAACAAAAACAAAAAATTAAAGAAAGTGTTGGAAATCCTGAACTATTTTAGTAATCTAATAATTCGAAACCTAAAATTTGTAGGACCAAACTTTCCCTAACAGTATTTGCAATCGGCCTTGGATTCGAGATTCGATTCGAGATTGGAAATAAGTAAGACAGATTACATACCATACCAATCTCATCAATTTCTCTAACAAAATCAAATCCATACCATACACACTTGACTCGACACTGAGAGCAAAACTCATGATCGTTCTTACTTCTTCTATAAATTTTTAAAATGTAAATGCCAAACAAAGCTTCCTGTATTCTAATTGATAATTAACAATCAAAAACAAACCAAATCAAAGTACTATGCAATTAGTTTACTGGGCTGTCAGATGAAAAATCTGAGATAGAAGCTTGATCAAATATCCACGACTGGTTGTCTGTTACCAAGGTTCTGAAACTAGATATCGTACTATTTGGATGACCAACATCTTCCACTTCCACAATATCCAAAGACAAAATTCCAGAATGATTGGTTTCAGTTGAATTTGTTTTCTTATGAAGAAGGGTATGGTTTATGGTTGGAAGAGCTTGAAACTGTTGCATTGATAGTGAAGGAGAATGAAATTGAGGATATGAAGCAGCCAAGCCTGGTTTGGTCAATTCTGCAAAATGAAAATATGAAGGAAAATTAGATTTTGACTCTATATTAGCTTCATGCATAGTATTGCCACAACAACAAAATGTCAAAGCAGAAATTCTTTTACATAATGTACAATACAAAAGATTATCATTGTATATGTCTTTCTATGTTCATGTATTTTTTATGGCAAAAAATATGTAATTATGATTAAAAATATTTGTGCACAACGTTTATAGGACTTGTCAAATGATGTGACATCCAAAAGTGTCCTTGCTTTGTAGTTTCTAACAAGAGTACTTCTCAAATTAAAATACAAACATGGTGAAGAGCCAAAGAATTACGGAAGTTTACCACGATGAATATCATAATAAAACTCCTCAAACTAGAATGAGAGCAAGATAGAGAAAGAGGCCCAATGAAGAACCTGAATTCTAATTGGCAACTACATCACAAAAAATCAGAACTTAAAAAGGAACATATTGCTTGAGCACCTTCTACAAAACCTTCTACAAAAAAATTGGAGGAACAGATTCTAATTTACAAAGGTTGCATTTGGATTGATGAATTTATAAAATTGAGACTTGGGTTTCAAGTTCAAATCTATAACAGGATTCATTATTGGAGCTGGATTTCACGAAATTAGGGTAAGGATAGAGGTAGGAAAGGTATCTCAACTTGAATCATTGTGGATAAAACCATGTAGACACTCCATTTTTGACCGTCCTCAAGACTTAGACGTCATCGCTCATTGTAGACACCCCATTTTTGACTGACCTTAAGACTCAGACGTCACTGATTGAACGCTCGGTGATATTGCATATTGCGCTCGTTCAGAAGTTTCACAGTCTCGGCTGCGAGCCTTGCCTCCAGACTTCCGGGCTCTTTCGTGTCTTGCCTCGGTTTGCGAACCAGGCTCTGTTTTCTCTGTTTTCTCTTCCCGAAGGGAGGGAGAGGTCTCGTAGATCATCTCTCAGTGGCCGTAGGCTACGTTTCGTGGTCGTAGGCCATTTTGCCCGTTTGGAGTCCGGTTTCGGGTTTTTCGGAGTCATTGGCCGTGTGCCTCGGTTCGGGGCCGCTTAACCACCTCCGTTTGCTCCGATTTTTGGCATGAATCTTATTTGCTCCCTTTGGAGGGACACTGTGGCTCGAGAGACCAACTTCTGTGTCGAAACACCACCTTCCGGTGCCCTAACAGTCAGTTTTCGGGCCTTCGGGCGCGCTGTTTCGGCCCTCGAACCTTCATTTTAGCATCAGTTTGCCTCATATTTGGTGGAACTTATTTACTGCAGACAGGTCGTGAAGGTGGGCCAGTAATTGTTTGACAACCATTTTATTCCTTCATCTGCCCTCCGCGCCCGTTTTTTCTCACTGAAAAGCCACATGTTGACCACCCTAAGGCCACTTTTTCCAGCCCTAAACCACATATTTGTGTTGTACACACCTGGGAGGCCACCAATATCACATGGCCGGCCAGTAATTGTGTTTGACCCTTTTGAACCCCTCCAAAAAGTGGGCTTTTCTCTCTCTTGGTTTACTTTCTCCAGTTTTTGACCACATGGTTGTATTGTGCACACATGGGAGGCCACCAATTTGGGGTGGTCGGCCACTAATACTGCTTGAACCTTTTGACCCTTGGTCGGCCGGCCATGGGGAGGGCCGTCCGGCCACCTGCAACTTAAATACCAGGCCGGCCTTGCTCCCCTCCTCTGGTACATTACAAATCTGTATTTTGTTTCCCCCCAGATTGTGTATCCGGGGGGCCTGCACTTTTGGGGGGAAATTTAAAATCCATTTCCTCCCTTTTTTCCCACACTCTTGCCTATATATCCAGGCCCTCCAGCTCTCTTTTGAAGGGTTAGAAAATCTGGTCTAAGCCTCCTACATTGTATCTCTCTCTCTCTACACTCCAACCCTCAAAACCCCTCAAATCCCACACCCCTTTCTACACCACCACATAGCACCACACTACCACCATCCTTTCCAACACTTGGAGCTGATTTTCCAGAGCTTAGGAGCACCTTTTCTCAAGCCAAGAGCTATTGAAGCTTGGTCTACAAGGGTGAGTCTTCATTCTCCCTCTTTTGTGCTTTATTTTGTTCTATATCTAATCCATACTTGCTTACATTTTTGGGCTCCGACCCTAACTGAAAATAGTCATGTTTTAATGTCTTTTTCATGATTGATTAAGGGTCCTTACATGGTTAAGGTCTCTAGCTACCACTTGCTTCTTTACCTCTCTTGTATGCCTTTTTCTTGCATAGTATTTTAGGCTCATTTGTAAACTGTTTTGAGCTCGGTCATAAACTGAAAAGTGGATTGTTTTGAGCCCTTATTCAATATTTTTGAAGGGCTGTTCACTGTTTGAGGCTTCCTTTTGTCACTTGCCTCTTCATCCCTCTTTTGGCCTTATTTTTGCATGTTTTGTTAGCCCTTTGTTCTTGTGTTTTTGGGCTCTGGTCTGAACTGTAAATAGCCTTATTTTGATCCCCTCTTCATGTTTGATCAAGGGACTTTTACTGTTTGAAGCTCCCTTTTTTCTCTTTGTGTCTAAACCTCTTTTTAGGCCTTATTTTGCATAGTATTTTAAGCTTGCATGTGCACTGCTTTGGGCTTGGTCACTAATTGTAAAATACCATGTTTTGAGTCCCTATTCAACTTTGTTGAAGGGCTCTTGGCCATTTAGGGCCAGCAACTGCTACTTGCTTCATTATCTCTCTTTTGGGGCCATTTTTGCATGTTAACTTAGCCCTATTTGTGTTCACTTTTTGGCCTTGCTTAAAACTGTAAATATGCTTGTTTTGGGACTGTCTTGATTCTGTCTTCACACTTCGTGTTCAAATAATGCATGCTTTTCATAGCCATAGGTCATTCCATATACCTAATTTCATGTTGGGTCTCATTCCATGTATCGGGTGCCATGTTCCATGTTCTGGGGCTGTTTTGCATCATATTTGCTACTGAAATTTTCATACTAGTATGCCATATTCCATGCCTTGCCAGTCTTGTCAGAGTGGCATTTGGTGCCTTAGGGTCGATCCTCGGTTCGCGTGCACGTGGGCACGCATTTCGAGTGTCTCATTTTCATCGTATGGCTACTTATGTGAGTGTGGCTGAGGTCCACTCGTGTTGGTGTAAGTCCATTGTGCATTGTGTATGCCATTCCATTTCATAGCATTGTGTATGCTAGGTTGTATGTTAGCGCATTGTGTATGCCATGTTACTCGTGCATCATGTATGCCATCTCATAGCATTGTGCATGCTAAGTTATATATTAGTTGCATTCATGCATGTCATGCATATTGCATTGTGTTTGGGATAGGATTAGCCTGAGCACGGGAAACGAGGGACGTTTCGTACTTCGAGTGACGAATGTGTCTCTATTCCCAGTCACCGACACTCCGGATTATCCATGATGGAGTTTAGGTCTTGTTGTGTTTATATGTGCATTCATTTCATATTGAGTCGCGCAATTCAACTCTTCGGTCATCATGCATCGATATGCGTGATTGGTGTCACGGGGATCGGGGACTACACTCCCGAAGAGTAGTCATGCATACATATGTGAAAATAACTTTGCCATGTCCCTTTGTTGTCTCTCTGTTGCAGTAAAGCAAAATCGACAGCGTTCCGGAGCTTGGCACGCATTCCAAGACAATTGCAAACAGAGGCAAACCGGGCATCGCGAGGGATTCTCCTCACAAGGCAACCCGAGCATGCATCATTCATCATCCGGAGTAGATTTGAGGCAGTCCCTGGCTTGCATGCCAATTTATTCTTTCTAATTTAATTTGTTAATTAATTAGGGTTTTGTATATATTTGGACTGTAATTATTTGGGACTGTATATTATTTATTCGGACCCTCTACGTGAGGGCAATGTTGTAAAATGTGGCGTGCGGGTGATGTATGTCTTCCAACCTCACGTCTTTCTCCCTTTTATTTATCCGCTTATGATGGTTAGATTAAGGCATGTCTCAATTAGCATACAGTATGATAGCATGTTTGCATTCATTCATCTGTCTTGCATGCACCGGGCTCGGCGCATCCATTACTGAACTGCATCGTATTTTTCAATTCCAAGTTGAATACATGTTAGCTGTAGCATTTCATATGCCATGTTTAGAATAGCCGAGCCTGCTATAGTTGCAATTTTGCATGTGTTGCATTAGGCATTTCTGTATAGTTAGGATCATGCATGGATTTCTAACCTAGCTTCTGTTTTGGCTTGGAGTACTCGATAAGTTTTACGCTTTAGCATCCTTGCATGCGTGTGAGTGACTACCATGATAGCATGCTTACCATGAGGCTAATTGCTTATGTGATATAACTGCCTAAATGCCTGTGGGTGAAGGTTGGGTTATTTGAATTGGAACAATTCATCAGATGTGTGTTTTAAAGCCCGCTAGATAGTGGCAAAATCATGTTTTCTAAGCCCACCCGAGGGTGGAAAATCCACGTCTTAGCCTACTTGCGGGTAGCACCATCAAACCACTTTAAAAAAATAAACATGAAATGTTTTGTTCCAATTCAGACGATCCAGTCTATACTTGTATGCTGTGCGCATCACATAGTAAATCTAGGCTAATAACCGGTTTCAGAACGCATAATGTTTTCAAAACTAGATATCATGGTTAGTAGAGGCCGATCTTTGATCGGGCGAGCGGGGGTGCTCACGAAGTGACCTTCCCCAATCGTACCCAAGTTCCCGAGCCGAAGCAACTTTGGTGATGACAGACACGTGGCCTTAGGCAAACGAGTCAGGGTTTCCTAAATTTCCCCAAAATAAAATATTTAGGTGGCGACTCTGTATCTAGCAAAGCAGTCCATGTTTGGCACTTCTTTCAAAATCTGTTTTCTCAAAATGATTTGCCGAATTTGGATTTGAGAGTCCGAACTGTAGTGAACCCCAAATGAACAGAACGGGACTCACCCTCCCGGGGGCGTTCGGGGACGTCTACACTCATGTACTCAATTATTGTGTGTTTGTGTTCGTTTTGAGCGCCCGAAGTCCTTGGCGGAAGGCCTTGTCTTTGAGCCTTTAAACCTTGTTCTTTCTGTGCCTTGTTTTGGACCAAAACTTGGTGTCTGGACCTCTTGGTGACCTGTTGGTCACCACCCAAGACTGTCAGCCATGGGATGTTTTTATCGGCCATGGGTGTAGCCGGTCAGCCACTAGTGGTGGCCGGTCGGCTATCAGTGGTGGCCGACGACCACCAGTACCTTTTTCCAGATATTTATTGACAGTTGTGCCAACTGTTGCACACTAAGCTGCATCTCTATACACGTGTATGGTGAGATGTTTCTAAGCTCAATGGGTGATTTTTCTATATATAAGGGGGTTCCTCTCCCATTTTGGAGGGTTAGAAAAATTAGAGCAAATCTCTCTCTCTCTCTCTCTCTCTCTCTAGAATTCTCTCTCTCTCTCTCTTGATATTTTGTACACATTTGCTCACAAGTCTTTAGCTTTTGCATATCAAACCATAACCAAATACTCTCACCTTTCGGCTGAGATTACTTGGAGTCTTGCTTGAGCCCTAGAAGGTGGTTTAAGCTTGGATTATTGGCTATTTTGTGCTTTGCTTCAAATGTATAGTACTTACCTTATTTATACTTGTTTTGTATCTTGGCTTTGCCATCTATTTCAATTGTTTTTGGGCTGATTTTGAACTGTCAAAAACTCTGTTTTTGTGACTTAAAAGTGTTGGTTTGAGGTCTCTTTGAGTTAGGGGGTGGTCCACCCTTGCTGCTTTGTTTGTTAAGCTTTTGTACCATTTTTCATCACTTTCAAATCAACTTTTTTGGGCCTTTTAACCACTGAGTTTTAGAGGTTTTTCAGTGGTAAAAACCTTGTTTTGAAGTCCAAAATTGGAGAGATTAGCCTCCCCTCCTTGTGTCTCGTTTGCATGCCTAGATAGCTTCACATGTTAGCATGTTTTTCTAGCTTAATTTAGCTTAAGTCCAGCATGTTTTTGCCTTTGAAATAATCTGTTTTGGCTCTGTTTTGCACTGGTTAGTTCAGTTAAGGCTTGTTTTGCATAGTTATAGTGTTAATTCCTTCACTAGCTTGGTGTTTCAATGTTTCAACTATCATTGTTTTGAGTTAATAGCATGTTTTAGTGTTATTTTGCACTTCATTTCAGCACTTAAAGTCTCTGCAATCTCCCTCCATTCTTCACTCTTTTGTTTGCTTTGAAAGTGGTTTTAAACCTCTTGTTTGCCTAAGTGTGAAATGAAGGTACTACACCTAATGGTTTAATCCCTTAGGGGGTTCATTACCAATAGTGTAATGCCTCTTTCATGCCCAAAGCACCTTGTGGTTTGAGCCATCTTGCCATTAGAGGACACTTACTAATGGACAAATGAATTAAAGAATGGCTTTGGTAATTACAATGAGTAAACAAAATTGAACAAGTAAAAGAGGCAAGATAAGTATCTTTCATGTTGTATTGCATGTGTTCGAATCGGACGTTAATTCGAACATAAGGAAAATGGGACATTTCATACTCAAAAGTGATGAAATGTGCCACTTTCCTTGGTTACCATTACCCTTGATCATGCATGATAGATAGGGTGGTGGTCTTTTTTAGTCTTGTTTTACACTCATTAAACTTATACAAACTTGGTTCTTTGGCCATCATGCATGGAAATTGCTTGATTGATGGTTTGAGAACCAAGAGTTTCACTCCTTTGAGCTTGTTTGATGATAAGGAGTGTAAACAGTAAACACAAACCTATGAGAATACACTGTTTTGCTCTTTCTACTCTCTGTTGCAGCAAAAAGATGAGTTCATGTCCTCAGTGGCCAACCAGCCACCACCAGTAGTTGACCGGCCACCATTGGTAGCTGACATCCCCCCTGTCGGTCACCAATAAAATTTGCACAGTGTGGGTAAGTTGAAGTGGAGGTGTTCTAGAAATGGGTAGCCTTTTCAGTGTTCAAATGTGCAAACAGAGGCTCGCAACAACAAAATGATGGCTTTTCGGGTGGAGAAACCAAGCATGCATGCATCCCTCGTTTCCTGAAGCCATTTAGCTAACTTGCCTAGTTGATTAGTTGTAGCTAATGCATGCAAATGTCGTAATTATTTAAGTAGATTAGTTGATTAATTTATGTTGTAATTAATTAGATTAATTACTTTGTAATTAGTTAGTTAAGTGTTGTAATGTTTAATTAGCTTAGAGCAGTTAATTAAAATTGTGTTGTAATAGTTAGCTTAATTAGCATAGCTAGTTAGCTCTTATTCATTCGGACCCTCCTTCGCGAGGGCATAATGTTATAATAAGTGTGCGTGCGTGTGTGTATGTCTTTCAACTCCATGTCTTTCTCCTTTTTATTTAATCACTTTTGATGGTTAGATTAGGGGCATGTTTCAATTAGCATATCGCATGCTTGCATCCATTCATTCGTATTGCATGCACCGAGGCTCAGCGCATCATTCAAACTGCATTGCAATTTCAATATCTTATTTGAATACGTGTTTTAACCGCATGTTATCAAATCAATCCATATGCCACATTAGTAGCTAAGCCTATTAATTTCATATTGCATGTGCTGCATTATGCATCTTGTATAGTTAGGATCATGCATCTTTCTAACCGGTTTCTGTTTTGGCTTGGAGTACACGGTGAGTTTTTATGCTTTAGCATACTTGCATGAGTGCGATTGCCATGTTGCCATGTTGCCATGTTTCGCATGCTTGCTATGAGGCTATGTGCTTACTTGCTAAACTGCATGAATGCTTATGGATGAAGGCTTGTTATTTGAATTGGAACAATTCAACAAATGTGAGTTTTAAGCCCACTTTGTTATGGCAAAATCATATTTTAAGCCCACTCTGTTTGGTGGCAAAATCTGCATCTTTAAGCCCACTTGAGATGGTAAATTCAACCCATTTTCGCAAACAAACATGAGTTGAGTTGTTCCAAATTGAGCAAACTAGTCTATACTTGTTTGTGCGCATCACATAGTAAAGTTAGCTTAATAACCAGAATAAGAACACATAATATTTATAAAATATCATATCATGATTAGTAGAGGCCGATCTTTGATCGGGCGAGTAGGGGGTGCTCATTTCAGGATCTTCCCCTCTCGTACCTAAGTTCCCGAGCCAAGGCAACTTTGGTGATGACGAACACGTGGCCTTCAGCACGAGTCAGGGTTTCCTAAATTTTTTCAAAAATGAAATATTCAGGTGGCGATTCTGTATCTGGCAAAACAATCCAATTTTGGCATTATTTGATTTAAAATCAATTTTCCAAAAAGGTTTATCGGATTTGGACTCTTTGGTGATTATTAGTTTCACATTGCACTTTGTGAGATTGGATTCAGAACCGCGGGAGTCCGAATTGTGAGGCCTTCTTTTCAAACCCTTCCGAAAGGTGGGCACGGAAAAAGGCGAGTCCACAGTTTCTGGCGACTCTGCTGGGGATTTAGAGAACTTGACTCGAACTCATGATATGATGTTTTATCTACATTTATGTGTTTCTTTTCATTTGCATTTGCATCGGTGCGCCTAAGTCACAGTATTTGCTATCTGTTATTCCTGAGCAGTTTGCCGGAGGCTTACTTGGAAAAGCTTGCCAAAAGGATGACCGGTTGCGGGCTCTACCACGATGGGAACATAACCCTTAGATCTGGACTACTGTTGTACCATTTCATCTTCCTTTTACTTCTCGATGTTAGGTGTGAGAGGTATATTAGGTAGTCTTGTTGAGGTACCCTTCTTGACCAATCGGCCTAGTTGCATATAAGAAACCATAGTGACTGTTCCAAACTAGGACAGGTCGCTCACCCGAATACAGGAATGTTTGAAACCGCTTGTTTTGCGTAGTGAATCCCTAGCTCCTGACGATATTAGGGCAGGGTAACCCTACCCCATCATAGGGGTGTTTTGGCTCTCACTTGCTTAATACGTGCTTTTAGAGTGAAACTCTGCAGGAATGTATGTATCAATTACAAGTCTAGGTATCAGTTTTGGGGCAGAAATCAGTATTTGAGTATAGTTCTCCAGCTTTTGATTGCAACTGCGTGTTGTTTCTGTCTGAGCAGAGGTGCTATGCGGTTTCTGATTTTTGTTTTTTTTTTGCTTTATTTTCTTTTTGCGAGGTAGTCTTTCACCATTGCTTCAGACAATTCTGTTACCCCCCAAGCACTCTGGACCCAAGTTAGAAGGATTTTTAGATCTGGGGATCTAGTAAAGGGACAGCCAGTGTTTGTTTCACTCCTACCGGTTACTAGACGGAGGAGGACTCGGCAGAATTCGCTAATTCAGCAGTCACCGTTTACCTCGCATGTGCCCAGTCAGACCCAATCATCTACTTCCTCTCTAGACAGAGAATATTTGCCAGTCCCGGTAGTTCAAAGTCCTCCAGTCAACATGGAAGACATGCTTCGTCAACTCCAGCAGACTATTGAGAACATACAGCTAGATGCTGCCCGACAAGCTGAGACCACAGCTCGCCAAGCCAAAGTTGTAGCCCGCCAAGCAGAGGTAATAGAAAGGCTTCAACAACAATAATTACAACCTGCAGTAGCCTCAGTATCCCATGCACCCCCAGCGGCAATTCCAGCACCCGAGGTCACAATCAATGCCCAAGAAAATGTAGGCATTCAGGCAGATCCTATCCCACCTCAGACCTCCAAGGCACCAGTTTAACCGACAGAGGCGCCATTTGAATTCGAGGTTGACCTGACTGTACTGAAAGTGAGAAAGCTAGAAAAGTTCTTTAAACCGGCACAGGGCATGAATTCGATCCCTGATATAGAGAATGGCTATACTGATTCGGCGGTGACGTTGCCAGATATATTCAAAATGCCGTATATAGTCCGGTTTGACAGCTTTGGGGATCCTATGGTCCATCTACGGCTATTCTCTGACATCCTACGACCCATGGGTCTCACCAGACTATAGGAGCTGTCGCTCTTTGGCCAGACCCTATCGGGTATAGCGGCCATCTGGTATGCCAAACTTGAAGACTCTGTGAAGAGAAACTAGGAGGAAATGGCCGAGGCCTTCATAGCGCAGTACTCCTACAATACTCAAATCAAGGTCACTACTCGTGATCTCGAAGCAACTCGCCAGGAGTCGAAGAAGGGCTTCTCGGATTTTGCGACCCGGTGGAGGGCCAAGGCCTCTATGATGACTATATGGTCGTCTGAAAAGGACCGGATCAAAATGGTGGTCCGTAACTTGCAAGGAAGATTATTATAGAAGATGATAGTCTTGCCTTTGTCAACTTTTGCTGAGTTCCACGAAATAGGGGTACAAATTGAGGATGCAATGAAGCTGGGGCTGATAGACAATCAGAAGGAGCAGCCCAAGAGGGCTTTCACATGTAGTTCTAATGCAACTACTAATGGTAGTGCAGTTACAAGGCCTTCAAATGTGAATACTGTCACCACCACACCCAAGACCACCAATCCTTTTGCCAATACATCCAACCCAACCTTCCAAACCTCAAGCCATCAGGCCCTAGGCCAGAGGGTCTTCACCTCACTCTATATGTCTTTATCTGCAGCCTTGAGGGTCCTAATCAAAAAAGGGCATCTGAAGCCGTTAGAACAACACCCATTGCCCGATCCTCTCCCTCCTAAACACAACCCGGCCAAATACTGTGCTTTTCACAAACAGCATGGTCATGATACTGATCAGTGCTTCAGATTACGTCATGAGATTCAAGATCTCATTGACAATAAGGTGATAGCACCTCCTGAAAAATCCAACGTCACTACAAATCCTCTCCCACCAGATAACCAACCCCCTACACCTCGACAAATAAACCTCATCCATACACTGGTCGTCCCTTACGACCCCAGTATATACATCACCTCCTCCCACCTGCCTAAGTCGGCATTGTTCATCCTTGAGAGCACAGACTTATGCATGATGAACACGTAAATAATCCAAACTAAACCCGTGGTGGTGACAGTGGAAGATGGAGGGAGATCAACTTTGGTGGAGAATACCAATCTAGTGCCTGAGGGCCCCGTGGATTTATCTGAGAAGGAATACAACCCATGTCGTTATATTGTGTCGACCAATTAGGCAAACCAGAGGTGGAGTTATGAACAGGAATGGAGGTCACTGTGGTCCGAGAAGATGGCCCAAGCCAGGTATTAGATGATCTAGCCGACTTGAAGGAAGACATCAACAATCTACAGTTCTTAGATGAGCAAGATTCGGGAGATGTGACATTAACTGGTTCGATCTAAATGGGTCGACAAACAACTCTGGGTGGCTCAGTGATGAATCTGATGTGGATAAGGGACTTTAACCAAAGCTGGAAGAGCCAAAAGTAGGAACTGCTACGAAGGCCGGAAGGGCCGAGGACAAGGAGAAATTGTCGGAGAGCATCGGTAATTCAGCTTAGGCATCGGGCATTGTTAATACTACTGATACGGAACAAGAAGCCGCACTGAAGCAGTTTGAACAAGAAAGGGATGAGAATAGTCAGAAAGCTGGAAAAGCCAAACACTCCTGTGGGGGATGACTATGATGTAGGAGTAAGTACAACGGAACTAGACAATTGCTTGTCGGTTGTCGGAGGAGTATGGTAGGAAGATGATGATCTGCATCTTGCCCACACTGATGAGGATTGGGGCCGAGATCTGCTAGATGACACTTGGTACTCTGAGGAGGTGGATCATATGACTAGAAGCGGGCGGTATTTCAAGCCCCCACACTTAGACCAACCCAAAGCATTCGGAAAGGACAAGGAGGCTGAAAAATAGAAAGAAAAACTATTAGAGGAAGAGGTTGTGCTGAAACAATTGAAGAAGATTCAAGTAGACATATCTATCTGGGGGTTGCTTATGGCTTCCTGAGTGCACCGGCAAGTTGTATTGTCGGCAATGGATAAAGCTGAACTGTCTATCGTCACAACTCCAGAGCAACTAGTGGGACTTGTCTTCCCAGGAGGTGCTGCGCCAATTTTGACCTTCTCGGATAAGGAATTGCTGCCCAAAGGCTATGCACATAACAAACCGCTATACATCTTAGTTGAGTGTAGAGAGAAGTGGGTGCCGGTTGTATTGGTTGACACTGGGTCTGCAATCAATGTTTGTCCGTCTCGCATAGCCTATGCTATTGGCTTGAAGCCAGCAGATTTTGTACCAACAGCCCAGGTGATCCAGGCTTACGACAACACAAGCAGAGAGGTGATGGGAACAATTCAGATTAGAACACAAGTCAAGACGGCCCAACATGATATTGAGTTTCACGTCCTGGATGTTTCGGTTATTTTCAACTTGTTACTTGGGCGACCCTGGCTGCACCAAGTAAAAGTTATTTTTTTTCACCTTGCATCAAATGCTGAAGTACCCTCTTGGAAAGGGGGTAGCCATTGTGTTCAGGAATTCATCTATACATCCTCCGCCAGAGGTTACAACACCTGTACTGGAGATTGTACATGGCGACAAGGATGTTTTCTTGTTTGGTTTTTCCTTGGCTGAGGCCCGGGTGGTGCAAAATATCTTGGCTGTTAATGAGGGCTTATATGTCAGTGCTCAATCAGTGTATATCATGAACAAGGTACAACATATACCTAGGAAGGGATTAGAAAAGAGCGGCCGGAAAGGCGTTACTGCACTGGCCGAAATGCCACATAACCCTCACGCCTTTGGCTTTGTTATACGCCCACCAAAGAGGACTGGGTGAGGAAAGGGAAAAACATGGCCGGAAAAGCCAGAGCAAAGCAAAGTGGGAAGCACTATGAGCTCGTACATAGGCCAATTCAAGGAACTCTAAACGGCCGTTTTATCCAGGAGGGAGAAGACTTCCCATTTTGCGGCTTTCCTGAGCCATGGTTGAACTCCGAGAAGCGGCGTCTACCCGGCTTTGAGATTTTCTTCGACTTATAGCTACAAGAGGGTGAAGCCCCAGAGGAACAGACTGAATTAACTGCTGAGGCTAAATAGAGCACAGAAAATGAGTCCAATAGCAGTGAACTTGAGATAAGAGCAGTGCTAGCATGTCTCCTTTTGGATCCTTAGATCAACCCGGAGAGCTTGGGGGATAACCTAACCTTTTCCATGATCGAAGACTAATCAGGTGTGGACTTTTCTGGTGGTATTCTGAATGCATCCGACGCACCATCCTTCACTTGATAGCTGGAGAAGGGTTTTATGTCCAATAGTTCTGAGTCAAGTAGTGAGCCAGAATCAGATTCCACAAAGTCTGTGGAGTCGGAATCAGATTCCAGTTCTTCTGAGTCAGAGTCTGGTATTCCTGGGGTTGATAACCCGGATGCCGTAGTTTTGTCTATGCCGTCTTTTTCTTTTTCTTTTGAGTCGATTGTAACTGAGGAATTGGATGAGCTGGATCTTGTGAATGAGAATACCACTACAGTTTCTGAGTACTTCTCTGTGCCACTTGTATATTGAATTGATTATGACTTTCAAAATTTCTGTGGAGTCGGAATCAGATTCCAATTCTTCTGAGTCGGAGTTCGGTATTCATGGGGTTGATAACCCAGATGCCGTAGTTTTGTCCAGGTTCTTTTTCCTTTTCTTTTGAGTTGGTTGTAACCGAGGAATTGGATGAGCTGGATCTTGTGAATGAGAATACCATTGCAGTTTCTGAGTACTTCTCTGTGCCACTTGTATATTGAATTGATTATGACTTTCAAACTTTTGATAAAAACGATGAGGAAGGAATTCCTCTGGTTTTGAAACATTTGATTGATCGAGAGGAGGAGAGGTTTGTAAAACCCCTTGTTGATGAAATCATTCCAATTAATGTGGGTACTGAGAAGGATTCGCGTCTACTCCAGATCAGGTCCACGTTGTCTTCGGAACAACGCGAGCGCTTAGTCGCTTTATTAAAAGATTTCAAAGATATTTTCGCGTGGTCCTACGAAGACATGCCTAGAATCAATCTTGAGATTGTACAGCATCGGATCCCTCTTGACCCCGAGGCCCAACCCGTTAAACAGAAGCTGCGAACAATACGCCCGGATTAGGCTTTGAAGATTAAGGAAGAGGTCACCAAGCAGATAGATGCAGGGTTTTTACTAGTATCTGAGTATCCAACTTGGTTGGCCAATATTGTTCCGGTGCCGAAGAAAGATGGCAGAATTCGAGTGTGTGTGGATTTCAGAGATCTAAACAAAGCTAGCTCGAATGACGACTTTCCTCTACCGCACATTGACAAATTGGTGGACTTCACCGCAGGCCATGCATTGCTCTTCTTCATGGATGGATTTTCCGAGTATAACCAGATTCTGATGGCACCCAAGGAGAAAGAGAAAGCTGCCTTCACCACGCTGTGGGGAACCTACTGCTACAGGGTGATGCCATTTGGGTTGAAGAATGCTGGGGCTACCTATCAACGGGCTGCAACCACAATTCTACATGATATGATCCCCAAAGAGGTCGAGGTGTATGTGGATGACATGATTGTCAAGTCCAAGGAAAGAGAGGGCCACTACACTGCCTAGAAGAAATTCTTTCAATGAATCAGAGAATATCGGTTGAGGCTGAATCCACAGAAGTGCATTTTTGGCGTAACAGCAGGGAAAACACTGGGGTTCTTGATCACAAAGAAGGGCATCGAGATTGATCCTTCCAAAATCAAGGCCATCCTAGAAATGCCACCACCAAGGACTGAAAAGGAAGTGCGAGACTTTCTGGGTAAAGTGCAATTCATAAGACGATTTATCATAAAATTAACCTTGACTTGTGAACCACTATTTGGTCTTCTGAAGAAAGGAAAGAAATTCTAATGGGATGACCGATGCCAGTTTGCTTTTAAGCAGATCAAGCAGTACCTTCAGAGCCCGCCCGTGTTGTCGCCACCAAAGCCGGGGAAGCCGTTGATTCTGTACCGTCAGTAACAGACACAACGATGGGATGCATGCTTGCTCAGAAATCTGAGGATAGAGTAGAGAAAGTCATCTATTATCTGAGTAAGAAAAACCTGGAATGGCAACCAAGGCAAAAGTTAGAGCACAAAAAATTAGAAAAATGAAAAACTGAGCTCCACCCGATTGGAAAAAGGAAAAACTGCACAGAAAGGGCGGCCTTGGCAAAAGGTAGAGTGCAAAAGGAGAGCGTTAATACCCAAGTGAACCCGTACCGAACTACGTAAGGCCTGATTCTCATCTTCAAGATATGTAGGCAACTTCATTCTGAAGTTTGGCCGTAAACACTTCCAAATCAACTGTGTCCATGTGTTTGATCAAGGCATCTTTGTCTACTCATTATCTGAAAGTTCGGTTGTGGTCCTTACTCTGAGAGAAGAGCTGGCTACAGTGCTAAACAGTGCTATTTAGTCCGGGGGCAATTTTTTATTTCTGGATTCGAGGTTGTACATCTTGAGGATAGATTCCAGGTGTCTCAAGTTGTGATCCTTATCGAAAATGATTTTAAAAAGTTTTGATAAAATTTGATTTTATTCAAATTAATCTTTTTACAACTTAGACCATTTTTGGACCAAAAGGAAAACTTTCAGTGCCCACAACTCCAATTTCATTGATTTCAATACAAAGTTCTCCAACTCTCGATGCAAATCAAAGTTGATTTTATTACATTCAAAGGGAAAACTTGAAAAGTTAGATCAAAGCAATAAACTTAGGGCATAAATGAGTTAGGTGTTCCTGCGTCCCCTTCCTCAGCTCGTGGAAGCTGCAGATGCTAAAGTAGGCCCAGCTTGCGCCTCATCTTCAAGCCAAGTCAAGCACTCACCATAAAGGGCGCAACTGAAATTGAGAGCAGGAACCAAAAGTTCTCTCGTCCTCCAAGCAGTGGGATATCGAGCTAATTGTGAACCTCAGATTGGGAATGAAGCCGGGTACTCTACCCCCTCTTCTGGACGAGTCTGGTCGTGTCCAAACTGACGCCTGAACCAGAATGGAAAGTAAAATACGTAGTGTGTCAAGCCAATTAGTTGAATGCCAGGTTGCCGAGCCATGCTGTAGCTCATCTCAGGCAGATCAAACCAGGGGCAACGCCAAGCAATATCAACAGCAAACCTGTTGCACATCCAATGGCACCACCACCCTTCGTTCGGGAAATCAATTGGACGTTGGTGAAAGAAATAGCCTCGTACTGAGTATGCAGGGCAAGAGTCCACTACATTTAGTTTTTCCATGAACCATATCTGGGGAGGGATGAAAAATAAGAGAGATTAAAGAATAGAGAAATGTGCACTGAGAGAAAAAGTGAGAAAAGGGCTTTGAGAGAAAAACAGAGCATGAGTGCCGAGTGATGTGAGAAACACATATTAAAAAGGGTGGGAAACATTACCTGAACAAGTAGTGGACTTTCCACAAATTTGGTTGTCTCTCATCGATGAAAGGCGTCTAAACCCATCAAAGTCTCAGCCAATACCAAGCCAATGCAACTCTTGCCCTCTTTCAAACCTTATACCACTTCAATTAACCGAATGCTAGACCCTCCAAAACTTGGGGCAAGAAGAAAATGAGCCAACAAACACAAACAAAGGGCATGCTGTCGAAAACTCTGCCAAAGACGGTCGCCGCGGTCACCGGCATCAGAAAATAGATGAATGAGGCTAGGAATATCCAACTCTCTGTTTTGAACCAAGGATCGAGCCTCATGAGAAGTGAGCCCACACATCCTTCCTAAAGCTTGGATGTGACCAAAATAAGACTGGGGCAAGATTTCCTCATCACGCCGAGATTCCATCAAAACTTAGAATTCTTCGATTGTTGGGCATAACTCTTGTCCCCCGAAGCTAAAGACGTATGTAACCGGGTTCCAACACCTAGCCACAGCGTGAAAGAATGGAAAACACAGTGGAGAACGACTTAGCGGGAATAGTGCAATTATCCCGAAACCCTGGAAATTCAATTTTCCGAGCCATGTAAAGTTGCAATCCAATTTGAGAGTTTTTTGGTAAAGAATGGCTCCATTTTGTGGCAAAAACAAAGTTGGAATGAAGAAACTACGAAGTCCAAACTTTTGTAGAAGATAAGGGACTGAGTGGAAGACAGGTGGCAACAATCTGGAGGTCCCTCACACTGATGGCCGACCGGCTAGTGGTGATGGCCGACAGCCATCTTCTGTAGCCGACCGGCCACCACTGGTGGCCGACAGCCTTTGTTCATGGCCAGCTGCATTCTTGTCTATTCTGTGGTCTTCCTGTGTGTTGAGAGTGATGAGAATCTGTGTTTTGTTCTGCTCTTTGTGTGTTATGTTGTCTTGTTTTAGTTAGTTTTGTTGAGCCGTTTTGTTTCAATTTGTTTATCGAGTTGTATTTGTCTTGTTTTGCTTATCAAGTTGTATTTGTCTTGTTTATGGAGTTGTTATATATTGTGTTTTTTTATCAAGTCATATATTACTTAATTATTTATCGAGTTGTACATTGTTTTTCTTGTTTTGTTGGTAGTCGATTCATTACCTGATTAAGAAGGTTGTGCCAATACAATGTTCAAAGTCCATCAATCAAGTTCACTCTCGTTTTTATGCAATGCGGTGCTCAGAATGCAAAATACAACACTTTTTCATACAAAAGATTGGTTTTCATTCTGATCATGGTTACTTTTTACAAAATAGTACAAGTTTTTAAAGCAAATAAAACATGTCAAAAGTTGTACAAAGTGCTAACATTACTAGCAAAAAAAAACTAAGCAAAAACACAGAAAATCAGCGCCAACTATCTCATTCTCGAGAAGCCCTCTTCGTCATCTTCCTTGGCAGAGCCTCAGAGCTGTCTCCGTCAGCGCCGCTGTCTGCACTTCCCTCTGAACCAGAACCAGAACCAGAATCATCACTGTCATCTGCCTCGGAACCTGACTTAGCATCATCTCCACTAGTAGAACTTGAGCCAGCGTCATCATCTCCGCTCTCTGATGACTCGCTGCCTCCTCGGCCTCGCCGGTATCAACCTCGTCATCACTTAGAATGGGCTCGGAAGGGCCACTCTCATCTCGAGTGTCCCTGGCTTTGCCTCGGCTGCGTGCCAGAGTCTGTCTCTCTCTCCTCCCTACCACCGAAGGGGGCACCAATGGTCCTGCTGCAACTGCCATCGGTGCTGTCAGTAAGGGTGGGACCTGAAAAGGCGGGTGTCATATGTCAGCCACAGTATGCGTATCAAATGCAAGTATGATGTCCAGAATGAGTGTATGCAAGAGTTAGATACAATGTATGAGTACAGTCTAGAAGTGCAGTATTTCAGATGCAGTGTATCAGTGCAGTGTGGGTCAGATGCAATGTGTGGAAGTGTTCAGTTAAAATGTCAGTTTCAGTGTGTCAGCAGAAATTTGATAACTGGAATGTAAGACAACTGAGGAAATGACCTGAATGCCGTGGAAACCGAGCAGTGCCTCCATCCTCAATATTATGTCCTCAAATGAGGCTAATAGCTCCAGCAAATCCTCAGTGTATCCTGGAGGTGCCTGCAAATGCATTTGGAGAATGATCAATGTCCAGAGGGAACAGATATCAGAAAGAGATGAGAAAACTAAAAAGAGTGGTACATACCGGGGGTGCGCCATGAGCTCTAATGTATCTGTGCCCAGCTGCAGTAGGCTCGATCGAAATCTGATATACCTCCCCAGTATAATGCCAATAAGTGAGTGCAGTAGGCAACTCCAACCAACCGGTCCTTTGCCTCGCCTAAGGAGCCCCTCTGCCATAGGCCTTAGCTGCCCTGGTCACTCTAGACCCCATCTTCACAACAGGAGCTCTTGCTCTCTCACCTCCGTGAACACCGGTCAAAAGTGGCATAAGGTATGTCTGAATGAAGACTGTATAATCACCCTCAACTCAGAAGTATTCTGCCTCTAAGCCCACCATGAACTGGATAACTCTGTCAACAGATAGGCTGTCTACTGATCTTATGGACTCTGGCAGCGTCAACGGTATGAACGGAGCAGGTATACCCAGAGACTGGCATACGACTCTCTCGCCTAAGTACCAGGCTCGGCAGACCGGACCCTCAAGTAGAATGCGATAGCAAGAAATGCCCCAAGCCGCATTATACCGGCCTCCAACTCCTCTCGGTATCATGGCCCATGGCTGCCATGAGATCTATAAATGGAAATTGTATAGATTGTCAGTTGCTGTCAGTGGCTATAATGTGAATCAGAACAGCGTGAAAGCAAATGATGACTGTGTTTTAGGTTACCTCATGAGAAGCTATGGTGTCAAAGTAACGCCTGAAGAAAGAAAAGGGCTCGCGAGTTCTACGGGAAAGCTGACCGTCGTACACCCTTGAATAAGGGACCGTCAATGGAACCTCTATCTCTGGCTCCGAGGCAAAAGTCGGGAAGTATGCATACACCCACAGCTGCAGGGAAAGTGCAATGATATATGGTCAATACAATTTGAACAAATATAAGAAATGCAAAGCAGAAAGTATACAGTGCATGAACAGATACAGGAAATGCAAAGTAGAAAGTACATGCGTTGAACAGATGTAAAGCAAGAAATGTCGAACAGAAAATGCAAAATGTAAAGAGGGAACTGAGATGTGTACCTCCCAGGCTCGCCAGTAGCCTCCGATCAAGTGTCCAATCCTGCGGGAAGTCGAGCTCATGTAGCCGTACAGGGTGGCGAGGTCGGCCCTGCCCCAATCGTAGAAACTCACTCGAGGAAGGACCACTAGTGCGCTCAAAAAGTATAGCCCTACGATGTTCGCCCTGTTCATGAGCAGGGTTGTACCGAAGAGGAACATCCGAAAACCCCGAGCGTAGTGCTCTATCTTCTCTGTTGTCTCTAGCTCGGTCTTCCGGAACCGCTTCTCGAACCAGCTGTATCTAAGATGGGCTGTCCGAAACAAAGGCGGGTGCGTCCCCAGAAGCTCAATCCAAGCAACCTCTCATTCCCCCATACTAGGATCAAGGAGAATCGAATCACCCCCTAAGCCTAGGCCTGTGATCATGGCAAAGTAGTAAGGGGTCATCGTCATCTCTTCAGTAGTGGAAAGGTGGAGAGAGTTGGTGGTGTCCCACCATCTCTTCACTAGTGCTCTAAGAAGTGGACGGCTCGTAATGACTCGTGTCAATCCAGAGCAGAATAGGCCAAAGCCTGGCTCGTCAACAATAGCTCGTACTCTGGCAAGGAGCTTGTCGTACCAATCTTTGGCCGCCGTGGCCCCATAGCCCTTGTATGCACAGGCGTCACCCTGTGATAGAGGACAGGTGAATCAATATAAATACAGTTCGATGAAAAGAAAGTGTAAAACAAATGCAATCGCATTGGTGAAAATACAGTGCAATAGTGCGATTAGTACAAGAAATGCAAGTAAAGAACATCAGATGAGCAAGTGCATAAAATTCGTACCTCAACGGCAATGGCTGAAAGATGGGAATCTGGATTCCTCGGTAAGAGATCCGCTGGTGCAAAATCAGTGAAGTGCCTAATGCCTCCAGCAAGCAGAATGTGCGTCTAGAGATGATACCTTGTCGCGTCAAAAGGCCTCACTCCCAGTGGTAAGGGCTCCGGCTCTACATTAGAATCGAACTTCCACAAACTCCGCCTCTAGAGGAGCCCCATCATATGGAAAGTCGTGTACCATCTAGAATATATATGAAGAGTCGATGAAAAGTGAAGAAAATGGGGAAAATAGGTGGAAAATGCCAAAAGATAACTTAAGTCAAACCCTAAGAGAGAGAAAATGGAAGAAAAAGTCATAGCTCGAGAAAAGGCACCAAACCCAAGAGAAACTCAAGGAGAACAAGCCTCAAGCGGTGAAAATGTAGAAAAAAGCATCGAAATCAGTTTTCAATCAGTTCAAAACGAAGGAAATCAAGAGATTTTAGCGAATCAACTTCGCATGGGGCATTGGAAAATACGTATAAAGCTCGGATCTAGAGAGAAAGAAGGTCTAGAGAGAGAGAGAGAGAGAGAGAAAGGAATTTCGGCCATGGGGTATGAAGGAAATAAGCCCCCATGACCTATACATAAAGACCCACATATGAAAAGACCAAAAAGGGCCGATCTGCCATCGATTGCTGGTCGACCACCACTGGTCGCCGACAATGTTTAGGGCTGGCTGACAGGTGGCCGACACCCCTCTCTGGTGGCTGTTAAGCTTCCAGTGCTCCTCCTTTGTGTCTTCTGCTATTTTATGTTCTCAGTTCTCGAGAAGTACAAGGGAACTTCCATTTTTTAAGCTCAAATTGCCTCTGCGGAAGCTCCGAACCATGTCTTCGGTGCATGATGATTCATCACTAATAAACACAAATGAAGTGTATCCTTTTTAACTTGTTGCAACTCTTCCGAGAGGTAAATCGGAAGTTGCTATTCAATCCATTGTTGTATAGAATATGCATTTCTCCATTGTTGCATAGAATATGCATAGAACATATCTTTCATCATTTGCTGCATAGAACATGCACTTCTCCATTATAGCACAGAACATACTTATAATTATCATGCATAGAACATGTTGTCACTACATTTTCATAGAACGTGCTTTGTTTATTGTGCATAGAACATGCACCCTTACTACGTTGTACTTGCTAAGTTTCTTTCTTATGTAGGTACGATATTATATGTACGGTTCATTCAAAAGAGTTCCAGGTGAAATCATTCCTGTCCTTTGAATTACTCGCTTCGGTTAGAAACATTCGGGTACGCTCGATGTTTACACCACCCTCTTTCTCCTTTCGCGTGTGGTGCATTAGGACGCTTTGGTTTTAAATGCGCGGGTGCGTCCCGGTGTTCACCCTCTTTCTCCTTTCATGTGCGGCGCATTAGGACGCTTTGGTTTCGAACACGTGGGTGCGTCCCAGTGTTCACCTCACTTTCTCCTCTCGTGTGCGACGCGTTAGGACGCTTTGGTTTCGAACACGCGGCTGCGTCCCGGTGTTCACCCCATTTCTCCTCTCGCGTGCAGCGCGTTAGGACGCTTTGGTTTCAAACACGCAGGTGCGTCTCGGTGTCCACCCTCTTTCTCCTCTCACGTGTGGCGCATTAGGACGCTTTGGTTTTGAACACAAGGGTGCGTCCCGATGTTCACCTCACTTTCTCCTCTCACGTGCAGCGCGTTGGGACGGTTTGGTTTCAAATACGCGGGTGTGTCCCGGTGTTCAACCCCTTTCTTGTCTCGCGTGCGGCGCGTTAGGATGCTTCGGTTTTGAACACGTACGTGTGCCCTGGTGTTCACACCACCTCTTCTACTCTCGCGTGCGATGTGTTAGGACGCTTCGGTTAGAAACATTCGAGTACGCCCGGTGTTTACACCATCCTCTTTCTCCTCACGCGTGCGGCACGTTAGGCGCTTTGGTTTTAAACGCGTGGGTGAGTCCTGGTTTTCACCTCACTTTCTCCTCTCGCGTGCGGCATGTTAGGACGCTTCGGTTAAAAAACACACGGGTGCGTTCCGATGTTTACGCCAACCTTTTGGTTAAACACACTCGGGTGCATCCTGGTGTTCACACCCCCCTTTTCCACCTCATGTGTGCAACACATTAGGATCTTGGTTAAGACCTCGGGTGCGCCCAACAGTCGCTTTTTGCCTTTCCCGCACGTCGCGTAGTTAAGCTTGCATAATTTTCTTACATCCTTTCTGCAGGAAATGTGGTTTGGTTCGTGTTTACTTACTTACTTTCGTGTGTGCGGTTGCTATACCTTATTTCAATTTGTATGAATGTAGCATTTCTTTGTATGACATTTGCATCTAGATGTTTCATTACAGCCTCATTGCATGATCATAAGTTATATTCCTACATCGTGCATATTATTTGCATCTTACCCTAGAACTACGCAGGTTTGATTCCTTGCAAAGGGATACGTAGGCAGCCAACGGGCACAACCATTTGTTTTTTCTTGTTTGTTTGCTTGTCCAAGTCTTCGGCCTTGTCAAAAATGAGTCGTCTATGAGCTTTGACATTCACTCCCGTCATTTCATGACTCCCAAATTCTGTCAAAGAGGGGCAACTATAGATACCCCATTTTTGACGGTCATCAAGACTTAGACATCATCGCTCGTGCACTCGATGATTGTATGTTTGTGTTCATTTTAAGTGCCCGAAGTTCTCGGCGGAATGCCCTATCTTTGAGCCTTTAAACCTTGTTCTTTCTGTGCCTTGTTTTAGACCAAAACTCAGTGTCTGGACCTCTTGGTGACCTGTCAGCCACCACCCAAGGCTGTCGGCCATGGGATGTTTTTGTTGGCCATAGGTGTGGTCGGTCAGCCACCAGTGCCTTTTTCCAGATATTTATTGACAATTATGCCAACTGTTGTACACTGAGCTGCATCTCCATACACAGGTATGGTGAGATGTTTCTAAGCTCAAGGGGTGGTTTTTCTATATATAGGGGAATTCCTCCCCCATTTTGGAGGGTTAGAAAAATTAGAGCAAAAATATCTCTCTCTCTAGAATTCTCGCTTTCTCTCTCTCTCCCTCTCTCTCTCTTGATATTTTGTACACATTTGCTCACAAGTCCTTAGCTTTTGCATATCAACCCTTAACCAAATTCTCTCACCTTTTGGCTGAGATTACTTGGAGTCTTGTTTGAGCCCTAGAAGGTGGTTTGAGCTTGGATTATTGGCTATTTTGTGCTTTGCTTCGAAGGTATAACACTTACCTTATTTATACTTGTTTTGTATCTTGGTTTTTCCATCTATTTCAGTTGTTTTGGGCTGATTTTGAACTGTCAAAAACTCTGTTTTTGTGACTTAAAAGTGTTGGCTTGAGGTCTCTTTGAGTTAGGGGGTGGTCCACCCTTCTTGCTGCTTTGTTTGTTAAGCTTTTGTACCATTTTTCATCACTTTCAAATCAACTTTTTTGGGCCTTTTAACCACTGAATTTCAGAGGTTTTTTAATGGTAAAAACCTTGTTTTGAAGTCAAAAATTGAAGGGATTAGCCTCCCCTCCTTGTGTCTTGTTTGCATGCCTAAATAGCTTCACATGTTAGCATGTTTTTCTAGCTTAATTTAGCTTAAGTCCAGTATGTTTTTACCTATGAAATAACATGTTTTGGCTCTATTTTGGGCTGATTAGTTCAGTTGAGGCTTGTTTTGCATAGTTATAGTGTTAATTCCTTCACTAGCTTGGTGTTTTAATGCTTCAACTATCAATGTTTTGAGTTAATAGCATGTTTTAGTGTTGTTTTGCACTTCATTTTAGCACTTAAAATCTCTGCAATCTCCCTCCATTCTTCACTCTTTTGTTTGCTTTGAAAGTGGTTTTAAACCTCTTGTTTGCCTAAGTGTGAAATGGTGGTGCTACACCTAATGGTTTAATCCCTTAGGGGGTTCATTACCAACAGTGTAATGCCTCTTTCATGTCTAAAACACCTTGTGGTTTGAGCCATCTTGCCATTAGAGGACACTCACTAATGGACAAATGAATTCAAGAATGGTTTTGGTAATTAAAATGAGTAAACAAAATTGGACAACTAAAAAGGGAAGATAAGCATCTTTCGTGTTGCATTGCCTGTGTTCGAATCGGATGTTAATTCGAACATAAGGAAAATGGGACATTTCATACTCAAAAGTGATGAAATGTACCACTTTCCGTGGTCACCATTATCCTCGATCATGCATGATAGGGTGGTGGTCTTTTTGAGTCTTGTTTTGCACTCATTAAACTTGTACAAACTTGGTTCTTTGGCCATCATGCATAGAAATTGCTTGATTGATGGTTTGAGAGCCAAGAGTTTCACTCCTTTGACCTTGTTTGATGATAAGGAGTGTAAACAGTACACACAAACCTGTGAGAATACACTGTTTTGCTCTGTCTGCTCTCTGTTGCAGCAAAAAGAGGAGTTGATGTCATCAGTGGCCAACCGGCCACTACCAGTAGCCGACCGGCCACCAGTGGTAGCCGACCAGCCATCATTCATAGCCGACATCCCCCTTGTCGGCCACTGATGAAATTTGCACAATGTATTGGTAAGTTGAAGTGGAGGTGTTTTGGAAATGGACAGCCTTTTCAGTGTTCAAATTTGCAAATAAAGGCTCAAAGTAACAAAATGGTGGTTTTCGAGTGGAGAAACCGAGCATGCATGCATCCCTTGTATCCCAGGCCGTTTAGCTAACTTGCCTAGTTGATTAGTTATAGCTAATGCTTGCGAATATCGTAATTATTTAAGTAGTAAGTCTCTCAAATCATCTCTGTGTATCTTACAGAATTCCAAATCTAAGCTATAATCTTTAAATGAGCAAACCAAATCTATTCATTAAAGACGTTTGATACATTCCTTCTTCCTATAAAGATTTCCAAACAATCAAGGCACTTCTACAAAAGAGCCAATGCCATGTAAACATAGGAGTCAAGAGACTTGACAATTTATAGTCCTAAATCTTAAGTTTCGAAGATTAGATAAATGAGAGACTAGAGACATACCCACACCAATACACGCATCTTCCATGTGCATTGCCAAATAATTTGTCAAAAGCATCAGAATTCCATTGGTAATATGATAGCTATGTAATACCCTCAACATGATGTCTATGTTGCTACATGTAAAACACTTTTTTTTTTTCTTTTCGGTCAAGAAAAAAGATAGGTCATTGTTACTATTACTACTGCTATCAATGCCAAACTGCCACTGGTTTATTACTGGTGATCAGTACAGAACAATTACAAAGATCAACAAAAATAGACTTGTTAAATTTCTGGAAATGATTTTTTCTAAGAAAAAACAAGAAATAAGTCAAATGCAAAGAGTAACACAATTTTTTTTTTTAGCACTAGGATGATAGAAAAACTGCCTGCTTTAAGCTCATCTATATAGTAAACAAAGAAAACAAGCAAAGGATTCATTTAGTATGTTTAAATTATCATTTTTACAACCAATTCAATTATGCAATTCTACATACTTGTTACCATCTTCAAATTTGAGTGCCTATAAAATTTTCAATAAAGAACAATTTGCACACAAGGACTCCTAACAGTTTTGTTTTTAGGTAAGCACAAGCTTCTCGCCTTCTTGACATGAAAATTCACATCAACTATGTAAAAGGAATTGTAAGTGTGGTGGCCGAATATAAAAAGCTACAATTTAGTGGAGCCGAATGTAAGTCGGCTCTTAAGGGCCGATGAACTGAGTGATGGGTAGCCGAGTAAGTTGTAGATCATACGGCATAACCAAGGGCCCCGATGTGAGGGTAGGTTTTCTGTAAATGTGAAGGTGGACCCCAGAAGAGTATTATAAAAGGAGGAGCATCAGACAGAAGAAGAGTATTATAAAAGGAGGAGCATCAGACAGAAGGAAGGTATGTGAAGACAAACGAGATAACTTGAAATAGAAGAAAACTTGAGAGAATACTAACTTGCCCGTTGGAGTTCTAATTCTGGCACACCCGACCGGAGTGTTCATTCCTTTTAGGTAGCAACCAGAGGATCAAGAGCGTTTACCTAGATCAAAGAGTATTTCTAAACCACTCTACCATAATTGGCATTGTCTATGGGAATACTCGAATACATTCATGGCAAACGTAACAAATGATCCTCCGCTCGTTGCTGATGATGTTACACCAAGAAATGATGTTACCCCAAGGAACATGCTTGGACCAGAGAATATCACCACGCAAAGGGCCCTAAACTTTGAGTCAGTAGCTCAAACCTCACCCTCAACCTCTATACAGGAGACTATGTAGATGATCATGCATCAAGCAACATGAAATGAACAATGCTTAGAAGCTACGATGGCCGATAACGAGCGTTTATGTAAAGAATTAGCCTCGAAGGTACCCAAATCCCAACAGGCCGCGTATCATGTCTGGGGTCGATCGCCAGAGAAGTAGAAGGATGATCAACGGTGTCAACGTCAGAAACACTACAGTGGCAGTGATTCCGATTTGCCGTCTCAGGAACCCAAAAAGAAGGGGCAAGTTGATACGTCTAGCTCATCCGAGGGCAGTCTATATATGGGGCACAGGCAAGGGAAAGGAAGTGATGGTTCAGATGAAGAGGACAGGCACGATCCTTTCGTACAACGCATTGCAAGGGCTGTGCTGCCTAAAAAGTTCAAAGTATCGACATTCACCCTGTACGATAGAAAATCAGATCCCACAGACCACATTCGTCATTACAAATAAGCAATGACGTTGCATGCTGATGATGAAGCCCTCATGTGTCGAATGTTTCCAAGTAGCTGGGACCGTTGGCCATCAGATGGTACTATAAACTGGAGCCAACGTCAATAAGAAACTTTCATCAGCTCCAAAAATCCTTCAGGGCAAGATTCATCACCAACGAAATTCAGCCAAAGCAAGCCGACTCTCTCTGGACAATGCAAATTAAACTAGAAGAGACTCTCCGTGGATATTCGGCGCACTATTGGGAGTGTTTCAACTTGGTGGATGATGCTTGCAATGATTCCATGGCCATTATCGCCTTTAAGATGGGATTACACCCCGATAGTCCTCGCTGCAGTTCGTTGACCAGACAGCCTCCCAAAACAGTCTAGGCACTAATGAAGAAAGTTGAGGAGTACTATAAGGTAGAAGACGATACCCTGCGTGTTAAGGCTGGACAGAAAGTCGTTAAATCGAATTCATCTGTTCTAGTCCAGCCGATAAACGTTATGCCATTAAGGAGCCTCGAACCTTAGACTCGGACTAAACGAGACAACCGGCATGATTGGCGCCGATCAAGCGGGCAGTGTTCGCACCGTTCAAACGAATAATATCAAGTTGATAGCAAGCGCACAAGATGTTTGGACAAGAAGTATACAGAATTGGCAGAGCCAATCAGTAAGATCCTACCCAAAGTCCAACATCATCCGTTCTTCAAGTGGTAGTACAAGATGATGGGACTACCTGACACAAGGAGAAGGGATAGGCGGTGCGAATATCACAAGGACCATGGCCACAACACTGACAGCTGTTATGAACTAAAAGACCACCTGGAGGAGTTAGTTCAAGACAGTCAGCTAGCGCAACATATCCGAAAGAACAATCCATCGAACATGGTAGCTCTACGACCGGATTCACCTCCACTTGGTGTGATTCATATGATATGCAGCCTACCGTTGTCAGCCAAGGTACATACAATTCAGTTGCAACCTAACTTGTCCAAGCTAATCACACCAGCTAAACGGCCCCATGAAACTGGCAAGATTAACTTCAACGACACCGACCTAAATGGAGTAACTCTCCCCTACATTGATCCCATCGTTGTCGAGTTACACGTGAACAGATTCACGGTCGAGCGTGTTCTCATCAATCAAGGAAGCACCTCAAAAATAATATATTACAAGACGTTTGTTAAACTTGGCTTCACTGATTCGGATCTGTTACTGGCCGATTACCCACTATTCGACTTCAACGCCAACCTCGAGTATCCCTTGGGCAAGATCACACTACCAATACAGGCAGGTACCAGATTAGTCGGTGTGGAATTTCTGGTTTTCAAACTCCCGTCACCATACAATCATATCATGGAAAGGACTTGGTTGCACACTATGCACGCTGTGCCAAGCACCTACCATCAACTACTCTGTTTTCCAACTGAATATGGCATTGAAAAAATTCGGGGCTCTCAGAAATCAGTTATTGTCGCCGCAAAGAGGCTAAAGGAACTGGAAGTGAACTCGATTGAAGTACCAGATTAAGAGAGCCTCGAGGGTATTGCAAAAATCCCCAGCGAAAAGGAAACTGAAGACCTTGATCGGATTGAAATCAACAGGAACCCTGAGAAATTCTTTATGATCTGCACTTTCCTGAATGAAGTTCACAAACACGAGATGGTTTGCTTCTTACTCGGCAACCTCAACGTGTTTGCATGGACACCAAACGAAAATGTCGGGGGTTGATCCAGTAGTGACCTAGCACCATTTAAACGTCGATCCAAAAGTCAAGCCAATCGTTTAGAAAAGTTGGCGGCCAGCAGCGGAGCATGCATCAGCCGTTGTTGATGAAGTTTGACAGGTTGCTTAATACCGGGACAATTCGTGAAGTAACTTATCCCACATGGCCGTCCAGTACCGTGGTTGTAAAGAAGAAAAATGGATCTTGGCACGTTTGTGTAGACTTCACAGATTTGAACAGGGCATGTCCAAATGATAGTTTTCCTCTTTCCAAAATCGACCAACTTGTGGACGCAACGACACATCATCAGTGGAGTTTTTTGGATGCCTACAAGGGTTAGCACCAAATTGTCATGCATTCGAAGGATCAAGAAAAGACCGCATTCCTCACTCCAAGGAGAACCTATTGCTACAAGGTCATGCCCTTTGGACTGAAGAATACGGGGGCAACTTACCAGAGACTAATTATCACCATGTTTAAGGAACAACTCGGCTGTACCATGGAAGTATACATCGATGACATAGTGATGAAATCTAAGGAAAAACACGCCTATCTAGCCGATTTAGTAGAGACCTTCAGCATTCTCTAAAAGTACAAGATGAAATTGAATGCCTCAAAATGTGCATTCGGCATCGGGTCCGGCACGTTTCTTGGCTATATTGTCAACCATCGCGTAATAGAGGCCAACCTGAGGCAGATCACGACAATTCTAGAACTCAGCTTCCCTCGGTCGGTCAAAGAAGTTCAAAAGTTGATGGGAATGGTCACTGCCCTCAATAGGTTTATCAGCTGTTTCTCAGATCGCTGCCAACAATTTTTTCACACACTTCGACAAGGCAAAGCATTTGAATAGACCCCCAAGTGCGAGGCCGCGCTGGCCGACTTGAAAACTTATCTCCATTTAATACCACTCTTGGCAACCCCATCGCTAGGCGATTCGCTCATCTTGTATCTGGCGATATCTGATCGAGCGGTCAGCGCCGTGTTACTAAAGGAATAACTCGGGGACCAACGACCAATTTACTATATAAGCAAGGCAATGGTTGACACCAAAACAAGATACCTACCATTGGAAAAGCTCATCCTTGCTCTCATGGTGGCTGCAAGAAAGTTGATGCACTTTTTCAAGCTCATACCATAAGGGTATTAACAGACTATCCTCTCCGATCAGTGCTCTATAGCGCGGAAGCATCGGAGCGAGTCTCTAAATGGGCTTTGGAACTCGACCAAAATGATCTCCAATTTCTGTCCAGAACGGCTATCAAGGGACAAGTGTTGGCCGACTTTGTAGCCGAGTTTACAAGGTGCCATGCCAACTTCAAGTCCAATCAACTCGCCCGCCAGCCTCAACCAGACTGGAGAATGTACATTGGAGATATTTAGCAGATGTATTGTGATGGATCATCTAACCAACATGGCAGCAAGGCCAGCGTAGTAATCATGACTTCTGAAGAGGCAATAATCGAGTAGGCAGTTAAATTGGGTTTTGAAGCATCGAATAATAAGGTCAAATATGAAGCGCTGCTAACCAACCTCCATAATGCACTTCATCTGGGCACCAAGTGATTACAGATTTTCTACGACTCAAAACTAGTCATCAACAAGTTGAAGGGGGAATATGAGGCTAGAAATGACCGAATGGCAACGTATATGAAAATGGCAAATTCCTTGCTCACGAAGTTCGACCATCACGAGTTGAATTAAATAACCCGAGATCAGAACACATATGCGGATGCCCTTGCTTGCCTAGTCACCGCTATTAACTCAGAAGTCAAACTAACAATCAAAGTAGGGTTCATCCCAGAGTCAAGCATCACCTCTTCTGAACCAATTCGGATTAACATCATTGAGCCAGGACCGAGTTAGATGGACCCTATTGCTGCATTTCTTTCCTCGAAACAGCTCTCAACAGATAAGAAAGAAGCCCACAAGTTGCGAAATAAATCCCTGCGATATTATCCGGATTCGCAGGGAAAGCTTTACAAAAAATCTCTCTGGGCCGTATCTGGAAAGTATTCATCCAGACAAAGTTAAGGAATTCTTGGCCAAATACATGAAGGTAGTTGCGGTGCCCACTCTGGAGGACGCTCATTGGCCCACCGAGCTGTAACACAGGGGTATTATTGGCCGATCATGTCAACAGATGCCGAGAACTACGTAAAGAAATGCGAACAATGCCAAAAGTTTTCCCCATTAACTCATCTACTTGCCAAGGAATTAAAATCCATTACTAGCTCTTGGTCGTTCGCTCAATGGAGACTTGATATTGTCGGACCATTACCGCGGGCTTCGAGAAACAAGCAATTCTTGATCGTTGCAACAGACTATTTTAAAAGTGGGTTAAAGCTGAGGCATTAACACATATTTGAGATGTCGATGTTAAACGCTTTGTATGGAGAAACATTATAATTCGATTCGGCATACCAAGAGCACTTATATCCGACAACGGCACCTAATTTGATTGTGGTGTCTATTGGGAGTTATGGAATACATACGGTATTCGCCCCTACTTTTCCTCGCCAGCATACCCGCAAAGCAACGGTCAAGCTGAGGCCTCCAATAAAGTGATCCTGGACGGCATTAAGAAACGATTGGAAAAGGCCAAAGCAGGTGGGTTGAAGAGTTGCCCAATGTGTTGTAGGCTGATCACACCACTCCGAGGTGGTCTCATAGAGAAACGTCGTTCGCTTTGTGCTTTTGGGACACAGGCTATTATCCCTCTTGAAATTGGCCTACCAACACTGAAATCCAAGGTTTTTGATATGGGGCATAATGACATAATGTTGGCCTTAGATCTGACTTTGATTGAAGAATGTCGAAATTGTGCTCTTGCGTGCATGGCATGGTATCAACAGTAGTTTACCAAGTCGTATAACCAGCGCTTGCAGTTGCGTCATTATACACCTGGAGAACTGGTCGTCAAGAAAGTGCTTCATGCAACTAAGAATTCGACAGACGATAAATTAGGCCCTAACTAGGACGGTCCTTATTGTAACATGCCCGGGAGTACCTGCGCACGTTAAACAGTTCGGACTCCCGAGATCTCTTTGATCTAGTCTCACGAGTCCAATGTGAAACATAGATGAGAGTCCAGATTTGGCTACTTTTAGTGAAAATCCATTTTGCAATTTTGTCAAAAATGGACTGCGTCATCAGATCTCAAAGTTGCCACCTAATATTTATTTTGGAAAAATTAGGAAACCCGTGACTCATGCCTAGGCCACTGTTCGTCGTAACCAAAGATGCTTGGCTTGGAACCTTAGGTATGAGAGGGGAAGGCCAATAATGAGCACCCCTGCTCACTCGATCAAATATCGACCTCTACTAAACCATGATATGAATTTTATTTTCTTTATACGCTTATGTTCTGATTATTTAATAAATCCTCAAATTTTATTATGTGAAGCATACAAGGTATAGACTAGTTTGCTCAAATTGGAACAATTCAATTTCATGTTTGTTTGTCGAAAGGGGTTTGAATATGCCACTTGACAAAGTGGGCTTAAAGTTTGAGAATTTGCCACTACAAAGTGGGTTTAAAACGTACATTCATTGAATCATTCCAATTCAAGCAATAAGCCTCCATCCACCGACGTTCATGGAGATATATCATATAAGAAAATAGCCACATGGTAAGATGCTAAACATAATAAGAAAATTATGTACAAATAGGATGCTAAAGCATAACACTAGCAGATTTATCGATGTCCCTCGAACAACTACAAAACAAAGTAAGTGAAATATGCATGATCCTATATACAGAATCCTAACGTAATATATGCACAAAAATGTTCCTAAAGATCTGGCTTCTAAAACATAACATGTGAAATATTGGAAAACATGTGATAACGCACAAAACCATGTGATAATCAATTAAAGCATAAAGATGCAAATTTAGTCGGATCTAGGCATCAATCATGGATGCAAAGCATGGATATGCATGGTATGTCAGATATATACGTATGTACAGTTAGGGAAAGCGATTAAAGAATGGGATAGAAAGAAGCGGGGTGGGGGATTTATTACAACACTTTAAATATTACAGATCCGAGGGAGGGGGAAGGAAATAAATATTACAGCAAAATATAAAAATCCTTACAAACTCTCAAAATAAAAATAAAATGAAGCAGGGACACACCCTGTGTGACTAATCACCCACTGATAAAACCCATATTAAACCCACAAATTGAGCCCACTTACTTGAAGCCCATGTAAAACCAACTCAAGCCCTGCAGACCAACCACTTGAAGCCGACCAACCACGTGCTTGAAGCCCATGCAAAAGCCCACTTACTTGAAGTCCATGCAAAACTAACTCAAACCATTCTCAGAATCTCAAAGCATCTCTCAAACCAACATAACCATTTGCAAGATGAAACACAGCAATTCCTGGCTTGTTATGCCAGTTGTTGACTCCTGGGGTTGTTCTGAACAATTTTGGTCACAACATCTGCAGCAACACTAATGAGAGGGAGATGAGAGGGAGATTTATGATCTGGATTGGGTTGTGGTGATGCCGGACAAATTGTGGGCCGAACACATTTGGGCCATGGTAGCCTGGGCCTACCCAGAAGCAATTTTTGCTCGGTAATGGCAAAGGGCGTGTGGAACCGAGCTACTCAGACTTGTTGGTACGGAAGTCGGTCAAGTGAGGGTTCGGCTGAGATGTCCGCAGCCTCGCAGGGTTCCACGGTTCGTACATTGCTCGGTTGGAAGGCGTGCACCCGTGGCTCGGTATGAAGGCCTTTGGTTAACCAGCATGCCCTACTTCAAGCTCGACTTTGCCAGAATGCACCCGAGCTCGGCTTTTACGGAGCTCGGTTATAAGAGCATCCGGGTGTGAAGTGCAGCATGGCCGTAGGAAGCCGAGATGCTACATCCCGACTGCTAAGCTTCCAGTAGAGTGGACTGGCAGTTTAGGTAGGTGATGTTCAGCTGGATTTGTGCTGACAGATGGGATAGCAGCACCACGTGTCGAGAGACTAATGGGAGTAGATTTGGGGCGCAGAACGTATATAAGCATGTCTGCGCCCCCCATGGTTGGGCAGATGAACATTTGGTGAGATTTACACAAAACACTCAATCCTCTCTCTCTATCCCTGTGTGTGTCTAACTTGATTGTCGGAGGGGTATTCCGGCTACACACCGCCGGGTAACTCACCGCCGTTGTGCTCGTAGGTCGATCGGACAGATAGGAGCTTGGAAGAAAGGAATACGGGCTTGCCTGAATATTTGCTCCCCGTACAATTGGCATCGTCTGTGGGAACTTGACAGACAAAACCTTGTCTTCCAGGCTCATCTGATCGCCGTCCATAGCGAACAACGACGAGATTCCGCTGTCTGCCATCGACGGAGTTACCCCTGAGTCAGGCAGACGGAAAGAAGGACATCACACCATCATTCCTCCGATGGCGGACCTGGAGACTTCACCAGGAGGACACTCAAGAGACACGCGGGATAAGCGCAGAAGAAGCTTTGGTCATTCACGGAGTCCAGACGGTCACCAACAGTGGAGAGAATTGCACGCTAGACGACTGGAACACAAGCTAAGGGACCAAGACGCTGTCATCCGGCGAATGGCGGCGGAGATGGAGGATCTTAAGCAGCATGTCAAAGGGAAGGGTGTAGCTGGAGTGGGAGACCACAGTGAGCGCACCCAACCCCGCCGTTCAGGCAGTCAGAGCCAGCGGCGTACTCCGTTCATCGCAATCACCAGAAGTTACAAGGTTAAAGATTCCGATGCGCACGTAGAAAAGTTCAGCGCGCAAGACAGCACCTATCAACCCTTACGTCCGGCAACGATGTCGAGGTATTCTTATTTCGCTCATTCAGAGGATTTACGGGCAGTCTTAAAGGAACGGGCTCGCCAGCGGGAGGCTCAGAGGGTGCCGGCGTTCCAGCGGCTATCTTATGGGGTTTACGCCAGTGAAGAGGTTGGAATGCCTCCACCCCGCCTGGCTACGCCTCTCCTTTTAGACACAGACTTGACGAGGCTAAGCGCCACTCCTTTCTCCCTGGAAATAAAAACAACACCGCTTCCGGCAGGGTTCCACCAGCCAAAGTTCACACTCTACGACGGAAAAACCGATCCTTATATGCATGTAAGCCACTTCTGACAGGTCATGGCCGGACATAGGTGAAATGACGCCCTTTTGTGCCTTATCTTCCCGTCAAGCTTGGGTGAGCTGGGCTTGAAATGGTTTGAGAGGCTGCCGGAGGAGAGCATAGAAAGGTGGCATCAGTTAGCGAAAGCCTTTGTGACGCGCTTCAAAACCAACACCAAAAGGCCGAAGGAAGTTGACCACCTTCTCAATGTCAAGATGGAGCCGAGCGACACACTTAAGCCGTACAACTCAAGATACTGAGAAACCTTTAATGAGATCTTCGATTTCCTGGTCAACCTGGCAATCACTCAATATAAGCGTGGTCTCCCGGTCGGACATAGGCTGCGGGACTCGCTTACTATGCACCAACCGACATCCATGGGCCAATTAATGCAGTGCATCAACGAGCACATCCAAGTAGAAGATTATGCGGCAACATCTACCACAAAGGCAACTCCAATAGCAACAGACAAGAGGTCGGCTGGCAAGGTGCAAGCGGTCGGACAGGAGACCAACCGTTCAAATGATCGCGCCAAGGAATCTGACCGAGGTTCAAATCGTTAGAACCGGGGTAGGGGTCGACGGAATGACCGCGATGAATACCCTCGTGACGATTTAGCTGATGCAAACAGAAGGTTGAAAGCCAGGATAGGCATCACCATGGTCTTTAAGATTCCAATTTATCGCATACTTAGTGAAATCCGTGACGAGGATTATGTCCGGTTTCCTGCTAAGTTAGGCGATGCGCTGAAGGGTTTCAATCCACGGTACCGCTGCACATTTCACCGAGAGCGCGGCCACCGAACAGAGGACTGTTTGCCTTTGAGGCAACACTTGGAAGAGCTAGCCGCAACCAGACACCTGGACCTTTACATTGACGGGGGCGTGAAGGCAAATCAAGCCCCGATTGATCCGCGTGGACCGGATGACTTGGAGGCACCCCCTCAGGGCATTGTTAATGTTATCCACAGCATTGTGGAACCGGCGCGTGTATGTGAACTCCGAGGTATGATCAAGAAAGTGGAGCACATGAGGGAACTTTTGTCGGTCCAGCCCGCGATCAAAAGGGGCAAGACCGAAGACAAAGACGTAATCAGTTTCTCTACAAGGGACCTAGAGCGCATTCAGATGTCGCACAACGATGCCTTAGTGGTCACACTCCGCGTCAGGGAATTCGATGTCAAGTGCATCTTGATCGATCAAGGAAGCTCGGTCGAGATCATGTATTACGACGCATTCAAACAGCTCAAGCTCCAGGATACAAACTTGGCCCTGGCAACTTCGCCACTGGTTGGTTTCAACTCACAACCTAAGTGGCCTTTGGGGAAGATTATTCTGTCAGTCAAAACGAGATCTGTGGTCAAGCAAGTGGAGTTCTGGGTGTTGCAGGTGCCATCTACATATAACCCGATCCTTGGAAGGGGATGGCATTACGCTATGTAAGCCGTAGCATCAACCTTCCATCAGGTGATGAGATTCCCCTCGGCTACGGGGGCAGTTAAGGAAATTTGGGGTGATCAAGTCATGTCGAAACAATGCTTCGTGGTAGTCAACGGGAGCCGAGCTGCCAAAGGCTTCATCCAAATGATAGAGGGACCGGAAGACCGAGGAGTCCTTGACGATGTGGGCACTAAGGCCGAGAACAAAGCCGTCGAAGAATTGGTCGAAGTGCGAATTGATACTGAGAGTCCGGACAGGTTCTTCTTGCTCGGCTCAGGCCTTACCGCACAAGAAAGGACCGAGATGGTTGAGTTTTTGATGGCCAATATCAAAGTCTTCGCATGGTCGCCTTATGCAATGCCCGGCCTCGATCCGAGTTTTATTTTCCATCACCTAAACGTCTTCCCCGGTGCCAAGCCGGTCATTCAGCGAACAAGGAGATCGGCGCTGCATCACGCCGAGGTGGTTGCAGAGGAAGTCAAGAACTTGCTTGAGGCACGAGCTATTTAGGAAGTGCACTACCCTCAGTGGATTTCAAACACAGTTGTTGTGCCTAAGAAGAATGGGAAGTGGCGAGTTTGTGTCGACTACAAGACCGTCAACCGAGCTTGCTCTAAAGATAGCTTTCCACTGCCCAAAATAGACCAACTTGTGGACTTAACGGCTGGACATAACAGGCTCAGCTTCTTGGATGCCTACCACGGTTATCATCAGATTGCCATGCATGGCCCCGACCGCGAGATCACCTCATTCACTACACCAAGGGGACTCTTCTGCTACCGAGTTATGCCTTTTGGTTTGAAGAACGCCGGGGCAGCTTTTCAAAGGAGGGTGACCAAGATGTTCGCTCCTCTGCTAGGCCGGACAACGGAAGCTTATACAGATGATATGGTGGTTAAGAGCTGGCATCAAGCAGACCACTTGTCCGACTTGGCCAAGATGTTCGCCATTCCCAAACAACACAAGCTACGCCTAAATACGTCCAAGTGTGCCTTTGGCGTGGGATCCGGAAAATTCTTAGGCTTCCTAGTCACGAACCGAGGCATCGAGGTAGACCCCACACAAATTAGAGCCGTACAAGAATTAAAGCAGCCGAGCTCGGCTAAGGACGTGCAGCATCTGGCCGGAATGGCCGCTGCGCTTAACCGATTTATAAGGCGGTCATCAGATCGCTGTCGCCCCCTTCTTTCAAGCTCTAAAATCAAAGTTCTCATGGGATGAAGAATGTGACCAGGCTTTGGCCGAGCTGAAGGAGTATCTATCTTCAGCGCCCCTGTTGGTCACACCGAAACCCGACGAGGAACTTTATCTTTATTTGGCCGTTTTCCAGCACGCAATTAGTGCGGTGCTTGTCCGATCAGAAGGAATCAAGCACCTTCCCATGTTCTATGTCAGTAAAACCATGCTACCGGCAGAGTTGAGATACTTGCCGCTGGAAAAACTTGCACTGGCATTGATGATGGCCTCTAGGAAGTTGGCGCACTATTTCCATGCTCATACCATCATTGTTTTGGCCGAGTTCTCCCTCAAAGCTTTGTTTGAACGGGCGGATTTCTCCGGTCGAATTCTCAAATGGGCGGTCGAACTGGGACAGTTTGACGTCAAGTTTCAGCCACGCACTGCCATAAAAGCCCAGACATTGGCAGACTTTGTTGCCGAATTCTCACCTGGAACTTATCCGGTATGCCTGGTGGATATTGCCGCAGCAGATGAGAAGGTGAATGCAGGCCAGACCGCAATAACACAGCTAGGCGATGACGGCGACGCAGAACTTGCGCACCCCGCCGAAGAACCTTCAGTTAGTACAGTACCACAGCCCGGCAATGCGATGACGGAGTCGGGTATCACCGACCAACCTTCTCCGTCCGGTACCGCATCACCAAGGGGGGAAGAAATGGAACCACTCAGCACAGAGCCTGCAATCGGCATAACACTGCAACCCGGCGATTCGCCTACGGACTTAGGCATTATGGATCAACTAGCTGAGTCCGGCGCCGAATCGCCGATGGGGGTTAAAGTGGGGCCGCTCAGCATAGAACTTGTTGTCCCACCCACTCTGTCCGGTACCGCATCGTCAGAGGGTGAAGTAATGGAACTACTCAGCACAGAGCCTGCGGCCAACATAATACCGTAACCTGGTGATTCGCCTACAGACTTAAGCATTGTAGATCAACTAGCTGAGTCCGGTGCCGAATCACCAAGGGAGGTTGAAGTGGGGCCGCTCAGCATAGAACTTGAAGCCGAACAGCCGAACAACCGTGATCCCATCAACCTTCGAGCCTCTCAGGACCCCTCAGACTGTTAGAAGCTCTTTCTTGGCGAAATGTGGAAACTTTTTGTTTATGGAGCCTCGAACCGTCACGGTGCCGGGCTAGGCATAGTTCTGATTTTGCCAGACGGGTTGACTATTGAACATTCTATCACCCTCGGATTCCCTGCCTCAAACAACGAGGTTCAGTACGAAGCGCTTTTGGCCGGGCTCAAGAGCGCGCTTCAGATGCACGCATCCGAGCTAATGGTTTACAGTGATTCCCAGCTTGTGGTTAACCAAGTTTCTAGGGTTTACTAAGCAAAGGATGACAGAATGATGAAGTACCAGGCTCTGGTCAGAGACCACATCAAGCAATTCCAGGCAATAAGGGTCCAACAGATTGGCCGAGAAGAAAACGGCCAAGCAGATGAATTGGCCGACCTTGCTTCCATGGTCGATAGCACATCTCCCAACCCTCTCCTGATTGAATTCCTCCCGCGGCCCAGCATTGAGGAAACCGGGCAGACAGAAATACTCTGCGTCGAGCTAGGTCCGTCATAGATGGACCCTATTATCCTATTTCTCAGAGACCGGACCCTCCCAGTCGAGAAGAAGGAAGCACATAAAGTCCGGGTGAAGTTAGAGCGGTTTTGGCTCTCTCCGTCAGGCGCTCTATACAAGGAGTCTTTTACCGGTCCTTATCTAAAGTGTGTGCACCCGAGCAGCATGGACGCCTTCCTATACGAAATTCACGAAGGCATCTGTGGTAGTCACATAGGGAACAAATCTTTGGCCTACCGAGCTATTTCGCTAGGATACTGGTGGCCGTGCATGCAAGCCGACGCGCAGAAGTATGTTCGCAGGTGTGAAAAGTGTCAGAAGTTTGCCCACCAAAATCACCAACCAGCCAGAGAATTTCTCCCCCTCACCAGCCCTTGGCCCTTTGTGATGTGGGGGCTCGATATAGTGGGGCCACTCCCAACTGCACTAGGCAACCGGAAGTTCTTCATCGCGGCCACAAACTACTTCACCAAATGGGTTGAAGTAGAGCCTTTGGCAACAATCAAGGAGAAAGGCGTCAAGCGGTTCGTCTGGAAGAATGTGGTAACGCGGTTTGGCGTCCTAAAAATTTTGATCTCTGATAACGGCACCCAATTTGACAGTCGCCTATTCAGAGGATTTTGTGAAAACTTGAAGATTGAATTCTACAACTCTACCCCGGCTCACCCCCAGTCTAATGGTCAAGCCGAAGCATCAAACAAGACCATCCTTGATGGGTTGAAGAAGAGGCTTGAGAAAGCAAAGGGAAAATAGGCCGAGGAACTCCCCAGCGTCCTTTGGGCGTACCGAACAACCCCGCGGCGATCTACCGGGGAAACACCTTTTGCTTTGGCATATGGCATGGAGGCAGTCATACCTTTGGAAGTTGGCATGCCCACCCTCAGAAGTGAAAGTTTTGAGCCCGAGCTGAACTCCGAAGCCATTGCCCTAGAATTGGACCTCGTGGAAGAACGCTGGGAAAAGGATCTCATCCATGTGGCCGCCTACCAACAAGAGCTCTCAAGGAAATACAACAAAACGATGCACCCCAGACCGTTCAAAGTAGGCCACTGGGTCTTGAGGAAGGTCATGGGCAATACCCTGGTACCAGGAGAAGGCAAACTAGGGGCAAACTGGGAATGACCCTACAAGATAATCGGTCTGGCGGGCAAGGGGGCATACCATTTAGAGGACCAGGAAGGCAGAGGAATACCCCGGCCATGGAATATGGCCAATCTCAAACTGTACTATTTTTAGCTTTTGTTTTCTTTTTGTGTAAAGGAATTTTTTGCCTTACACTTCAGAATGTAATATTCTTTTTGTCAATATATAGAAGTGTCTCATCTTTGCCTTAGCATTCTGATTGTTCTTTTCAATTTTAAGATTCTCAACCGTGATGTTTTACTCCGGTTGATTTTGAGATTAAAACCGAGATGATTTACTCCGGTTCATTGAGTCGATGATCTGATCAATTGAGATTCTCAACCGTGATGTCTTACTCTATTTGAATGAGTTGATGTTTTGCTCAACTTTTAGATTCTCAACCGCGATGTCTTACTCCGGTTGAATGAGTTGATGTTTTGCTCAACTTTTACATGCTCAACCGAGATGTTAACTCCAATTGAATAAGTTGATGTTTTGCTCAACTCTGAGACTCTCAACCGAGATGTTTACTCCGGTTGAATAAGTTGATGTTTTGCTCAACTCTGAGATGCTCAACCGAGATGTTTACTCCGGTTGAATGAGTTGATGTTTTGCTCAACTCTGAGATGCTCAACCGAGATGTTAACTCCGGTTGAATGAGTTGATGTTTTGCTCAACTTTGAGACTCTCAACCGAGATGTTTACTACGGTTGAATGAGTTGATGTTTTGCTCAACTCTGAGACTCTCAATCAAGATGTTTACTCCGGTTGGATGAGTTGATGTTCTGCTCAACTCTGAGACTCTCAACCGTGATGTTTACTCCGGTTGGATGAGTTGATGTTTTGCTCAACTCTGAGACTCTCAACCGTGATGTTTACTCCAGTTGAATGAGTTGATGTTTTGCTCAAGTCTAAGACTCTCAACCGTGATGTTTACTCTGGTTGGATGAGTTGATGTTTTGCTCAACTCTGACACTCAACCGAGATGTCTACTCCGGTTGAATGAGTTAATGTTTTGCTCAACTCTAAGACCCTCAACTGAGATGTTTATTTCGGTTGAATGCGTTGATGATTTGCTCAACTTTTAGTTTAAAACAGAGATGTTTTATTCCAGTCGAAAGAGTTGATGATTTATTCAACTTCATAAGACTTTAACCGGGATGTTCTATTCCGGTTACTTGAGCTGGTTAGTCTTGCCGAGATATTTAGCTCGGTTGAACCTATTTCGCTTGTAGACCGTACAAACACTTGAAGGAAATTGAGTTTTTTCATTGATGTGAAAAGTAATTACAAGAGGAGGGGCGGATAGCCCGATTACATGTGCAAGCCAAAAAAAAAAAAAAAACACAGAAAGAAACCTAAGCTAGGGGGGAAAAGTCAGTGAATTCGTCCTCGGTTGCCTCCAGGTTGATTGTTGCTGTTTGATCTTGGGCACCGGGCTGCTCTGGACGGTTTTCTTGTTGAGCATTACCCTCGACTTCTTTTTCTCCTTCTTCCTCGGCCTCAGCCTGCAATGCAGCGAAGATATCGTTGGCGTATGGCACAAGGTAAGTCGGCAAGAAGACAGCGGGAGGAGAGGCAAATATGTCGGTCCCAAGTCCTTGGCCGAGCTACTCACAAGTAGTCTTCCAACCCGCCTTGAAGTGGATATCTTGGGTGGCTTAAACCTGCTTTGTGTAGCTCTCCTCGGCCTCCTTGAAGCCGGCATTATTGGCGTCCTCCAAATCCTTCTCCCTTGACTGTTTCAAGGCCTCCAGCTCGGCCTTTATTGCATCTCTTTCCTGCTCGGCGGCACCAAGCTGGCCAAGCAATTTGTCGTTGTCTGCATTTACGATTTGCAGAGAAGACTTGGCCCGCCCGAGCTCAGTTTGGAGGCTTGCAACCTGGCTGGCAGAATCATTGGCCTTCTGACGGAGTCGATGAATGCACTCCATGACCAAGTGCTGCTTCTGGATGGCCTACAAGAAAAAAGTTTGGTTAGAAAGGAAACCGAACAAACACTTGAGAAATTTTGAGGGAAGTTTGAGATTCTTACCCTGGTCATGGATTTGACCGACAACTTCACCAACCAGGTGTCTGGCACATGATCACTGCCAACCACGTCGCTTGGTAGCAGGAGCGCTTTGGTGAGGTCAAAGGCGAGCAGATGCTCTTTGTCGCCTTTGACAGAAGCTATTGCCGGGATCTCCTTTCCCCGGTGCTTGAGCTGCGGTTTTCACGCGGGCGTTGGGTCGACCGTGACGGCAGGTTGCTCGGTATTGAGCTCCGCAACCAGCTTGGCAGATGGGTTTGCACGAGGCCTTTTCCCAGTGCGATGGATGTCTTGGCTTGCTTGCCCGGTGACGGTAGATGCCAATGCCACCACGGCCCCGCTGGATTGACCGGTAGCAGGAGAGCGGGTTGGTATGCTCGGTATCTCGGTGGATGTTGCGGTTAGTAGGTTCTTGATACGGCTTCTCTTCACCATTTCTTCTGCCTCGGTTAAACGAATGAAGGGGACGTCTGGCAGTGTGGGATCTGGAGGAGGTGATGGAGCACGGAGAAAGTCTGTGACCTTACTCTGGTGTGGAGCTAAGTACCAGTATGTCAGAGTGTAGCCGAGGAGCTCATTATAATCCCAGTTGCAGTAACGGAGCACGGTCCTTATGGCTGCTTCGTTGGGGTAGTGGTAGTTGGCTTGGAAGGCTTGGATTGCTGCAAAGAAATGAAAAGTGTCAAGTACAGACTATTAAAGAAAGATAAATTGACCGAGCAGTTAGCACGGCTTACATGTCTCGCCGAAGTTCTTGCTAATGAACCAGCCCGGTACGTCGGCTGTTTCATAGTTACCAGACACCCAGAAGAAATCCTCATCGTGTAAGTCCTTGTCTGGGGTGCCGGTCACTATTTTTTCTTTGCCCGGTCGAATTTTTAAGTAATAGGCGAAGCCATCACCCGTGTGCCCAAGGGTGTATTGACGGAGTATCTCGGCTAAACCTAAGTTGGTTCCTAACCAGTTGTTCAACTCGTGGACCCCGTTGATTATTCGGTAAGTGTTTGTTGAGACTTGAGTGGGTGCTAGCCCGGTGCGGCGCAAGAATTCGGTCATCAGTGGGTTGACCGGGAAGCGGAGGCCTCCTTCAATGATGGATAGCACGGTGAAGGGGCATTGGTCTAATCTGCCCCAAGGGGTTGTCTCAATCTCGCCGAGCTCTAGGTGGACGTTGGTCGGGATACCATACTCTTTCCGGAATACGGCCAGGGCAGCCAGAGTATCGACAAGGAAGCAGAAGCGCCCTATGTGTAGCCGGTTGATTTAGCTCAGCTGAGGTTGTTTGGCAAAGACTGGTGTTTAATGGCTGCTCGGTCTTTGAGAACCTCAGTACTGGTCTGTGGTCCCCTTGGACTCTGCAGGAAAATGAGGGTAATTGTAAGTGGAAGCATGGTCGCGCAAACGAGCTTGAATTTAGCTTGATCATGAAGAGTGCCAGACCACCCCGGTCGCAGGGAGCTCGGTCACACAAGCGGACCAGATGTTAGCCCGGTCAAGCGACCAAGTTCTCTGCCTACCCAGATTTCTACTAAGGTTTTGGGAAAACTTGTAAGTTGCTCGGTCTTAATGTTTTTTGGGATCAAAAGAAGACCTAGAGCCCAGTTCACCCTAGATCTTCAGGTGTTCATTAGGGAGGATGAAGAACAGCAACGAGTGCAAGGGGCATGGGAGGGTTTTGGGGGCCTATACCCTAAAATCTATGGATTATGTGCCCTAAAGCATGGGATAACAAATGAAATAGCAACAAAGAGTTCGAAGGACTTACCAGAGTAGAGGCAGATGCAGTTCCTTTAAGCACAACAGAGGAAGGGCGAGAATGGAGGCTTGGTGAGGGCATTGCAGCTTCAAGACGCTTAGAATGGAAGAGAGTCCGTAAGAACGAAATGAAGACAGACTGGGCATGTATATAGGCCCAAGGAACTGCCAAAAATTTTGAATACGAGGGGACGTCAGGGTTGGTTGCTCGAGGCCAATCAACGCACGACACGTGTCCCTATTGACGGCAGTGTCAGTACTGAAGAGACAGGATGGTAAATCGAGGCGTCGACCAGGCAAGTTTTGAAGACAGGTATGTCAACTAACCCGGTCACTGTCTTGCAACTGAGAACCGAGGAAGTGTTACCCCGGTCAGAACAGGTAATCCCGGTCACGCTTGCGCGGACGGAATTAAGGGGCAATTGAGAGGGAGATTTATGATCTGGATTGGGCCGTAGTGATGCCAGACAAATTGTGAGCCGAACACATTTGGGCCGTGGTAGCCTGGGCCTACCCAGAAGGGATTTTTTCTCGGTAATGGAAAAGGGCGTATGGAACCGAGCTACTCAGACTTGTTGGTATGGAAGCCGGTCAAGTGAGGGTTCGGCTGAGATGTCCGCAGCCTCGCAGGGTTCCACTGTTCGTGCATTGCTCGGTTGAAAGGCACGTACCCGTGGCTCGGCATGAAGGCCTTTGGTTAACCGGCATGCCCTACTTCAAGCTCAGCTTTGCCGGAATGCACCCGAGCTCGGCTTTTACGAAGCTCGGTTATAAGAGCATTCGGGTGTGAAGTGCAGCATGGCCGTAGGAAGTCGAGATGCTGCATCCCGGCTACCAAGCCCCCAGTAGAGTGGGTGGCAGTTTAGGTAGGTGATGTTCAGCTGGATTTGTGCTGACAGATGGGATAGCAACACCATGTGTCGAGAGACTAATGGGAGTAGATTTGGGGCGCAGAACGTATATAAGCATGTCTGCACCCCCCATGCTTGGGCAAATGAACATTTGGTGAGATTTATACAAAACACTCAATCCTTTCTCTCTCTCTCTCTCTCTCTCTCTCTCTCTCTCTCTATCCCTGCGTGTGCCTAACTTGATTGTCGGAGGGGTATTCCGGCCACACATCGCCGGATAGCTCACCGCCGTAGTGCTCGCAGGTCGATCGGACAGACAGGAGCTTGGAAGAAAGGAATACGGGCTTGCCTGAATATTTGCTCCCCGTACAACTAAGAAGCAACAATTATATCAATTTGATTCAATCAAGTGTATGTATGTATAACTCCATCACAAAATTTCCTGGGTAAGAAAACCGAATATGTGTGCATGAGAGAGAGAGATAGAGGTGCCGAGAGGGAGAAGAGGCAACTCTGAGGTGCTGAGAGGGAAAAGAGGCAGCTCTGAACAGCCACTCCTTTCCCCCCTTTTTGTGTGCGTGTGCTGTGTTGCTCTCCCAACCGAGAGAGAGAGAGAGAGAGAGAGAGAGAAAATGAGAGCCCTTCCTTTCATCTCATGTGTGTGCATCTTTTTTTAAAGAGAGTGTATCTATGTATGTGTGTTGCAGCTTCGTGTGTGTGTGTGTTAGAGATAAATAGAACCAGAGAGAGGAAGAGGTGCCTTGTGTGTGTGTGTGTCTCCCGTGTATCAGTGTGTGTGTGTTGTGTGTATCAGTGTGTTATCCCATGATAAAGAAGTTGAAGACTAGTGTCAATTTCCAAAGAGATAGAGAGATGATGTTATGTGTGTGTATGTTTTAGCAGATGATGATCCATTTTGCTCCACAAACCAGCTGAGAGAGGGAGACTAGAGAGAGGGAAAGGTGCGTCCTCTGTGTTCTTTGTGTGTGTGTCCTGAGTGTATCAGTGTGTTAGAGCAAAGAGAGAGCCTCGGAGATGAGGCTGCGGGTGATGTTGGTCGCCAGTGACAATGACAACGCCCGGAGTGGCAGCCATAGGCTGTGAGCAAGCTGGGTTTTGCCCCTGTAGAGAGAGAGAAGGTGATAGATAGAGAGGTCATGCATGTGTCTCACCAAAACATGCTGTCTCCCCCACCCCCAGTTTTACCTTCACCATTTTCGTGTATCAAGAAGCATCTGCATCATCTCCAAAAAATCGTTAAGAGAGAAATCTGTGGAGTTGTCTCTGTGTGTCTCTTTGTTTTTCTCAGATGCTCTCTGTCTTCAGGCTCCCCACGAGAGTAAGATGTATGTATGTGTCTCTGTGTTGCTCCCTCCTAGAGATCGAGATCAGCTCATGTGTTATTGTTTTATCATAGACCAGACAAAGAGCCAGCCTGGAGCCAACGTATTTTTTAAAATTCAACTCTCACTCTCCCTCTCTTTAAAAAATAATTTTATCCTCCACCCACCTTTGAACCCCACCCACCGAATTCAACATCTCTCTCTCTCCCTCTCCTTTTCTTTTTCAATTTCAGATTGTCTCCTTTTAAAATAATGCACCACCCACTTCCTCTTTTTTGAAACTGCTCTCTCTGCCGAAAGGCCCACCCAAACCTCTTTCTCTTATTATTTTTTTGTACACCTGTGTGTGTCTCCCATTTCCTCATAACACCACCCACTCCCTCTTTTCTTTATATTCCTTCATGAAAGAGAGCTAGCTTTTTTGAACATTTTCTTCTTTTTTTTTTTACTCACCAGCCCAATCAAAACAATAAAGAAATATATCTCTTGTGCCCACCCCCCATCATTCTAACCATCTTTTCTTCTTCTTTTTTTATTTTTTTATTTTTTTTATTATTTTCTATTTCTAAAATACACCACCTCAAAATATGTACACACACATCAAATTATATAAAAATATATATAAATTATAAAATACTACAAATTAATAAAATATTAATGATATGAAATAATTTGGCCAAAATGGGTGAGGTTTGGGATTAAAGCTTCAATCTGATTTTTTGGCTAAGAAATTCATAAAATGGCATATTCCAATTTTCATCATGGAATGTTCAAAAGAAAGTGCCCAAGTCTTAGGGCCGGTCAAAATGGGGTGTCTACACTTATCCAATTGATTCGATTATCGGAACGGGGCATATCGGCTAACAGACATGGCTGGCAGAAGTTTGCCATGCCCCTGGAATTCAACACATTTGCGTAAATTTTATCATTAAGCCAACTTGTACGACATGCTGGTTCATTTTTTATTTCTGCTGTTATACTAACATGTACACATCTACGTATTCTGCAATGTAGTATGCCTTTTTATCGCTATCTCGTTAAAAATGGTTGAATGATGAAAAACCCTTCGAATTCGAAGCACCCTTCGTGCATGTTCATGTTTGGACCGAATAAGCCTCCGAATCCGGAGCGCCCTTCGTAGATATCATGATTGGCCAACACAAAGACTCCGAATTCGGAGCGCCCTTCATGCATGTTCACGTTTGGGCTGAATAAGCCTCTGAATTCGGAGCGCCCTTTGTGAATGATCACGATTGGCCAAATAAGCCTCCAAATCTGGATCGCCCTTCATGAATATCACAATTGGCCAACACAAAGACTCCGAATTCGGAGCGCCCTTCGTGCATGATCACGATTGGCCGAATAAGCCTCCGAATCCGGAGTGTCCTTCGTGGATATCACAATTGGCCAACACAAAGACTCTAAATTCGGAGGGCCCTTCGTGCATGATCACGATTGGCCAAATAAGCCTCCGAATCCGGAGCGCCCTTCGTGGATATCATGATTGGCCAACACAAAGACTCCAAATTTGGAGCGCCTTTCGTGGATATCACAATTGGCCAACACAAAGGCTCCGATTTCGGAGCACCCTTCGTGCATGATCACAATTGGCCGAATAAGCCTCCAAATCCGGAACGCCCTTGGTGCATGATCACAAATGGCCGACACAAAGACTCCGAATTCAGAGCGCCCTTCATGCATGATCACGACTGGTCGAATAAGCCTCCGAATCCAGAGCTCCCTTCGTAGATATCACAATTGGCCGAATAAGCCTCCGAATTTGGAGCGCATTTCGTGCATGGTCACGAATGCGCCCTTTGTGCATGATCACGAATGGCTAACACAAAGACTTGGAGTTCGGAGCGCCCTTCATATTTGGCAACAAAATAGCGTAGGCCCACAAATATGCAATTATCACACAAGTTCATACAAACATTAAACAAACCAACGCAACAAGTATTTATTTATCTCATCAAAGATGTACAAATACATGGCTTTCGACAGATTCAAAGGTACAATAACATGTTTCTTGATATCTAAGTCTTCTCCGGCTCGGCATCCTCTTTGTCGTTAGTTTTTCCGGCGTCGTAAGCTTTGAAGGAAAACTTGTAACTTTGGAATAGCGGTGATGTCGAATCGACGCTCGCGGCTTGTAGAGCCTTGGTCCATCCGTGCTTAAAATCATGATTCTTGTATCGGCAGATATCATCTGCCAACTTTTCCTTGGTCTTTTGGATACCGATCTTTCAGCCATCAAAAAAACCTTCTTCATAAGCGCGTGTCCTTATCGCCTCCTTTGCGAACATGACAGCCGTGTCCCGATCGGCTATGGCATGATCGAGTAGGCACTGGTTTACCCTGTCGGTTATGACCGGGTTCGTCAGGGGTGCTGTTTGCTTCTCGGCCGCCTTGGCCTTTCTTAGCTCATTCTCGGCCCTTTCTGCACGGCGTTCCAAACTCCGAATGCGTCTATCCTTCTGCTTAGTTTCTCTTTGTGCAATACGAGGCGCATCCCTATCTCATAGGAACTGTATAATCCCCTGACTACCCCATGAATGCCCTCTATGAAAATTTCGTAATCACCTCATCCAATCATTGACTGTTGCACTTCGGGTGGAAAAATTTTTCGAGTAAACTCTACTGCCACATTCAGATCACGGATAATTGAATCTGCTTTGGTCATTGGTTTGTTTCCAACAAACACCACGAAACTTAGCGAGCGTGGTGCCCTAGTCGGTTCGTTTTGTGTTAAGACATATACACTTCTAGTTCTTAAGGTCCCTCGTTGTTGCCCCCCTCTTTGGCGATTTTTCTACCTCATCCCCTCTTGGAGACCTACTTCGACGACAAGGGGACCGACACCTCTCTCGTTCCTCCAATGCCACATTACCTATTCGGATGGGCTCACCACCAGCTCCGCAATTCATATCTACTTCCAATTCAGCTAATGTTTTTTCCTCACCTCTACTATTGAAGAAAACTCTACTAGACATACAAGATAATTCACGTCAACACAATGCTTTTTTTCTTTTCACGCTTATCTAGGTTCGTGTTGTGTCTATTTAAAGGGGCCACAAGTCACCCACGCGCCTGGCTACACCGCTTATTAATTGCGGGTGCACCAATTATGAAGCGTCCACCGACGTCGTCCCTATTGTATTCAGCCGTTATGTTCAGTGGTCAACTAGGGCAAGGGCAGATTTATTAATATATTCGGCTATTAACCAGCTTTGCCGAATTTAGAATAATGCCCCACTTGACCCCATGAACATTCTTGGTCATTGTATTCGGCTATTATGTTCAGTGGTCAACTAGGGCAATGGCAGATTTATTAATCTATTCGGCTATTAACCAATTTTGTTGAACTTAGAACAATGCCCCACTTGACCCTATGAACATTCTTGGTCATTGTATTCAGCCGTTATGTTCAATGGTGAACGAATAAGGGCAGATTTATTAATTTATTCGGCTATTAACCAGGTTTGCCGAATTTAGAACAATGCCCCACTTGACCGTATGAACCTTCTTGGTCATTGTATTCGATTGTTATGTTCAGTGGTCAACTGAGGCAAGGGCAGATTTATTAATATATTCGGCTATTACTTTATTCAGATTCTTGTAAAAGGATTTTCCTCAAACAAATTGCTAAACAAAATGGACATTTTCATTCATAAACTGCAGATTTATTAATATATGGCTAGAGAAAGAGAGTGAGGGGAAGGGAATGGAAGCGAGATTGAGAGAGAGATTCATACTGCTGGAGATCTTCTGACGATGATGATGAGCAGGTGAACTGACAAGCAAGTGAGAGAGCAGAGCTATACAGCTCAATTGAACACGTGCGAGCGAGAGAGAAAGAGATATAGAATGATCCGCCATAGATTTTTAGAGCTATTTGTCAATTCTCTCTCTAGAATCATCTAGAACACAAGCAATCAGTGATGTATACATAAATGTATGTATGTATACAAAGAGAGAGAAACAGACCTAGAAAAAGGTTGAAAAGGGCAAGGGCAAAGGTGAGGCGGCTGAAGGAGAGAGAAACAAACCTGGAAAAAGGTTGAAAAGGGCAAGGGCAAAGGTTAGGCGGCTGAAGGAGAGAGAAACATCAATGGCGACTTGAAAAGCGAGAGCTTCGATGATTGATTTAACAGAGAGAGAAAGAGAGAGAAAGAGAGAGAGAGAGAGAGAGAGAGAGAGAGAGGAACGATATCAATGTTTGTGAAAAAGGGCTAGGGCAATTATAAGGAAAAGGGGAAGAAAAAAATTATGAGGAATAAATTGATTATTTGCGACTGATAATCAAATGGTCGCAAATTACATAGTTACAAAAGGTCAATTTTCTAGTAGTGTTATCTTTCTTTATATTTTAATTGGCAATTTTGATATTTGAAAAATACACAACCAATCAATTTTTTATTTTTATTTTTTGGAACAAACACAACCATTAGTTTGTTTCTCACCAAATCTCATTTTTTTTTTGGTGTGAAATGAAACCTATAAACTAAGCAATTCATTTTCTCACAATTTCTCACCTAACTTCTAAACCAAACATCATGAAAGAGCTCTTTTTCTTTTCTTTTTTTTTCTTTTCTTTTTTTTTTCATTTCTCATCAAATCACTTGATCCAAATGGACTACAAAAATTTCTATTAGAGTTTTTAGGTCAAGTTAGTGAGTTACTTGACTCATGCCAAAGAAGTGTTTTCTTGCTTATTTTTTTTAAAAAAAATATTTATGATAATTGATAATGTAATTTTAGAATCCTAATTGTTAATCGACACTATTATAAAAAAAAAATTTAAATGAAATTGTTAGATTCCATTAGAAATAATTGACATACAAAAGGGAAAAAAAATGATATTACATTAATCCATTAATTTATGATGCCAATATTGAAAAATTTATACAAAATATATACCCAAAAAAAAATTGATATTTTTAAATTCTTAAAATTTTAAAAATTTAGTGTTTATTTGTACTAGAATTCTTACGATTTGATGAAATTTGAAACACATTGTCAGATTAATAAAACATTAATCAAAGAGTCAAAAAAATAAAAGTACTTTTGATTTTGTTTAAATTTAAAATTGTAGTTACTTTCCATATTAATGCCATCAAAGGTTGTAATTTGAAAAATATTGTCACATTAATTAAAAATAATCAAAGGACCCACAAAAATAAATGTATTTTAAATTTTTAAAAAAAATGTTATTTACTTTGCATATTGATGCAAGGTAATAAATTAAAGAGTAATTCTACTTAAACAACATTTTCAACTCATTACATCTTGGTTTTTTTATATTTTTTTATTATTATTTATTCTTCTATAAAATTACTAAATAACCCTCAAACCCTAAAAATTCAGCAAATGATTTTCGCGTACCACCCACCAGTCTCCACCATTTTCTATCTCACCTCCGACAGCCCTCCCTACCACCAGCCAGCCGTCTTTCAATGCCAACAGCCATTTCCCAACGCCGATAGCCCTCTCCCAACGCCTATAGTCCTCTCATATCTACCCCAACCCCTCCAAAAACCCTTCCCTTACCTCTGCAAACCTTCCCCTTCCCAAAAAAGGCTGTAATAAAAGGCGCGATGATAGAGGAAGAATGTAGAAGGGGAGACACAATAGCGGAGGTGGGCGGGAAAGGTGATCACAGTGGGAGGAATGAGCTCGCAGTGGTCAGAGATGGTGGTTATAAGGAGATCAGGAAGGTAATGACGGTGGTAGAACAAGTCACGGGTAGTGGAGGAGTTATGGGTCGACTATCGGAGATGACGACAGTGGCTGACAGAGACGGTGGTTATGATTGAGTAGCATGGAAAAGTGGTTTAGAAATACTCTTTGGATCTTGTAGGACGCTCGTGATCCTCAACTAGTCACCTGAAAAGGAATGAACACTCCGGTCGGGGGTGCCAGAATTAGCACTCCGACGGATAAGTCAGTGTATACTCTCTTGGTTGCTTATATCTCAAGTTAAACTTACTTGTTCTCGCATACCTTTCTTTGGCTGATGCTCCTCTATTTATATTTTTCTTTTGGGCCTCAGGGTCGGGCCCACCCTTAATCCATTGTACGTTTATGTATTTGGCTTTTGTTCAACTGGTTCCACGACCGATTAATATATTCGGCTTTGGGATTGCCTAGGATGAAGCCGAATACAAATTCCGTTCTTGACTGTCCACATACCATTATTCGGCTATATTGCCCCCATAATATCCGGCTCCCACAATTGCCCCCCAAACATCCTATTAACGCCAGTTAGTCAGCATGTTTGGTTTCGAACTTGAAAAGTCAAGGAAAGAACGGCGGTGTGACATCCTTGTTCTGTATTATGCTAATTGGTCCTTAAGTTGTTTAGGGTTATGTGTTTAGCCTGGTTTTGTATGCCATTATGTGAAAATATATGATTTTGAAGTTTTATCTGTTCATCGTGGGAATATCTGTTTGAATAATCCGCTTCGGGAATTAAATTGAGGGCCTTATCGGCCACAGAACCCGAAATTGATTACGCCATTGTGATTGGCATAATTTTTAGAGCCTACGGTGAAATTTAATTGAAATTGATTCTGGTCAATTTAAACTGATTAAATTAATAAATTAAGTACCCCATTATTTTATATTAAAATATTTGTTAGTGGGGCTTGTTGTATATTTGTATTGCACTCTCCTTTAGCTCTCTTAGAACTCAAAATCTGAGTTAGACAATTGAGAGTGAGAGAGAGGCTGGCTATAGAGAGAGAAGGGAAGAGACTTGAGCAATTTTTGGCTCTAGCTTGGGAATTTGAAGATTTAACTCAAGAATTGACTAGAATTTGGAAGATTAAAGCTCCTAGGTGAGTAACCAACCCCTAACTCATGAATTTGATTTGTGATTTCGTGAATTGAAGATTAATTTGTGATCTAGAACATGAAAGGAGTTGGTTTCGATGAATTTGAAGACTATATATGCATGCATGTAAGAAAGTACCTTGAATTTGCATGTTTGAGCATGAAAATGTATAATCCATGTACAATTTTAATTGAAGCTCATGTTATAATCATCATTGGTGCTATCTAAGTTGAGAATGTGGCTAATTCATCTCATGCATGTACAATCCATGGAAGTAGAAGCTTGAATGCATGAATGGTTACAGATTGGTAATGAGTTGGTGGAAAAAATGAGCCATGCATGAGATAATTATGAAATTGAGCTTCAATATGGTGTAAATTCTGTCTGTACCATGTAATACATGATATGTGAAAGTTGGGACCGAAATCATGCAGTTTATAGCCTTTGAATGTCGAGATGAAGCTCAAGAACATCAACTGGAAAACCCAGCATTTTCGATTGTCCGCTCGGAGCGGATGAAGTGCGCTCCGAGCGGAGAAATCGAAGCTCCAGGCATTTCTGCATTACATATGGTTTCCGCTCGAGCGGGGAGTTGACGCTCAAGCGGGACGCTAGTAGCAGTGTGACGCTCGAGCTGGAATTGAAGGCAAACCAGTATTTGCAGACCTAAGGTCGCTCGAGGCGGGGAATATCCCACGCTCGAGCGCTCGACGGGGACCCTATTTTCTAAATTCTGTTTTTGCCATTTTGTGTTCTGTTTTCCGTTCTTTTTCAGTTGCAAGCACTCTTAGGCATATGTTAAGCATTGTAAATGAGTTAAGAGATAATAATAAAGCCTAAAGAGGAATATGTGAAAAAAGAACGGAATGAACTGTTTAATGACCCTTTTGTGTTCATGGAAACGTGTAGGGTCAAGCTCCAGGGCGAATCCACAAGCCGATCACTGTGAGTAATATCGATATTCGAATAATTGTGAATGTCCAATTGTTTATTCCTCATAAGCTTTATGATTGCTGATTGGATTGTGGGCAAAAGTCTGACATGAAAGTAATTGGACCAAGGTCGTTTTGATAGAAATGAATGGACAGAGGTCGTTGATAATAAATGAACGGACCAAAGGTCGTCCTGATGTGAATGAATGGACCAAGGTCGTTTTGATATAAAATGAACGGACCAAAGGCGTCCTGATGTAATGAATGGACCAAAGGTCGTTTTGACACATCGTGAGTGGGCCGCAGGCCGTGTGACTGAACGAGTGGGCCGAAGGCCGTTTGACAAATGAACGAAGTGGGCCAAAGGCCGTTTGACATAAATGAATGGGCCAAAGGCCATTTTGACAGAAATGAATAGGCCGAAGGCCGTTTCGACATGAGTGAATGGGCCGAAGGCCGTTTTGCCATGAATGGAAACCCAAATGTGGCCAAGGCCAAAATGTTGGGAACTACAGTCACTTGATTTGAATTTCGTATAGTTATGTATCTGTAAATAGAATAGGAATTGGGCCTAAGGCCGTTTGGAACATGGTCCATACATGTTATGTAACTCCTGTATCTGATGATATTATTCACTGGGCTATCGCTCACGCTCATTCATGTCTTTGTAGGTGAGCCAAGAGAAGTTCAAACCCAGCCCCAGTGAAGTCTGCCAGGAATAACATGAGTTTGGAGAGTCAGCCTTGTGTCTCACGCACGAGACTCAACCTTGCCATTCTGTTATGTATTTCCATTTTGTCTTGTTGGCAAGGATCTTGTGTATATCAGTATGTAATTGTGATATGGGTTGACTCAGTTTAGATGATCCTGTCTGTAATGAATTTTGTGAAACTGTATTTTTGACGTGGGTTATTAACATATCTGAGCATGGTTTGTTTGATGTGCATATAAGCACAGCTCTATGGACAAAGTTTTAAATTTGGCTTCCCTTTGGTCCCCTTTACTCTGATGTGTTAAGTCTGTTTTGGTTCGAGGCCGTAGGTGATCTTAGGATTACTGGCCGGTTACGTCCTTAACCCATGGGGGCGGGTTCGGGTCGTGACAGGCGGTTAACCTCATTCCAACGCATGTCAGAACATACGCTTTTCAGGCATCATTACATCTTCCCGCCTCTTCGTACGCTTTCTTCATTTAATGCGATTTGAAACTATGTTGTCCCTTCGAATGTAAGTTTTTTTTGAATACTCAAAGCTTCTGGTTTGCCTTTCAATATACCTTCATTTCGCGACCTCTGCAACTTCCTCCTGTTTCTCATTGTCTTTTCCGCTTCTTGTAAGTTCTCTTCTCTTTCACTTCGAATCCCATATCCTTATTTATTTTTCGTTTTGCATAATCCTTAGGCTGGCTAGGATGGCAAAACACTTGAAAGAACTCCTTTCTCCGGAACGAATTTTCAGTTTTTGAAGCCATTATTTCATCCCCGATGACGTCCATCCGTAACTCGTGGCAGACAGCATCACTGATATGGGGAGGACTGATGAAAGTACAATCACCTTTCCTCTCTTATCAATTGCTGAGGGCGGAGTCTGTTTTCCCCTTCATCCATTTTTAAGGGCTGTCCTTCAACACTGGGGTCTATTCCCTTCCCAACCTAATATAATTTTTTTCCAAATCATAATGGGGGTTATAGAGTTGAACTGACGCCTTAGGATTAATCTTGGTATACCTGCAATTCGGCATTGTTATGCCTTAGCCAAATCTACTGGCCGACTGGGACGTCATTTTCTCAGTGCCAAGGGTACCGATCATCACTTAGTGACTATGTTTGCCAGCTCTGGCAAGCGTGTTGACGATGTAATGGTCATTGTCCGAGGCAACTGGGAATTTGGCGAGGGTGAAGATCGCCTAAATCCCATGCCAAGACGAAAAGGCGAACCAGGTGGCCGTATAGCTCATCATTTTTTTAATATTATTATTATATATTTATTCGGCTTTCCTTCTGTGTACTTACCGTTTTGTTTATGCAGGCAACGATTTAAAGAAAGTTTTGGTTTCAGCTGACGACGTTGTACTTGTGGAAATTAAAATCGCACTCCAGTTCTTTGGCTGTCCAAGCCTTCAGAAACAAGGGAGGGCGGTCCACATTCTTCTAAGATTCAAGCCGACCTACGCAACGTTTTCGGCGATAGACAACATTCCAATTCCGAGGGGCGAAGAGCATCTTACGGCCCTTATTTTCCCCAACTTTAGAAACCTAAGGCAAACTGGTTTGGAAGCCTCCAATTCAGAGTAGGTGGAAGAACAAGTAGTCGAAGAGGTCGCCGCAGAGCCGAACCAGTCGGAAGCTGAGGTAGACAAGGCTCTAAACTTGGCCTTTAAGGAAGCCGGCCTCAATTCATCCAACCCTCCATCCACTTCAGGCCGAGGGGACATCTCCTTTGAAGACATTTTTACAGACTTAGGAGACCTTCCCGGCGCGTATCCTGAGAATATGGCTAGGGAGTCGCTCACGCAACTTGCCAGGAGGAAAAACGCCGAAAGGATGGCCGCTTGGAGGAGGGCCGAGGCCATCCGATTTGAAACTCCACCCGCCGCCATCGCTGAGTCCTCTCTGCCTGTTATTGAGGAAGAAACGGCTTAGACCGAAACGGCCGAGACGGAGCAGGTAGAACAAAGGGACCAAGAGGCTGAGGAAATGGGGGAAAAGACCCCACCGAGAGAGAAGTCGTCTCTGGTGAGGACCAAATCGATAAACGGTTGTGCATTGAGGAATCAGACTTGGTTGTTCCGTTCACTGTTCAACCAAGGATAACAAATATGCCGATTGCCTTTGATGTGTCGGCTTTTAAGGACCCGGTTGTGGCCTTGAGCATGGCCTCCTCAATTTCCTTGCCGGTTGACAAAGCGACATTTCGGGCGGAGCCAAATCTATTGTCAATTGCATTAGCCGCTCAATCGGTTTTATTGGTATATGCCTTATTTGCAGTCTTCCGCCTAGATATATATATATATATTTTTTTTTTTTCTTATTTTTTGTAACTCTATTTTCTTGTTTTGCAGACGGTGGGCAGGATAGCTAAAATCAGCCGTCGTCAACATGATGCTATAGAATAGATCGGCTTGTTGAAAGCCGAAATTGAAAATGAAAAGAGCAAGGCTTTGGAAGCCTTACAAAGAGCCGATTCCAAGGCATCGAAAGCAGCGAAGGAATGTGTGAGAGCCGACTCCGAGGTCGAGAGCGCGAGGAATTCCGACCGACTAAGGCTAGCCGCCGAAGAAAGGGCAAAAGCGAGCGAAGATGTGCTCAAGTTAGCCAAGGAGGCGATCGCTAAGCTGGAAGCCGATTTGGAAGAGTCGAAGAAGGCAAAGGAATTAGCCAACTCCAAGATTTCCAAAACGTTCCAAGTTGGGAAGGACGCCGCCTTGGAAAACTACATGGAAGAAGTGCCCAAGTTCGAGAATTGGGGCTTCAAACACGGCAGGCTCAAAGCCCTCACTGTCGCGAATGTGACATTGACACAGTCGATTCCATACAAGCAAGTGGACGTTGAGCCGCTGGAGTCTGACCCTGAAGATTGATTAGGGTGATATTTTGATTTTTGTTAGGCATCTTAGATGCATAGTTTTTGTAGGTTTTTGTTAGTAGATTTTCATTTCTGTACTTCGATTGGAAGTTTAGATGTAAGGTAATTTTCATGTGTAAAATGACTACTATCTGTAATGAATTTATTAATGAAAATTTCCTATGCTTTTCGGTTTACTACATATACTATTTGTCTTCAATTTAATTAACAAAATTCCTTATGCTTTTCTGTTTGCTGCATATGAGTAAATTAAACATCCGAGAAATTAACCGAATCAATCAAACATCCTATGCTTGTCTTTGCTATTTAGCCAAATAGATAAACGAATCAGCAGTTAACAATTTGGAAAGGTGCATGAATATTCGATAAAATAACGAGTAAATCGGCTCAAGGAATATTCGACGTTTGGCTGATTAGATTGATGAATCTACCCTTGACCCAGCTAATGCATGAACTGGAAGGCCGAATGCTATTAGTTCATGGAGTGGCTAGGGCACATAACCTGATCGGCGCAAGGGCTCGACATCTGGCCGATTAGATTAATGAATCTGCCATTGCCCCAGCTAATGCATGAACTAGAGGGCCGAATCCTATTAGTTCATGGAGTGGCTGAGGCACATGAGATGATCGGCACCAGGCCTAGACATTTGACCAATTAGATTAATGAATCTGCCCTTGCCCCAGCTGATGCATGAACTGGAACGCCGAATGACATTAGTTCATGGAGTGGCTGGGGCACACAACTTGATCAGCGCAAGGGCTTGACATCTGGCCAATTAGATTAATGAATCTGCCCTTGCCCAAGCTGATGCATGAACTGGAGCACCGAATGACATTAGTTCGTGGAACGGCTGGGGCACATAAGATGATCGGCACCAGGCCTGGACATTTGGCTGATTAGATTAATGAATCTGCTCTTACCCCAGCTAATGCGTGAACTGGAAGGCCGAATGCTATTAGTTCATGGAGTGGCTGGGGGACACAACCTGATCGGCGCAAGGGCTCGACATCTGGCCGATTAGATTAATGAATCTGTCCTTACCCCGGCTAATGCATGAACTAGAGTGCCGAATGACATTAGTTCATGGAGCAGCTGGGGTACATGAGATAATCGGTACCAGGTTTTGAAATTTAGCATTGATGAGATCGCCTCGTGTGTGTTGTACCTGTAAGGTATAAATGGGGCTGGTGGTGCGTGCGCAGAGGGGCCATTGTTGCGTTCAGAGCCAATAAAGAGCAGTGTGGACGACTGTGGAGGGCAAGAAGATTATTCTACAATAGCAGAGGAGAAGGGAGAACAATGGTAGAGTTGGACGCAGAGATGAATCGAGGTGGCAAGCCTACGCGCACGGGGAGTAGGACGTCGAGGGAGCATGAAAAACGCCAGTCCCCACGTCGTCGAAGTAGGTCACCCAGAAGGGAAAAATAGCAATGGGGCAGCTCCCCTCCACCACGCCAGAGAGAAGAAACCAGTGTGACGCCGCGCCAGTTAAGTTTTGTGATTTTTATGCGGAACAAACTGATGACGGAAGCGGATTCAATTGTTCACGACCCAAATGTGGCAATCGAGTTTGCTCGATAGATTTTTCCACTAGAAGTTCAGCAGTAGATGGTCGGTCGACCTGATTTTGAAGTGTTTCGGGAGGGCATTCATGGAGCGATGAAAGGGCTGTATACTGCCTATGAAATCAGCATGTGTCTACATACCGCACGGCAGGAGATAGAGCAGAAGGATGAACGTATTCGAAACTTAGAAACACGCGTAGAGAAGGTTGAGCGTGAGCTAAGGAAGGTCAAAATTGCCGGGACACAGTCGGCCAGCCAAGCTAACCCGATTGTAGAAGAAAGAGTGACCCAACGGGTTATAAGTCATGCGATTGTCGATCGAGATACGGCAATCATGTTCACAATAGAGGCTGCAAAGACCAGGGCTTATAAACAAGGCTTCCATGACGGCCGAAAAGTGGGGATAGATAAGACTAAGGAAAAGCTCGCTGTAGACGTCCCCAAACGTCTTGGGAGAAATCTCATTTTGTTCATTGGGCTTACTATAGTTCGGACTCAAATGTCACGGTTCTAAATCTAATCCCGCAAAGTGCAATGCGAGACCGATAAATCACCAAAGAGTCTAAATCCGGCAAATCGTTTTGAAAAACAGATTTTTAGAAAGAAATGCCAAACATGGACTACTTTTCCAGATATAGAGTCGTCACCTAAATATTTTGTTTTGGGAGAATTTAGGAAACCCTGACTCGTGCCTAAGGCCACGTGTCCGTCGTCACCAAAGTTGCCTCGGCTCAGGAACTTGGGTACGATTGGGGAAGGTCATGCAATGAGCACTCCCGCTCGCCCGATCAAAGATCGGCCACTACTAAACATGATATCGAGTTTTTGAAAACACATGCGTTCTTGTAGACGAGCCCGTGGGCCTCACTACAGTTTGGACTCAATTTGTGTCACGGTTCTTAATCTGAACCAAAGAGTCCAAATCCGGCAAATCGTTTTGAGAAACAGATTTTTGAAAAGAAGTGCCAAACATGGACTGCTTTGCCAGATACAGAGTCTCCACCTAAATATTTTTTAAGGGGGAATTTAGGAAACCATGACTCGGTGCCAAAGGCCACGTGTCCGTCATCACCAAAGTTGCCTCGGCTCGGGAGCTAGGGTACGATTGGGGAAGGTCATGCAATGAGCACTCCCGCTG